>CM070010.1:3124254-3161754 GCA_036247105.1 Cirrhinus mrigala
TATTGTCATTAACACAAGCAGTATATAACACACAGTACTTCATAGTACAATAATTAGATATAAATAAGTCCACATGTCTCCTAGAAACCTAGAATATTAACAAAAGCATTGTTTATTTAAAATATTCAGATAAACATTTAAAACAATAAACAAAAAAAATGACCAATTTTGTTGCTGCTCTGGAAAGGGTTCCTAAACAGTGCTTAATGAAGAAAACTGAGTACAAGATGATCCATAATTGAGGTATCCAGCAAACAGACACTCATGACATCTGTGTTCAGTCAGTTGACACCGTGCATTTTGATGCTTCTTTACACTGAGGGCAGTTGACATCTTTAAGATGGAAGACAGAGGAAAAGCGTCATTAGACCTAGAGAGTACAGCTTAAAATCCCCCTATAGTTATGGTCAATGGTGGCTTGTTCATACTTCACACAGGTTTACAATAATTTTAACACCAAAATAAGCAGCTCTTCCTATTTACAGAACAAAAATGACCCTTCTAATCTTTTAGACGCAAGTAATTGATGAAAATATTATTTTTCTTCTGTAAGCTTAATAACTGTATTGTATTTATTTATTTATTTATTTTTTTTGGACAAATGTCCCTTTCTTCAGCTGCAAATTGTCCATTGTCAAAATTCCTAAAAAAAAACTTGTCTTCGTAATTCAAAAGTTTCTTTGAAATTATCCAGATCTACTGTTCTCAGTGATCTAAGTCCCTTACATTGTGCCACAGCGTCCATGTTTTTAAAGCCACTTCCAACAGCTTCCAGTAATTGTTAAATTTTTTTTGTTTAAATTGCTTCTCTTTTGTTAAAAAATTTTTTGTTAAAGGATTTTATCCATTCCGGGCTTTAGCTTTGTTTCCATGCACCTGTTTGTTTTGCACATTTTGGAATATCGCATAAAAAAAACTCAATGTAAATTCTAAAAATGCACATATAAAACTTATGCACACAATTGAGTAGCATAAACTTTTTATCCAATGAAAAAGAATGCATGTAAACTACGATGGAAAACACTTTACCGAATAAATTAAAAAAGTCATGTGACTGCATAATGGAAGGGCATAACTTGACTAACCAGCGGACCCATCTCATTGCACAGCATCAGAAATGTTGTTTTGGTCATTCTGAAATGCCTAAGCAAAGTCTGTCATCAAAGTGTTTCTGTAAAATGGTCCTACACGAATGCATTCCCAAACAGCAGGCATCTGCCTCTAAAAGCAGTGACCACATTTCTATTTACTGTTTCCTACACTGGTCCCCCCTCAGTCAGTCATGCTCGACGTTGCGTCGACTGACGTCTATGGGGTCTCACTTGGGAGCCCAATCACCTCTGAGCTTAAGATAGAAAACGCCAATGAACACTGGCGAGTGGAATTTGCATGCTGCACTCCCCTGGACATACGGGTATATAAGATGGTGGCGTGCATCCACTCATTCAGATTTCTGCTTTGTAGCCAATCGCTCCAAGCAAAGCTTCAACCAACACGCAAAGAAGAAAGAAGAATACTTACCTTGCTGTGGATCTCCTCGGCTGCGGGAGAGCTGATCGTTCTTTGCATTCGAGCGAAGTACAGCCCTTGAGTGCACCGGAGTGCCACAGTCTTTCCCTGGGCAACCAGCCTAAAAGAGTGAATTTTCCTCAGCTTACACGGTCGTTGAGAGCCTGTTGTTCGATATGTCTTTCCGACCGTGTACTTCTGGATGTGGTAGTTTCCTGACTCCTAGCGACGGTCATGATGGCTGTCTCACATGTCTGGGCCGTCAGCACACTGAGACAGCATTTCATGGATGATACATGCCCACATTGTGAGCGCATGTCCATGGCTGCACTTAGGTTACGTCTCTTGTTCGCAAGCAGGCACCCTTCCGTTCCTCCCCAGTCTAGTTCATCAGGCCGTCAAGGCTTCGTGGCTACATTGGTTAGGAAGAAGGGCTACCTGAGGGTTACAGTACAGAACGGTATGCCGGGTAAGTCCCATGGACAGCTAATATACATTACAGGTGCAAACATAAGATAAACATGATAAACCTCGGACATTCATCGTGTTTAAAATGACAAAAATGTTCATTCTGAAATCTGAATAAAACATTTATGCTGCGTATAATTTGCCTTACAGTTAATCACTGTTTATGCTGTTTTGTATGTTTTTATTCGTACAGGCTAAATGCATGTTTTAACAATTATTTCGTTAACATCATTTTGAAGCAGGTAATGATTTAAACGTTTGATAATTCAGCCTACATAACATTCATGTTGAGATAAATGTTAAATAATAAAATGTTAATAATGCAAAAATGTCAAATGTAACATTCTGAATATAGAAAATATCAAATGATTTAAATAAAATAATAAAAAATAAAATGAAAATGAAACTTTAAAAATGAAACTAACTGTCAGCAGATGGCGGTAAGTCACTGATTTTATCACTGAGTCATTCATTCGGAAATGAAGCAAGCGATCAACTCTCTTTACGAAAGAATAATTGAATCAATCACTCAGATTCGTTTAAAAAAGCACGTTCATTCATAAATAAAACACAGCTGTGTTTGAGTAGAGATGCGGCTCAGCTGTGACTTTGTTACAGACTATTTTCATTGATGAAATTGGGCAAAATAAGGTTAGCCAGTTATAGTCAGATAATGTAAGGCACTTAATATGAATTTGCGCAGTCTTTAAGAGTTTGAAATAGATGCATCGCATCGACATTAAAATATACACATAACTTGGAGAAATAATGCTGACTAATTACATATGGTACGGATTTAAATACATGGAGGCTCTCCAAGATTTGAATTTTAATTCAGCATGGAGCAATATAGTAACAGAGGCTTGTGTTGTATTATTTATTGTATATTCAAATCAATTTCAGATACTAATACCAGATACAGGTTCATGTTTAATATGTCCTACATAATTCCTTACATAAAGAAATATATTGTGTGTTGATCAGTTAACTGTGTCGGCAAGTGCGCAGCTTACCACACCCACCTGAACGATTTCAAAACATCGCTTATCCTGCCCGAAAAGACGATAAACATAGCAGATAACATTTTAAGTAAAAATTAATTTTCATACACATATTATAAAAACTAGTCCCGTGTGACTGATACGCTTAAAATCGGTGATTTTAGGTCAGCGGTTTGGCTGGGAGTCATGGTCATCTCTGTCTGTAGGGAATAGTAAGATGGCAGATCGAACACTTCCGGTGGCTTCACTGCCTTATGGCAGTTTAGAACGCAATGAGAAATCCAGTCATTATATATAGATCAGTGTTTCCACTCAGTGATATCGGTCTGTCTTCGTGCCCGTCTATAAAATCGCTGTTGTTTATTATGTGAAGGTACTGGCACATTTGTTATCCATCCACTTACTAAGAAAAACATCTTAACGCAGATGACTTTTTAGCCGAAGCCATTGCTTAGACTCTGCCGTTAGCGCTGTTGTGTTTGAATTTTGGCGCATGTGCAAAAGCGGTGTTGTGATGTTCACGCACAATCGCGTATGTAGTATAATGAACTGCGTTTTAGTGCAATGATGACGAGAGCGCATATGGACAAACAATTAAATGTTGTTAAAAGGTTTTTTTTTTTTTTTTTTTCTCAATAACTCTATAATACGTTCCTTTTACTACAGCAAGTAACTTATCCAATCATTGACATTTAGTACATTGGCATTTTTCTCCCCTCCCCCCAGAAAACTGAATTGAAACAATGAAGTTAAGCAAAAATTAATTTTGTTATATGATTTACAATAAGCAGTATCTTTTAGGCATATATGGTTAATAAACTTGCATAAATTCAATATATACATTGGTAACAAATGCTCAAAACGTATAGTACCATATAAATTTTTATATATATTGTTAACATATATGGTCATATCATACATTACAATATACCATTTTAATATATTGTAAACATATATATGGTCATGACATGCAATGCCATATAAAAGTTACCCATATATATACTTTAAATATGTTTATATACAAATTGTACTATGGGAAAGTCATATATGTTATAAACATATATGTACATATATCCAGAAAATGGATATATGTGATAATAATATATTGCCCTATATTTAACACATATGAGAGTATCACTACTGATATAGGGACATATATGTCATATATTACATTTCTGTATTGTTCATTTTACTAAAAAACTTCCAAATTTTTAACACACCAGTAGCCAATTAAAACCACCTGGCCAACTTGGCCAAACAGTTTTCCTTGAGTCCTCCTACCTACTTCCAAAGCTGCACACTTTTACCAATTCACTTTTGCTGAAGACACGTTACCATAATTCTCTTCAAATCCACACAAAGCAAGGAGGCTTCCAGTTTTTGATTTCTTTTAGATCTCCTTTCTTGGGTAAAAGGAAAGGAAGGAAGGAAGGAAGCAGACCCAGAGCAGTTGGCAGCCATATTGCTATCGCTGCAGCGGCCAGGGAGCAGTTGGGGGAACGGTGCCTTGCTCAAGAGACTCACCTCAGTTGTGGTATTGAGGGTGGAGAGAGTGCTGGTTATTCACTCCCTCCACCTTCAATCCCTGCCGGACCTGGGACTCGAACCCGCAACCTTTCGATTACAAGCCCAACTCCCTAACCATTAGGCCACGGCTGCCCCCAGGGTCAATACTTCCCTTCCTGCAGCTCAAAGGCAGTCATTCTCTGGCAATGACATCACAGAAAACTTCCAACAAGTGATTGCCCAACAAATCCCAGAAAGCTTTATAGAAATCAATGGTTAGACCTTCTAACCCTGGAGCCTGACCATTCTCCATGCTCATTAAGGCAGTGCATAATTCTCTGAGAGTTAGTTACCAACATTCCTTCTGAATCATCCTGCACTTGGGATAGGCCTCTGAGAAATCTTAGCAAAAGCTCACTATCTTCTGCAAGCAGATGGGTACCTGACGGATGAACCACTAATATTTGACGTAACAGGTGGAATAATATTTATGTGTCAGTAGCAGTGCAGGTGTGGGTTGGATGGGTGACAGGCATGGGCTGGTTGCGGGTACAACTGCCAAGTATTGCTACTGTAACGGGGGTTTTAGTGTAGGGGAAAATGAATAATGGCTGCCCTGGCAGTTCGGATAACGAAAGGATCTTAGTCCCCGTTCTCCAAGCTTTTTAGTCTCTTTACACACTTATGTATGTATGTGGTTCCTCACCTTATTGTGTTGTGACACTAAAGATCGACAAGGGTAGGCTTCAGGTTTACACGGTAGCCTCCTGAAGTAAATTGCATATGTGAGAATGCTGTCTGATACGCTCCTCCCTTCCCAGATCTAATAAAGTGAGTGAGACTCCCCTACTCCCTGACAGCTTTCAACAAAAAGATACACTGTAAATAAGTGCAAAAGGAAATATAATTTATTCTTTTAGATTTCCTTTTCCTATGATTACTTATTCTCACTGTTTGAGCAATCAAGTAAATGAAAGAAAATAAAAGGGTTTACAGTTGTTATGTTGTCTTTTGAAATCACACTATTACCTTCCAATACAACAGTTGAAACGTTCACTTACAGTATGACAAATCCCCTTTCATACATCAAAATGAAACACTTTCAATTTGTCAATGTGTAAACTCACCAATTCTCTGTTTCAAATGATCACCTTCAAACAATCACATTTGGAAAATACAACAAATAAAGTATTCACAAAGAAATTTCACCTTAAGATGAGCACTTATATGAAACGTCCCTTTTTTAAAAGGTGTACACACAGTTCTGTAGCATACTTGAATTACCACAGTTCACTGTTTATCAGTTCAGTTGTCCAAAAAAAAATGGAAAAAACAAGAAAAAAATACCAAACAATGAATTAGAGTACGTTGTCTGGACGTAAGGTGCGTTGAAATAAACTGTAGATTACTTAGCTGAAGTAATGTTATCTTCCAAAAATGCAACCTTTATAAGAATAAGAGAGGAAGGTGGAGAACAAGTTAATAAATTATGATTTTTTAACAGATTACTTGAATAAATTATGAATTTTTTACAGATTACAGTACTGGTATATTTAATATTGAAAATGTAATATTTTAATACATTGCAAACTCACAAAATAAAAAATGGTGTGTGAATAGGTTACACCGTCTTGTTGTTTTGGATAAGAACAAAATGTCAGGTCGTATTTAAATTGATATTTTAATTAAAAAGTGTTTACATATTCTACACTTGTGGCGCACACACACGCATTAGGACAGGTCAGATTCCTCCGTTTCCCCTTCATGTGAGCCCCTGTTATCAAGCTCCTTACAGATGAAACTCATCTCCTCTCCTCCTCCTGTCTGTCCCTTTGGCCTGCATCACTCACAGCAGAGCAAACATGTTCTTGATAACGCTGCTGTGTACATTTCGAAATTGCAGACGACAAGGCACATTTTGTGGAATCTGCCTCCAAATGTTTAGGCTACTTTTCCGTGCGCCTTGAAGCACCACCGTTTTGCTTTAGGCTCTACATTTTGAGAGACTGAGTCCTCTCAAGAGGTGGAAGAGAGGTGAAGCGATATTTACATAAGTGAAGCAAGATTCCTTATCACTCCATCTATATAGTGCTTTGTGATGGGCCACTGTCCCTGCATGATGGGCCGGTCCTTGGCCGGGGGAAAAGTGCATCAACCCAGGGAAAAATTCCCGGTATATGCCAGATTACCAGTCCAGCAATGTCTTTAACATATTCTATTCACATTTTGAAAAAAAGTTTTAGTCTTCATTTAATCTAGGCCTTTTTGACCTCTAAGTGCCTGTATAGCATGGCCCTATGCTTTCTCTCTCTCTCCTGTTTTTTTTTTTTTTAAATGTATTGTTGACATTTTGGGCTGCATGTCTGTTAATTTTTTGTCACCTTTATTTATTTATATACCACTTTTAACAATACAGAATTGTGACAAAGCGGCTGTACAGTATTAAATAGGAAATAGTGCATCAATAATGCAAAAGGGCAACAGTAAACACTCAATTTTCAGGTAAAGGCAGTTAATCATTGGATTCAATGATGTCATCATCTAGCTCAGTTCAGTTCAAATAGCATACGATATCATTTGAAGAAAAAGTGTCTGATCTGGGTACGGACTGGATCTGGTGAAGAAAGAAACAGACTAATATTAGCGTAGATGCCATTCTTCTTACAATGCACTGAGTACATCAGCTGTTATGGGTTAAGTGGTCCCGGTTCCGGTTGACCTAATTAATGCAGCCTAACAATCCTTTAACGGATTTGAATTATAGGAATATGTTGATGTGTTATGTGTAAGCAAGGTTAAAGAGATGGGTCTTTAATCTAGATTTAAACTGACAGTGTGTCTGCGTCCCGAACAGTGTTGGGTAGATTGTTCCAGAGTTTGGGCGCTAGATAAGCCAGAGTTTGTGCCGCCCGCGGTTGATTTTGATAGTCTAGGTATTATCAAATTGCCAGAGTTTTGAGAACGCAGCGGATGTGAGGGGACTATAATGCGATGAGAGCTCACTCAGGTACTGAGGAGCTAAAACCATTCACGGCTTTATAAGTAATTAGCAAGATTTTAAAATCTATATGATGTTTAATAGGGAGCCAGTGCAGTGTTGACAGAACCGGGCTAATATGATCATACTTTTTTGTTCTAGTAAATGCATTAACTCAGAATGCCTAATGATTTATTAACTACAGGTGCTTTACTACCTAGCAGACCTTTTAATTCTGCTTTCTCTCCATGGAGAGAATTAACTTGATATGAACTTGACACAACAAATACCTGTAAACTGATGCCTTGTTCTATTTATGACTTACTGACAGAAGTTTACAACAGTCACGTTGTCGTGTCTAGTGTAGAAAGACTTTAGCTGTTGCGGCGCAGCGTAAAAACAACACTGTGTTATTGCTTAAATCATGTTTTTACCATATTTTTGTACGTGTGTGGGCAGAATGCTAGAATGGGCTGTAACTGATAAAAATGACCATAATTTTTACACTTTGCCTCCAAGTTGTGCAATAAAATCTTTTAAGGAAAATGTTAGCTGTGGTATATCCCTTACATATAATGTGTGTGTAATGGGTTAAAAAAAATGCCATTTATGAATTCACTTAAAACAATGACATATATGTATTGGCATGCAAAGTTTTTTTTTTTTTTTTTACAAAATGAGAACTTTTCTAGTTGAGGTAACAGTTTCACAGTTTATTATTTTGGCGTTACACCGCCATGCCAGTAGGTGGCGCATCAGGCGCTCGTGAAAGATGCGAGAGATTAACTTCCTGCTGGTCACGGGCTCAGGAATAAACTGACTGCCGCTGGGAAAGATGTAATTTCTTGTTAAATTCTGTCTTCTTGCGTTTTACACAGATATATATATTATATATATATATATATATATATTATATATATATATATATATATATATATATATACATATAAATATTCAAACATATAATATGCATTTAATCAAAATATTCATTTCATTGTACTTGTGTAAATCGAAATGTGTAATACAAAGAGTTTAAATGAGTTTTGAAGTGAATCTGTTTTGTTTTAATTCACTGAGGATTATAAAAACAGCGGAAGAGTGAGTTTAATCATGTTTCATGCATGATTTATGTTGATTGCCTTTCGAAAAATGTTTTATCAGACTGAAATATTGAGTCTGTCATATGTTATATTGTTTGAGAGCGTTTTGGAATTACGTTTCTCCGTGTAGCCTGTGTTGTATTCTCGGTTCAGTCGCCTTTTTGAGTGTTCAGCACGTGCATGTGTGCATGTGCACGAGTTAAATGGAATAAGAGAAAAAAGTTCAGATTCATATTTCAAGTGCAATGAAATTTCAAGTATTTCTCTTGTGAAATCTGGTCTTTAAGACTCTTTGGTAGCTTGATAATTAGTGTATTGTGTTTTTGACACTGTTTGTGCACTCACTGTAAACTCTGAATATGATTATTACAAATCTATGTAAGATTGTATATATTTGTATATGTGCATGCCATTTTACTGTATTTGCTATATTTAAAATCAAACTTGTTTTGCTCTTGTGGCTGCTTCAGTTGTCTCTCTTTCACAACACTGGAAATAGTACTGTATACTGTAATGAAATTTAGCCAAATGTGCAGAGGATGCTGAATTTACTTTTTCATTTTATTTTTTACTGTACTGTATTGTGGTGCATACCAAGTTCATATACAATTCTTTGGTATTTGAGCTTTTCCAGTGGTTTTCATCTGCTGCAAGATTACTTTACAGTAGTAAAAGAAAATTATTTTTTCCCAAAAGTTCATTGCTGAATCAGCAATCTGTAATTCAATTTGTTGTATACTGTAATAGACATTAAGTTGCAAAATAATTCCTAAAAAGAGTTTTTCATTAGTGTTATTGATCTCAAGTGTGTTCACTGAGCAGGAGTCATCGATGTATTTGAATTGTGTGTAAGCATTTAAGAACACCTGTAATAACTAGATTGAAACGTTTGAAAGACAAATGTATGCTGGCTTGTCTTAAAGTCTTGTTTAAAAAACATAAATAGTTTGGTCAGTTAGATGTTCTAGATGTTTGCTAAAGTGTTGCTAGTTGGTTGCTAGGATGTTCTGGGTGGTTGCTAGGCTCTTGCTAGTGCAGTTGCTGAGGTGTTGCTGAATTATATGGTTGATAGTGTGAACATTGTTACCAAAACTGATCCAGTTTCAGTGCTTTGAAATTATTATATTTCTTTCTAATGTTAGAAAATTAACATTAAATCATCAACATTAACATCTTAAACTTGCACTAAAACGTGATTTATACCATCTAAGTAGTAATTTAATAGAATTGCTTATATTCTTTAGTGATACAAGCTTAGAAACATTTATAACCTGTTGAAGTTTTTTTATATTGTTTATTGACTTGGTGCCATGATGGATATTAAAATGTTCTTTATTTTTCATTTTCAACAGTATAGATGATTACTTAGTGGTAATGCAATATTTGTGAACACAACTGTGTATGTCAGACTATAAATCCCCAAAAACTACGCATGAGGGCTTGCTTTGGTGTTGCCACCCCTCACAGATCTCAGATCTCAGATTTCACTTGTTAATTCAGCAAAAAAAGGTGTGATTTCTAAAATCCCTCATTTATCAGTGATGAGGTTATAGAATGGAAATGAGTGTTCCTAGTTTGGAAGGAATGGAGAGTTAAAAAGTTCAAGCGTACAGTAATCATGGGATTTGGGGAAAAACAAATACAGCAACTATGTGTGCATTACAATTGCATGTCACCCAGAATATGGTTAAAAAAATTAGCGCTCTGGAAAATTACATTTTTGAGCTTCACAATTTCTGTACACTTGAAAACACTCTCTATCCTTTCAAAAACACTCAAACCACAAAGCACTAAAAATGCAAATCATGTAATAGAGAACTGATAAAAATCCAGTAAATTATATAAAACATTTGCCATCACCATGGAATTATCAGAAAAGCACACAGGTTAATTTAGCATAATTTTACTATTTGCAATTGATGTTTAAAACAGTACAACAATCCAGCCTTGCCACTGAAATGACACTTTCCCTTATTTGTAACCATGTGTTTTGTTTAACCATGTGTCAGTCTAATCAAAGACAACCTAGAAGCTATATGCGGCTTCATAATATATTTTATATTTATGACCTCGAATTTAGATTATCATACAAATTGGTTGTTTGTCCATTTCTAATTGTTATTATTCTAACATTTGGTTATTCTATTTAACGCTTTACTTTATATTTACTCTTTCATGAGGAATGTCGCTCAGGGTGCCTCACATCGGCCGATTTACATAGACAACCCACGATCACAAACCCTCCAGTCTGATCATTAGTCAGAGGTTATGACTAACTATTTAATAGACCGCCTCATGTTTGTCATTTTTTTAAATAGTGGTTCTGTTTAGTCCCCTACAGTCACCTATGTAACAACTTAGTTAAAGCTCAAATAAAATCAGAGGTTATGGCTAGAACTATGAAATATGCCCGAACCATGTTAGTACTCCAGTAGTATTTTGTGTAGGCCCCCATAGCTAATGCAACTGCATAACAACTTAACTAAAGTCAAGCAGTTAGTCAGAAATCTAGAATATCACCTGATGTCCCTCATGCTCTAAGCCTGCCTTGTATTGCCCCACATCCACAAAGCAGCCAGGAGTAAAATGCAAATATTCATGTATTTTGTTGGATTCTGAGGCATTTTACCTTCAAACAAAAAGTAATCCACTGTTACCTTTTTTAAGATATTGAGAGAAAATGTGACTCTTCCCAGATAGCACATGTACGTCTGTAAGATGTCTGTTAAAGATTTCTTGATCTGGAAAGCATCTGCTGTTTACAAACATCTGACAGACATCTGTAAGATGTCAGTTTTACATACATTCTAAATCATAAACATCTTAAAGTCATCTAATAGACATCCTATAGACATATTGCAGATGAGAAAACACTCTAAAAAATATGTCTTGCATATGTAAATGAATCAAATAGATGTCTCTGTGATGTATGTGTGCTACCAGGGTTATGTTCAGTGTTACATCCAATCCATAATTGATTCATTGTCCATTGTTTATGTCAGAATTATTTTGTACAATCTGCCCTTCATCAACATTCTTCACGAAATTATGCAATCTCAGCACTGTTTACATCGTAACACTGTATATGATTGTATAGTGTAACGTCTGTGTATGTATTGAGACAAAAATGTTTTTTGGAGACTGAATGCTGTCTCTTGGCTGATGACTGGCAATCAGTGAAGAGTTTGTGCATGTATGGAGATGAAGGATTGTTTTTGAAGGTTGATTGCTGCTGGAATCGCCCATAAATGTAGCATTTGTTCATGTAGCAATGTAGTATCAGTTTATGCAAGGAGACAAAGGCTGGCTTTTGTAGGCTATTTACCCTGTGAATGACTGCTAATCAATGTGGTTTCAGTGTATTTATGAAGCAGAGAAGCAGGCACTTATGTTAGTGACTCAGACGCATCGTAATCCACTTCAGTCTTGACTCAAGACCCGACCTGAAATTACTTCAGACTTGATTCAACTCAACAAGAAGGACTTGTGAATATTTTAAACATAGCTCAAGTCTTTTATCCTTAACTACTGATTTCATAAAGAAAGAACCTGGAATTTACTTGTGTTCTTTTATTATATTGCATCAAGTATTTCCTTGTTGATGTAAAAGGAACCCTCATCATACCATCCAACAGTATCATTACAGTCAAAGGTTTTTACAAGTCAAATGTTTTCAGATTATAAACACCTGATGAACACATTAATGCTGTTTGTTTTGTTCTCCAAACAGGCTTTGTGGGTGTAATCTCACTGCTCAGTCCTGTGAAAGTTTGTCTTCAGCTCTTCAGTCATCAAACTGTGTCCTGAAAGAGCTGGACCTGAGTAACAATGACCTGCAGGATTCAGGAGTGAAGCTTCTTTCTGATGGACTAAAGAACTGTAAGCTGGAGATACTGAGGTAAATGGCTTTCCATTAACAATATATATATATATATATATATATATATCCACATGCTACCACAATAAATGACTGTTACATTTTGTCACTAAATCTGCTCTCTGTGGAATGCTAGAACAAGAGACAAAAGCATTTGCAAGGATGTGATTTTATTCATATTCATACAAATGTCTATTTTGACTGTAAGATTAAAAATTTTAAATGGCCTGAAAAAATTACTAAAGAAGCTGCAAAACACATTTAGATCATCTCAGCTGGGGCGCGCAAAGGGCATTGTTGTGGGCCCCTCTAAGCCTCTGGGCCTTATGTACTCTGTCCCCCTGCTTACCATCTTTGACAGGGTCCAAAGTTACTACTTCCCAAGTGCCAAATGTAAATAAAATTGGCTCTGGCAAGTTTATGAACTAGTGTTACTTGCCGTTTGGCTGATAACTTTGCATAGTTTTGAGAACATGATAGAGTTTAGTGTGATTATGATGTGAGCTCTTGATCCAGTGTTAGATTAATTTCTCAGATATTGAGAGAAAATGTGACTCTTCCCAGATAGCACATGTACGTCTGTAAGATGTCTGTTAAAGATTTCTTGATCTGGAAAGCATCTGCTGTTTACAAACATCTGACAGACATTAATTTCTGTTAAAACAACAAAGAAATTCATTAAAAAGAGGTTATTCATTTTCTCTCATTTAATTTATTAGGTTAACATTAAGGACACCAACAGCAGCTAGTAAATTAGGCACGGTCACTTTAAGAGACAGTGCATCCAATATAGTGATACACAATTTGTCATCCTGTTTGCTGCTGTTTGGTCCCTAAAATTTAAACTTATTGACACCACTTGCTCATTCTTGAAGTTAAGTTTTGACTGTTTGGGGAGTAGATAAAATGTTTTGGACTGCCATCTTGAACTGAACTTGGCGTGTCTGTGTGTGCGATACATGTTGCACCGGGGCACTGTGCTTGTTGTCCGGTGTGCGACCGCAACAAAACATCACAGTGAGAATGACCGATATTACCAAAATAAAACAGCTAAATTTAATTCAAATGAAAATCCTCATTATAAATGCATCATCACACAATATCTGCACTTCAGCGGGCAAAACGTACAGACACTCCCCTTCCATCACACAAAACCAACAAACGTAATGTGTTTAAGACAACACATGACAGCGCTCACAGCAAAACAAATTAGTAGTGATGTTACGTTCTGTGCCAAAGCTTCGAAACGTGTATTTAGAAAGCATGGAAGTTTTCAATGAAGAGTGAATCAAGGCTTTTATTGCTTTAGCGCAATGGCAACATTGATGACGTCCGAAGCCTCGATTCCGCCTAATGGTTCAGAAAGCCAGAAGCTAGAATCTTGCAAATTCACAGTCCTCTGCCCAGTTAAACCCAGCCACTTTCCAGTTTTAGACTAATAATATTGCCCCTCCTGCCTATTATGAGCAAAGACCTGATTTACACACATTTGATAGCCCCATTTATATACACATATATATTCCCACAGTGGGCAGAACTTGGCATAACAAGGCTTGCCCATTTAGAGGAAAGATTTACTATAGCTTGGCCTTCTGCAATTTCATATCTGGACCACCAATCGCAGAGCCGCAGACGCTAGGCAGAAACATTTAAATCTCTAGAAAACGGGTGACGTTCATTCGTCCATTTACTGAATACACAGATTCTGAGAGGTTTTTTTTTTTCCACAGAAATTGTATTTATTTTATTAAGATGATGTTTGTGAAATTATGAATTGCTTAAGTAAAATTTGTTATATTTTAAAACATTTAAAAACTGTAAATATTGTTTTAACAATAAGTTAGGCCGTCTCTGAGCCTAGAGGGCCCTGATGGTTCCCCACTGGTAGTTAATAATAGGTTAGTAATGATGGATTCCTCAAAGTAAAGCCATAACCATTAAACATGCTGGAAGAGAGTCATCTTCATTTCTTTACACTACCAGCATAACAAAAAAAAGGGTCAATTTTTCGAAGTCACCTAAAAGCTGATCAAATAAGCTTTCCATTGATGTATGGTTTGTTAGGATAGGACAATATTTGGCGAGATGCATCTATTTGAACATCTAGAATCTGAGGGTGCAAAAAATCTCAGTATTGAAAAAATCACCTTTAAAATTGTACAAATTATGTCACACATTAGGTAAAATATAATTGTAAATAATGGTGCATTCAAAGGCCAATACTAATCGAAGCATGCAATTAAACTATAACAAAAAAAAAAAAAAAAACACTGCTGTACACAACTACTGTACATAACTTTCAAAAAAAAAAAGATTAATTAATTTTATGATTAATTTGATTTACAAAAGCAGCCAACATTTATTGGATTAAACTGTCAGCATGACCATAGCATGCAGCTCTGTGTGCACACCGAACAGTTTGTCCCCGAATACTCAGTTGAAATCGATGAAGGCCCCACTCAGCAGAGGGCCCCTATAATCGTCACCACCTTTCACCCCACTAGCAATGGCCCTTGCCATGATCATACTGTACGTTCCTCTCTCTGACTTCTTGAAAAGCCACACGACATCTCTTAACCCGGCTTTGAAAAAAATTTGATAGAAAGTGTAAAATAAATCATGAGCTGAATTTAGTAAGTAGTTAATAGTGAATTAATTATGATTAGGTCCCCTAAAATAAAGTCATGGCAAAATAATCCATTAACAAGCCATGACTTGATGTTAGTCTATGGGTAGTTAACAGTAGTAAACCGTGACTCTGAGTCTAGGCCCTCTCCCCCTACCCTTGTTGGGGGAAGAAAAACAATCAACTATCAACCTAGTTTACAGTGTCTTCTTCTAAAAGTAATATTTAACAAATCCACCTGTGATGAGTGGGGCGGGGCCGAGAGCCGTGGGAACGGAACGAGGCCGGTGGAGTATAATGATAATGAGCGACACCTGCACCACTCATGGGATGGAAGGCTCGTTGCCGTGCTCCGGGGTCGAGGAGGGGAGGCTGCCGTCTGAGAGGGAGCGGAGGAGTCGGCGCCGTTCGCTAGGAGGCCGGAGCCTGCTGCCGTCCGCCATGTTGGGGAGGAGCAGGGAACGGGGGACTCGCGGCCGGTGAGTGGCGCGGGTGTTGCTCATTATCATTATACTCCACCGGCCTCGTTCCGTTCCCACGGCTCTTGGCTCCACCCCACTCGTCACACTTATTAATACTTAAAACAATGTTTCTCAATGTCAAATTGCAAAGGCCTTGCAAATCTCCATCTACAGTGCATAACATCATCAAAAAATTCAGAGAAACTGGAGAAATCTCTGTGCATAAGGGACAAGGTCAAAGACCTTTGTAGGATGTCTGTGGTCTTTGGGCCCTCAGACGACACTACATCACCAGTTGGCATGATTCTGTCCTTGACATTACTAAATGGGCCCAGAAATACTTCCAGAAACCACTGTCGGTAAACACAATCCATCGTGCCATCTGCAGATGCCAGCTAAAGCTCTATCATGCAAAAAGGAAGCCATATGTGAACATGGTCCAGAAGCGCTGTCGTGTCCTGTGGGCCAAGGCTCATTTAAAATGAACTGTTTCAAAGTGGAAAAGTGTTGTATGGTCACACTGTTACATAAAACTGTGCTTCATGCTGTACAGTAGTTATTTATTATCAGTTGTTCAAATCGCGGTTTTAAAAATACGTTTTTTTTTCGTATTAAAATACGAAACAGTAATACTAACCGTGGGGAATTTTATTATGATTTATCATTAAACCAGTAATCGTTACATCCCTACTTCGTAGTAAAAAAAAGTCCAGGTGCTGAAATGGCCTGCCTGCAGTCCAGATCTTTCACCTATAGAGAACATTTGGCACATCATTACACGAAAAATATGTCAAAGATGACCATAAACTCTTCAGCAGCTGGAAACCTATATCAGGCAAGAATGAGACCAAATTCAAACACCAGAACTCCAGAAACTCTTAACCTTGATGCCCAAATGTCTTCAAACTGTTTTGAAAAGAAGAGGAGATGCTACACCATGATAAAAATGCCCCTGTCCCAACTATTTTGAGACCTGTAGCAGGAATCAAATTTGAAATGAGCTCATTTTGTGGATAAAATGTAACAATTTCTCAGTTTAAACATTTGTTATGTTATCTGTTTTTTTTTAATACTTATTTTTTTATTGTTTTTTAGACAAGAACAGAAAAACACTTTACATAATACAAAAAGAATAAAGTAAAAAAATAATTGAACAAATAATAAAAACAAATAATTAAATAAGTTCAAATATTGAAGGTTGCCACGCATTACATAATACACATTTCACATGCGTATACACTGTATCACTAAACAATTATATACATTTACAAATGCAAACATCTAGACCACAAAGGAACTTGTTAACCATTTCTTCCATTTTATTCTCAAAGATCTGCGTTTGCAGCCGTAGTGTATATGTGAGACTCTCCATTTCTTTAACCTCTGTTACTATTTGGAGCCAGTCGTCTTTCATAGCTGGGTCCTTGTACCATTTACGGGTTATCGCCTTTCTATTTCCTTCCACTTTGTCTCCATCTGTATATCACACCAACACAACAATGGTCTCAGCTGAGCGGCGTAATAGTAATCTTTCAAATTGGGGAGTGACATACCACCCTTATTTTTATCCAGTTGCAATGTTTTATATCTAGTTCTTGATTGACATCTAGAGATTTGTTTATCCCATTCTTGAAACTGTTTAGGTGGTATTTCCACAGGAAGTGATTGGAAGAGGTATAACAGTCTCGGAAGTTCATTCATTTTTATACTCTCAATTCTTGAACTAAAATCCAAGTGTGGTAGAGAAGACCATCGCTTAAGATCCAATTTTATTTTTCCATTAATTACATTATAGTTCTTCTTATATAGCTTTGTTAAATCTTGTGTTAACCATACCCCCAAATCCTTAATTGCTTTTTGATTCCAATTAATATTGATTCCAATTAATACGTCATTGGTGGTTGTCTCTGAAAGCCCTGAAGCTTCTCCCGTATGCGATTGTGAGCGCTGTTTCTTACTTTCTGCCATTGTGTATGTCGCGTCAGCCTTTCTTCCCATCGGCGTTCAGATCCTTCGGATATCGCGGTCAAGTCCACCGCATACCCCCTCTTATTCAGATCCTCTGCCGCCTCCGCTGCACTGTCATAAAGCTGAGGTCCTGTCTCCCAATGGATTCGGATCTTGGCAGGATAAGGCGTCTGGAAATGTATTTTGTTCTTCTTAAGAACTCTTTTAACTTCTTTATATTCCTTGAGCTTTGCATTAATTTCCGCTTGATAGTTGTGCGCAAAGAAAACTGGTCTGCCCTCATATCGTATTCCTTTTGCCCATGCTGTACACAGGACCAGATCTTTAGTGATATATTGCAGGAAATTAACTAACCTCGATCTCGAGGTGGCATCATTTTGAGGCCTTGAGCCTAGAGACCTATGCGCTCTCTGTATCTGCAGGTCTAGGTCATCATTCAGGGAGAGCTTTGTTTTCAGTAGTCCATTGATGAACTTAAACATGGACGCCCCCTCAGCTCCTTCTTTAATGCTGTAGATTCGGATATTATTTCGCCGTGACCGACCTTCGAGATCCGTGATCTTGCCCTGCATCGTCTTTTGTTCTTTCAAAGCATGGAGTAGCGCGTCCTTCAGTTCAACTTTTTCACATCTGAGCTACTGCGCATTTCCATTCAAACACAGCTGTGTTTCCTTTATGAATGAACGTGCATTTTTAAACGGATCTAGTGAGCCAATGAATCAATTACCCATTCATAACGATAGTCACTTTCTTTATTTCTGTATGAATCAGCCGTTCGAAGGAATCAAATGAATGATATGATTCATAATTAAAACCACCACCTACTGGCAGTTTTAGTTTATTTTTTAAAGTATCTTCTTTTCAGTTATTTAAATGATTTAATGTTTCTATATTCTAATTTTTATACTTAAAACATTAATATCAACATGAATTTATGAATTTGATTGCACACATGCCATCTTTGAGCCTCATTAAACACATGGAAATACACCTACAGGCCACTTTTGTGTTCTTCTGTGCCACCTCTGTAGTAATTAATTTTGTTAATACTGATTTCATTTTATTGGTAAGTTGTTCTTATTCTGTTGTTTTAATTAGAAATTTAAAAAAGCTCATAAAATATATATTAAAAAAAAATTGACATAAAAGATGACATACTTTTAATAAAGGTAAAAATTGCTATTACAAAGGTAAAAACAAAATTTCCCTCTAATTCACTTTAAAGGGGTCATCGTATGGAAAGTTCACTTATACATGTTGTTTGAACATTAATGTGTGTTTGCAGTACAAATCTACCCTATAATGATAAAAATCCATGCAGTGTTTTTTAATTAATCTGTAAAAATAATATTCCCTTTTTCAAATCGAACCTTTCTCAGATGCTTGTCGTTGTTGCGTCACACCAACAGAGGCCGCTCCCACGATAGTTGATTGACATGAGCGTTTTACCTCAGATGAGCTGTAACAGTCCAACCTCCATTCTTTTGATGCTGGAGCAGGGATGTAAGTTAGACAACAATTGAGCGATTGAGGTGTTGTGTTGCTGGATGTAATAATGAACATAGTGGTTGTCATTTACTTCCGACATCTGAGCTGCTGAAGATGCAGTAGATTATCTTTGTTTGTGAAGGGAATGCGCCTCCCGATCTACATATATCCGTCTATGTTTGCGCGAATCATTTGTGATCCAGCTTCACTTACAGCAGAAGTGAGTATAAGGGTTTTTTATGAATCTTTGTGATCGTCTTTCCTAATAATGTGCTAGTTAGCACGTTTAGCGGCTAAATGCAGCTAAAGTAAACAGGCTTGTCACTCCACAGAGAGAAGAGAGGGGCGGGGCGAGCAGAGTTCATTTGTATTTAAAGCAGCCTTGACCAGAATGGGATGATTTCTTCTCTCTGTGGAAAGACGGTCTTGTTTACATTAGCCACATTTAGCCGCGTTTAGCCGCTAAACTTCCTAACTACCATGTTATAAGGAAAGGCGAGCGTCCTCTGTCGGTGTGACGGCACACAGACAGGCATCTGAGAACAGCTCAGTTTGAAAAAGGGGATATTATTGTTACAGATTAATTAAAAACCACTGCATGGATTTTTATCATTATAGGGTAGATTTGTACATACACTGCCAACACACATTAATGTTCAAACAACATGAAAAAAGTGAACTTAGCATCCGATGACCCCTTTAAAATTCAGTGTCTGGTCATCACACTAATATAAACATCACACTAATATAAATATAAGCTAAAAAAACAGCTTTCAAGAAGTGACTCTAAATCAGTGTGGAATGGCCTGAAAGCCATCACCAGCTACAAGAGCCCGTCCCCCAGCCCTGAGGCCAATCAACAACTGGCTGATGACCTGAATGAGTTTTACTGCAGGTTTGAAAAACAAAAGACTGGTCTGACACCCTGTACCCCCCCCAACTGTCCCACAGCACAGCCATCAACACCCTGCCCCTCCATCCCCCCTACTGTTTCTCAACCTGCCCTTAAGATCTGTGAAGGTGATGTTTGCAAAGTCTTCAGGAAGCAGAAGATAAGGAAAGCCAAAGGCCCAGACGGTGTCTCTCCAGCCTGCCTTAAAGCCTGTGCTGTCCAGCTATCATCCATCTTCACATTGATCTTCAACAGATCCCTGGAGCTGTGTATAGTCCCATCCTGCTTTAAATGTTCCACCATCATCCCTGTACCCAAGAAACCAAAAACCACAGGACTTAATGACTACAGACCTGTTGCTTTAACATCTGTGGTCATGAAGTCATTTGAGAGACTAGTGTTGGCCCACCTCCATCTGTCAGTGGATCACCAGCTCCTGACAGATAGGCAGCAGCTAGTGAGGCTGGGAAAACTCACATCCGGCACCTGCACCATCAGCACTGGAGCTCCCCAGGGCTGCGTTCTCTCCCCACTGCTCTTCTCCCTCTATACAAATGACTGCACCTCTAAAGACCCCTCTGTCAAACTTCTGAAGTTTGCAGATGACACCACTGTCATCGGTCTCATCCGGGATGGCGATGAATCTGCTTACAGACAGGAGGTTGAGCAGCTGTCTCTCTGGTGCAGTCGCAACAATCTGGAGCTCAACACGCTCAAAACTGTAGAGATGACGGTGGACTTCCAGAGAAAGCCCCCTGCACTCACCCCTCTCACCATCATGAACAGCACTGTGGCTCTAGTGGGCTCATTCAAGTTCCTAGGAACGAACATGTCCCAGGACCAGAAGTGGGACATTCACATTGACTCAATTGTGAAAAAAGCCCAGCAGAGGTTGTACTTTCTTCGTCAACTGAAAAAGTTCAATCTACCACAGGCACTGATGACACAGTTTTACTCCGCTGTCATTGAGTCAGTTCTGTGCTCTTCTATAACTGTCTGGTTTGGGGCAGCCAGTAAATCAGATATAAGAAGACTGCAACGGACTGTTAGGACAGCAGAGAGAATCATTGGTGTGCACCTGCCCAACCTTCAGGACTTATACATCTCCAGAGTGAAGAAACGGGCAGGAAACATCATCCAAGACCCTTCACACCCCGGACACAACCTGTTTGCACTTCTCCCCTCAGGCAGACGCTACAGATCCCTGAGCACTAAAACATCTAGACATAAAAATAGCTTTTTCCCCAATGCCATCTCCAGTTTAAACAGATAAACATGAACATTACCTGGGTTCTACAATTCATTTCTGTATTTCTTTCTCCATTTCTAATTATTGTCTCCTTCTGTAGTATCATTATGTAAATACTCATGCACATCTCTTATTTATATAGCTGTATATAGAGAACATAATGCACAAATCTGTACATAAATCATCTGTTCCAGATTCATACATTATTATTTATTTTTAAGTTTTTTATTTTTATTTAAATGTTGTATGTATGTATGTATGTACCAGGAGCACCTTAAAAAACCACAACAAATTCCTCGTGTGTTTGCGCACACTTGGCGAATAAAGCTAATTCTGATTCTGATTCTGATATCATGTGGGGTTGTTTTTGTAGGTTGTCTGGTTGTATGGTGACAGAGGAAGGCTGTGGTTATTTGTCTTCAGCTCTGAGTTCAAACCCCTCACACCTGAGAGAGCTGGATCTGAGCTACAATCACCCAGGAGATTCAGGATTCAAACTGCTCTCTGATAAACTGGATGATCCAAACTGCTCACTGGACAAACTCAAGTATGTTGACCAAGATGAGTTTCAGTTTTATAATTTCAACTTTTCAGTATACACACACACACACACACACACACACACATATATACATATACTGAAGGATATTCCGGACTTTCAAAAGGAATTGCAAATTGTAGCTTCTGTAACATTGTCCATATGTGGATGCATACATTTTGACATAACCCAAATGCAATTGCAAATCTGCCAAGTTTCAAATGAAAGAGTCCATTTGCAATTGTATTTCCTAGGTCTTATGAGTTAAGAACCTGTAGTATTTAAATATTAATGATGACGTCTGCTTTTCACTCTCTCTGCACAGCGCATGTAACCTGCCAAAACTCAAATGAAATCGCAATTCCTTTTGTCATTAAAACCAAATCCCAACTATCCCAAAATGGCTGTTGCTAGCAATCTGCCTTTGAACTTAAACGTCTTATAAACACTCTGCAATTATCTTCACAAACGTTTTGGAGGTTATACCAACTTTTCCTTTGATTATATCTTTGTTGTCATTAACAGGTTGGGCAAGAAGTAACAGCTGTTCTTGTGTCCCATTTGTTTTTGTTTTTTTTTTTACGTTTGCAGGTCTTACTATCAGCCATGATTATTCTATTCTGTTAATAAAAAGGCTGTTTATATGCATATCAGCTAATTGTTCATGAGAAGCACACATGTAAAAGGCTGACAATCAGCTGAACATATACTTGTTTAATTAGTGACACTTAGCCTGCATTTTAAAATCTTATTTGAATGTGGCAACATTTTTTTTTAATTATTTAAATATGGCAACATAATACTGCGCTCTAAAACATTTCTGTGAACAAATCTCTGACAGAGACTCCTCCCCTATCAGCCAATCACTGTGTGCATAGTTAGTAAGTATGCTGACATCATCCATAGCAACAAGGTCAACCTTGTTGCTATGGGGCAAAACAAGACAAGACTTCGCAAAACAAGACTTCGCAAAGAGTGGAGGTGAACCAGCTGTTTAAATAGTTCCAGTATCAAGGTGCAGCTGGGCTTGTGATCAGTACCAGGTACGGGATTATGGGAAATGGAGTTTATGAGCGGAAAGTCAATATTCAGGTGATGGTGACCTCTGGTGACGATTGGGGGGAACCACAGAGGCCAGATTTGTTACAGATACATTTTGTCAGTTTTTTTTTTTAATAAATAAAAAGTTAAAAAGAACACAATTATTTATTTAAAATATAAATCTTTTCTAACAATATGAGTCTTTACTAGGGATGTAACAGTATGAAAATTTCTTATCACGATAATAGTGACCATATAGTGACTGTACTACAGTATTTACAGTGTTATGTATAATGCACAAGGAACTTAAACCACACTATAAAACTTGAATAACTTAGAAGCAGATTGTCCATTTCATACCATAAAACAGTTCTTAAGAATCCTAGCGGGTTGAAGTTCCAAGGTAAAAGTGTCCACCGGTGTATTTACAGTCCAAAGAAGGTGATAATCCAAGATGTGTGAGATACTGGAATGGTAAATCCAAAATACAACTCGAGAATCCAGCATGTTCAGTGTTTGGTCAATGTTTGTGTGTCATGCTGCTTTGTTTATATTGGTCTACTTCCTGATTCCTGTCATATGATTAATCACATGACAGGCAAACCCATGAACATTTAAAGATGTAGAAGACTTCGAATGGTAACCCCCGGACACCACAGAAACACAATCATACCATAAATGGGATGACAGATTCATTGAATTTATTCCTTAAAGCAGGGATTCTCAACCGGTTGGCCGCTGCCCACTAGTGGGCCTCAGTGATCCTCCAGGGGGGCCACGAGATAGCTTAAAATTAATTTAAATATTATCCTAAAATTATTTAATTTAATTATTAATATTTTAAATTAAAATGTTCAAAGCACAGCCTCTCGTGTTCTGTGATTGATTGCTTCGGACTCGGCGCAGCAAGCCTCATCGCACTGTTAAATACAGACTCGACGGCGGCTCAAAGCTTCCTCCGCTGCACGCAAACTTCATTTTAGAGACCTGCACGGGACTCATGTTTTAGTCCCGCTTCTGCAAGATTCTGTCCTGCGCCCACCCGCTCCCGCAGAGATGTTATTTCATCCCGCTCCCATCTGCGGTATTCATGTTTTCTCCCGCTCCTGCTCACAAAAGCCCGCATAAAAGTAACCTATGTAGACATTTTTCACTACATCGATGAAATGTACATGAAATACATCTCGTAATTTCCACAAGATCTCGACATAAACACTCCCGATAAAATATTTATTTAGGCTAAGCATCAACATTTAGAAACCACTGCTATTCTTAACAAAATGTAGGCATCGGTTGCTGCGTGCATGCATTCATCGCGATCTCATAAAGCTCTTATAACACGATGAATATATGCACAATGAATCTTCCACATTGTCTACACTTCATGTGTTGTAATGAGAGGATTCGCGAGCACGCAACATTCAGCACTGTGCAAAAACTTAGAAGCGGTGAGTGGATTCTAACTTAAACACCTCTGATTGGCAAATGCATTCCAGATCAACAGATGGCTTCATTGTTCAAGCTGCAAACACGTGTTTTAAATTGAAACTGCCTATTCTTGCGCCTGTTAATCATTTTTATGTTATATTAGTTGTTTTTGTTGCTTTAGTGCAATAGATGAATAACAATTTAAATGTTTTTTATTTTATGTTTAGATATTTCTATTTTGCGATTCTTGAGAACCATTTTATTTTCCCGCACCCGCACTCGTTCATTAAGTTTTGCACCGCACTCTATTGCGGTGCTCCCGCGGGAGTGTAGGTCTCTACTTCATCTCTTGGCTGCATGAAACAAACCGTCATGCTAACGTAAAGGTAAAGACGATCAGAGTAATAGTAACAAATGTGCGCGTGCCTAATGTATGACGCTCTTGTTTATCAGAGTCGTGCATTAGGCACGCATATGTCCGCTATTGATTCACAAGCTATTCGCGGCTCTTGTCCCTAGTATTTTTGCGTGAAATTTCAAAACATTTGCGTAGTTGTTAAATGAAAGTGTTTCATAATGGATGCTCACCCATAGAGAAGGATCTTGTGAGGCTCAATGGTGTTTATGCACATATGAGCATCAGCATCAACAGATTTAGAACGTATTTGCTGTATTTTTCATTTGTATGTTTTATTTTATAACAGATACAAACAATAGATATGTCAGTCCAGTTCAAATGGACAGGTTTAGTGAGTGGTCTTTTGGCATCTCCCTGTTGTCCTGTTTGGCAGTTTCACTTACTTAAGAAAAGGTACTCTGAAGTTGTAAAGAATATCTGAATTAAGTTAAAAAGTATAGCTTTAATTTAAGGTTTGTTTGTATTTTGAGTTTTTTTATAACATGCAGTAGAAGAATAAAAAGGCAAAACAAATGTTTTGGTTAATAAAAAGGTTTAAAAATAAACACCTTTAGAGGAAATTTCAGGCATGGGGGGCCTTGCAAAATTGACCGGAGAAGGAGGTGGGCTCCGGCGTAAAAAAGGTTGAGAACCTCTGCCTTAAAGTGAGTAATAAGGCAAAATTAGTATACACAGACATCAGAAGGCCTATTCTGCTTCCCGTGCGCATTCACTATGTCTGCTTAAACAAGAAGAATACATGTTATTTAACGTGCAAATGTACCTTACATAACAAAGCAGTGTATAAGAAAGATAAAAATGATAAATGCATAACTTATCATATGAGTCATATGAGCCAGAGTATGTGAGTGGAGTGGGAGCGGAGCGCGGAGTGGAGCTGTGTGGTTTTGAACGGAGCGAGGAACATGATATTTTTTAAAAGCCGGAGCGTCATGGTTTTCACTCGCTCCACGAGTGCTCCACTACCGCTCCATCACGAGTACAATTCATGCCAATGCCCTGTAATATAATGCCATATTTAGCAAGAACTCACATGTTACACATAGTCAGCTAGTTTGATATATATGGATCACTGAGCTCAGAAAGAATGTAAAGATTATAATGACAGCAGTATACATGAGCGCGAGGTTTAGGAGGATAGTTTTCGAGGAATTTGTTTGCTCCTTCTAGATACTGAATATTTTCGGATGAAAGCATGATTTAAACAGGTACAACACTTATTTACACACGCAGTTGCTATCTCAATAATGGATTCAATCAAATATAATCTTACAGCGCTGCTTCATCTGTATCCGATTTCGATTGAGCAGAAATCTGTAGGAAATGCAGCGATCCGTAGATAAAATAACTGACAAAAATGAACTATAATTTTCATCCTTTACAAACAAAATTTGCACTGAAAAAAGCAAATGATACTTTTTAATGCTGACAACCACGTAATAAGCTTGATAGGAATGTGGTAAGAAAATAGTTTGCACACTAGTGGTCCAATAAGCCACAAAACTTCTCTCCTAGTATCTTACTTTGTTTTATTTTATTGTAATATATGTTATGTGATATTTCAAAACATACTGAAATACTTTAGCTGTAAATTTCCTCGGAGCAAAGGCGGAGTGCTTAAACCACTATTCCTACAGTGCAACAACACTAAGGAAGGTAAACATGTATGTATTTAAAAATATTTAAGTATCTTTGACATACTTTTAAGTATTACATAACATTTACATTGTTTAATGCATTAATGGTATACACTGCATATAAATAATAAAAGCAGAGAGATTTTTCTTGCACATCTGCATTCTTCTACATTACACAGTGATATCAATGAATAATTACATCTTTTCAAGAATTTATAATTACAATATTTCAAGAAACAAGTCATTTTATGGCTGCAACTAAAATAAAAAGCATATTTAATCTAGAAAGAAACAAAGGTATTCCCCAGTTTCCCAGCCAAGTCCAAACAAGGTTGGTTCATTTTTTGAGCATTAATCTGTACTGCCTATAATAGCACATATCTCATCATCTCAACAAACTCATCATCTCTCCTTTCTGCTTCCCTTTCCCTGCTTCCCCACACAAAAAAAATAAAATAAACAAATACGAGTTTTCGGTTTTGAAAAAACGCACAGAACAAGAAGTGTGTTACACTTTACTGTGTGCACAGTGGTGTAGTGGTGTCTGGAGGTTATTCTCTTAATTTATTAAAGGTATTATTTTATAATGTAATGATTCAAATTAGTAATCCACAATTAATTATGCTACTCACTCTGCGAGCCTCCCCTGACATGCTCTCTCACATGCAGGACAAAGCTGGTGTAGGCGCAATCATATTTCAAAGAAGGCCGGCGCCACGGTCTTGCTTTTATGGAGTGTTTGCATTTATTCACGTGCAAATGGATTAGATATCATGTGGTGGACTGTCATGCTTTTGGTTAATGCAAGACACTACTGAATGATGCACATCAAAGTGGATTTAAAAGTGGGTATACAAAAAGCCGACTGAAGTGGGTACTGCACCATCGTGCGTGTTCAATAACAGATGCGTCTCCTGCTCAGTAAAAGAAAACAATACAAAACATATGCTTAAAGCTCCACCTAGTTAATATTATGAAGCTTAAAGGAGGAATTCACATGAGACAGCTTGATACCGCCTGCGTGCAGTACAAACATTAACTTTGCGTCACGCATGTTTTCTCATCCTAATTTTACAAGTTGCAAGTTACAAAACGTGCAAAGTGCTGACCGACACTGATCACTGGCGGGTGCGGTGTTCTCCGTTACTACACACGGTATTACACACAAATGTTAAACAGACCCAGGACCCGAGGTAATAGATGTGGCCCCGGGTCCTCAGGTCTCTGGTCCTCCGTGAAGACCTCTACTCTAAATTGCATCAAACTCTGGTAGTGGAATTACTATGTGTACAATAAAATTCTTTTTGCACAAACAAACAGTGTTACTGCATTGAAATGATATCACAAGGCAATTAGCATAAAAATAGGCTAGCATACACTGAAGTACACATGCCTATCAAATCAAATTCACTTCAAGTATTCAAGTAAAATTATAATAATAATAACAACAACAACATTAAAAAACAGGGCATACATATATATCCACATGTCTACATCAGCCAAAGGTCAAATACATAAAACGTATATATACACACTAAGATAAGGGAGGGGGAATAAAACCCCAAACAAAAACAAAATAAAGTAAATTCAAATCAATGATAGGGCATTATTTAAATGTGTCAACATGATCAAGGAAAGGGCGGCACACCTTAAATAACTGTTTTCCTGAACCTTTTAATGAGTACCTAATCTTTTCAAGGTAGAGACAAGACATCATTTCTCTAATCCACTGAATATGTGTAGGTGGGAGAGGATCCTTCCACTTTAATAGAAAGACTCTATGTGTTAACAAACAGGAGAAGGCAAGACTTTTACACCTTGATGCCGACAACAATGACTTCTCTGGAGCACAAGGAGCTAGTATCAGGAAACATTTGGGCTAACTTCACTTTGGATATATGAGCTCTGTGTACTACTTTGAACTGAATGAGAGAATGGCAAACACACATAGATGATGAATGGACTTGCTTAAGAACACAGTTCCATGTGTCATCTGAGAGTGGACTGCCAAGGTCTTCTCCCAAGCTCTCTTAATGTTGTCTAAAGAGGAAGGTGTCTGATTTATCATTAAAGTATATATGGTGGAAATTGAGTCTACAGCTAATATGTTACATGAAAGGTAACTATCCAAAGGGTTTTTAGGAAGCATCACTGGAAAATCTGCTAAAAATGGCCTAACATACTCTCTTACTTACAAGACTGCAAAACAAGAAATCAGATTTAATAAGACCGAAATGTGACACTAACTGTTCAAAAGAACCAAATAAATAGTCAATAAATAAGTCTTTAAAGCATTTTATCCTCTTGTCAGACCAGCTCCTAAATGACCCGTCCTGCACTGAAGGCAAGTAAAAGTGATTATGGGCAACGGAAGTGAGACTGAAACCAAATGATTTCCTAAATTGGGTCCAAATCCTCAGCGAGTGTTTTACCACCAGGCAATCAGCAAAAGTATAAGAAATTAGCTGTAATTTGGTTGCAAGAAGTGCTGGAAGGGAAATTTGTGCATGTATTTCCATGTCCACACAGGATGGTTTGTTAGGTAGAAGGTCATAATGCCACCAATACAGTATATTTCGTATGTTGGCTGCCCAGCAGTAGAAATTAAAATTAGGCAGGAACATACCACCATCTCGTCTAGACCTGTGAAGGTAAACTTTACGCAAACGAGGATGTTTACCATTCCAAATGAAAGAAGAGAGAATAGAATCCAAAGATTTAAAAAATGATAGAGGAATAAACAGAGGTAAACACTGAAAGAGATAAAGAAATTTAGGAAGCACCACCATCTAAACAGAATGAATGCATCCCATGAGAGAAATCTTTAAGGGGCTCCATTTAGAAAGTTCTTTCTTAATTTGTTCAGGAAGCAGACCAAAGGGTCCTTTCGGTTGTATTTAATTATTATTATTATTAATTATTATTAATTAGTATTAATTAAAAACTCTTTATAATCTATAATAACATTAAACTTATTTCATATTTTCTCTAAACCTTCTTGGATATTAACACAGACACCTGCAATTATGGCCAAATTAAAGATCTGTTATATGTTGTGTGCTCCTACTGAACAAAAAAATGTAGGAACACCTTCTGATCACATGACAGAAATGACAGAAATTAACCTTCCCATTATAAAGTGATATTTGACTGCTTGAAGTGTTTTTTTGTTTGTTTGTTTGTTTGTCTTACTTTAGTAATGGCATTTTTCTAACTTTATTTAATGTATGTCATTTTTGTGATGATACAAATTTATATATATATATATATATATATATATATATATATATATATATTATTTTTTTTATTTATTTTTTTTTTCAAAAACGTTCATTAAACAATAAATGAAATAAAAATAATATGATACATTTAGGAAGAATAAGTTACCAGTCAAATTAAATCAGCAACGATTCACCTTTGCACGGCACAGAAGAGCACAAATGTGGCATTAATGAATATTTACAGATTTTCTGACAAGATTCAGAGGTGGCATTAATGCATTTCATAATAACAGTGTTATGAGATTGATGTTTTAAATATAAAGTTTTGAATATAGAAATATTAAACAATTTAAATGGCTTAATTTATATTTTAAAAATTAAACTGAAACCACCAGTAGGTGGCAGCAAGTCAAAGTCTTTATGACTGAATTATTCATTCAAGCGATTCAAAAAGGTTGATTCATTCATAAACTAAACTGTGTCAAAGACTATAGATGTGCAGCGGCTCAGCTGTGACTTTGTTTGAAACAATTTTTGGTGACAAAATACAGCACAATCAGACAACAGTGTTTCTTTCAATTTTTGAAAGGAACTAAATTCAATTTCACTTTTGTAAACTCCCTTTATAATCATTAAAAACTGTCACTTGTCTTAGTTCTCACAAACATGCATTTTAATTACTATTATTTTCATTGTCTCTACACTTTGTTTGTTATAATGAATTACAAAAACTGCAGTCTGCTTTCACAATCTGTGCTGTGAGGAGCAGGACGATAGAGACAGAGAAGCATTTCTATTGGCTGCAGTCTGCAGGTTTTATGGCAAAAGACGGCATTGCACAGCAAAACATAGACAAATATTCTGCTGTGTTTTTAGTCTATGTTGTGCTACATTTATATGCAGAACTGGGATCACTTTCATAATCTTTTGAATGGATAAAATAGAGAAATCACTTTAATTTCTAAATAAACCTAACCAGTTGAAACTAAAATGCTGTTCTCCCTCGAAATTCACTCCCCACACTCCATAAACATCAAACAACAAACAACAGCAGTGTGACAGTAGTGAAGACTACATGCTCTGAACTGCATCCTGTTCATACTGTTAAAGGGAAATGAGTCATCAACATACCAAGTCTTAAAGTCACAAGGGGGCAGTAATGTCTCTATATGCACAGCAGGCCTTTCCTACACTCACAAAACCAAAAAAGATCAGACAAATCTTCAGTTCACAGAAGGAGCAATTTAAACACTTTATAGGACAGCACAGAAGTATCTTTTTATAAGACACTTATTTGATTTTGTTGTATGTAAAAAAAATAAGGTAAAGTCCACACTCTTTTATCAGTTAATGTGACCTACATAAGTGGTTCTCAATTCCAGTGAGCCTGGAATATTTGGAGTATCCCTGCTCTCCATATTTTGTATGTTTCTCTTATTTCAGACATTAGTTCTATTTGACTGTAAGTGCCCTGTGAAGTGGACATCACAGGTTATTCCACCATGATTTCAGTTTCCAGGGAGTGTGTTTGTTCTATTCAAAGGGCATTAAAGTGTGTGAGACATGAATTTAAATTGTGTTTATTTACAGAGGTATTGTCACAAATCCTGTCTGTGTTCTTTCATCTGCCACCAGAGGGCGCCTTCCGATTACATTGACTCTCACACTACACGGACTGTTACACGTCAACCTGGACTACATTTCATATGATCCATTTCACTGATTACATTCTCACCTGCAGCCAATTACACACACTATATATATGAGACTCTAACCACAGTTCAGCGTCAGAGTATTGCTAGCGTTTATTTCTCTCTTAGTGATAACAACTTTACGGAGCCATTCTTATCTAGAGTCTTGTTTAGCTCCAAGTCTTAGACTTTGTGTTGCCATGATCTCATTTGTTTACCCTGGTCTTGTATCTTAGCCTGTCTTCTCATTTTGTCTGTTTGCTGCTTGCACTGGAAGCATTTCCTGTCTTGGATTATCCCTTTGTCTTGCTGTTTCGGACTTTGTTTGCACCTCATCTGGACTATTGTCTATTTGTGGATACACGTTTGCCTGTTTGCTGGATTGATCACTGCCTGTTTTAGACCATGTCTAAGAATAAAGCTCTGAATATGGATCCACGTGCTTCCCGTCTTGCTCACTCTGTAACAGGTATATTATGTCACACTTGTCTAGTAATTTTCGTCTGTGTGAAGACGGCGTAGCACAACTCCATAATGTTCCAAAATAAAGTACATTTCAACTGATTTCCTGCGCTCTGGGAGTAGGGATCAATGAACACTGTATTGGGACAATGTCAGTCGAAACACAGTTCATGCATGGAGCTCACTTCTAACAAGCTGCTGATCTGAATCAGGTGTGTTAACTAAGAGAGACATGGCAAAATATGCAGAGCAGGGGGTCACCAGGACTGAAATTGAGAACCACTGACTGTCTGTTCCAGTAAAAGAAAACATTAAGGGCAGGAACTACCACACACTGAACACAGCATGAACACTCCTGTTATTTGAGTTTGTGGTAAGGAATAATTTAACATCAACTGTGTCAAACACATTAAGATCAAACAATGGGTTATTAAATCCCTTCCTAAATTTAAGTCCCAGAAGGAATGGCTCGAAAAACAATAGCAGTTATTATGTTATATATATAATAGATTAGATAGATATAGATATAATAGATTATATAGTGTGACAAATTCCTCATATTTAAAAAGAATTTGTTTTTCATTAAATAACTATGACTAACTAAAATAGTATTATTTTTTGCCCAGTTATCAAAGTTAATTGGTTTATTTTGGTACAGCAAATCTCTGTTGGTCCAAATGAACTACACAGGGAAAAATGATGCTTGCAAATTAAAGAGCACATTAAAAGACGTTGGGTCTCATTCACTTTTCACAAGAAATATCTCCTAATTCACAACACGTTCATACGTACATGATTTTGTTCTTCACATTGTTCTGATGTCTGATCATTTCTAGCACAAATGTAAGATGTATGAATATTAATGTTTTAGATTATTGTGTTTATTGCTCTGTTTGTGTCTGTCAGAGTTTCCTGAAATTCATCTGTCATATTAAACATTTCCCTGCATTTGATGCAGATGTTGATTTCATGGTTTGAGACTCAAACACTCGTCTCACTGATGGAGATTCTTCAAACTCTTGTGAAGTGCAGGAATAAATGTTATTGCTGCAGAATCTCTTATTTATGTGAGATTTATCGATGATAACTGTAGTGTTATTCTAACATGTTAGCACATTTCTAGCATGTTTACGATATTGCATGTCTGTTTAAATCATGTTTTAATGTGTAGTTTTATCCTGATTGTCTTGTTTTCATAATCATTGAAAGCCAAGATCATAACTGAAAATATAATTTATTGATAGTTTACTGACTGAATGTGTCTGTGTGTGTTTTCTAGTGTTGATCATGGAGGAGAATCCAGGATTACAGCAGGAATAAAGAAATGTATGTTTATATTTACATTACATTTACATTTAGTCATTTATCAGATGTTTTTTTTATCCAAAGCAACTTACAAATGAGGACAATAGAAACAATCAAACCAACCAGTTGAATTTGATGTGATCAGGGTTTTTTTCCAGAAAGCAGGTTATGCATTAAACACACAGTCTAATATATGAACAAAACCTGCATGAACATAATAACCTGTGATTATCAGAGATGGATAAATCATTTTCATTCATCCCACAGTCTTATAAATCTGTTAACTAATCATATTAATCATATTATAATACAATATATTTAGGTAATTAACATTCTGTATGATTGTGCTAGTATTTGCTATATAGACTATATATATTTTACAAATACTGTAAATGCCTGACAATTATGGCAATAAAGTTTTGACTTAATGACGATAAATGTGATGATAAACGAGTGTGTTGTTTTCATTTACCAATGAAACTATGTAAATGATTTATTCCTCAATAAAACACTATAGTATTTATGATAATAGTCTATTAATTAGCTCAGATAAAATGAAATATATGTTAAATTTAACCTTTAAACTGCATTCTAGTAAAAATCCCAGTCATATAACATAATCAAAGCATTATTGGCATGTCAAACATTTACAGTAAACTATCATTTACAAAACTATTCAGAGTGTTAAGTAGAGATCAAAATGAAGGGAAATAAATGAATATAAATGAATATAAAATATTACCAATAAAAACAGGCTAATAATAATAAGAATATTACAGAAAAAGATGATCAGTTCACAGATTTACAAGACTGTGGGATGAATGATAAGAATAGATGTTGTTCTCTAAACAGGATCTTGTGGCCACAATAAACCTAAGTGAAACGAACATGTGCCCTCCTGATCACTGTAATTAAGCACTATTATAGAAAGGTTTATTTTATTCTGATATATTATATATATATATATTTTTTTTTTTATTGTCATCTCACATATGTATTCTGTTTTTTTATTTTTACAACAGGACAATTTCTATGATTTTCTATAATAAAATGATAACCAGCACACACACACACACACACACACACACACACACACACACACACACACACACACACACAGCTGTAGTGATTGTTGTTGTGTTATAAATGTGTGTGTTCTTGTGTTCAGGGGTCTGTTTTCTCACACTGGATCCAAACACAGCAAACAAATATCTCATACTGTCTGAGGAGAACAGAACAGTGACATTTGTGAGAGAGAAACAGTCGTATCCTGATCATCCAGACAGATTTGATTATTTTCCTCAGGTGTTGTGTAGAGAGAGTGTGTGTGGACGCTGTTACTGGGAGATTGAGTGGAGTGGACGTGTGGAGATATCAGTGTCATATAAGAGCATCAGCAGGAAGAGAGCAGGTGTTGAGTGTGTGTTTGGATCTAATGATCAGTCCTGGAGTTTGATCTGCTCTCGCTCCTGTTACTCATTCACACACAATAACATAAAGACTGATCTCCCTGTAGAGTCCATCATCAGTAGAAAAGGAGTGTATAATGATGATGATGATAATATCTATAGAATAGGAGTGTATGTGGATGTGAGTGCAGGAACTCTGTCCTTCTACAGCGTCTCTGACACAATGAGTCTCATCCACACAGAACAGACCACATTCACTCAGACGCTCTATCCTGGGTTTAGAGTTTATTATTCTAGATCATCAGTTTCACTGTGTTGATGAACGAGAATAGACTGATGAGAGATTGTACCCATAATGCTTTGAGCTGATGATGAATCAGTAACAGTGAGATGTTATAGAGTCTCTTCATCACATTAATACTGCAGATCAACTTCTGTCACTCAAATAACAGAATAAATGTGTTTTTATTGTAGAGTCACATCAACATTTGTATTATTGTTATCAAAATGACCTTTTAGCTGAAAAGTATTTTTCATAAACATGATTCTTGTAATTAATATCCCTCTATTGTTTGTGCAGAAATAATAAAACAGATTGTAATTGATGATGAATATGTGAAATGTCTGAATGTATGAATCATGAATATAATCGAGAATCACAGCATTTAATAAAATATAATTATTGTAACTACAGTAAAACTGTATTCAATTATTAAGCAGTAAAAGAAGCTGTCAGAATATTTTTGATATAATAGTTTAGAAAATATTTTCAGAGTTTTAAAGTGAACATGTTGTAATGATAATATATTTATTAATAAATGGGTTAAAATATGTACAAACTGCTGAATTGAAGTATTTACCTTTAGATATAATACAAGTACGACTTTATCTGAAGTATTTGTATCTGTACTGGGGCCCTTTATAAACGTAATTATTATTTGAATTATAATAAATAACTACAGAAATGTGTTAAAATTGCAATTATCCTATTATTTAAATTATAAATAATAAAAAAGTTGCAATTACAATAATCCTATTATACTGTACAATTAAAAGTATTTTAAAATATTTAATAATAATAATAATAATAATAATAATAATAATAATAGTAATAAAATATATTTTTATTTCATAGTTCAATAGTATTATTGCGATCATAACATTTATTTATTGATTTATTATAATTGAAATAACACTAAAATATATTTAATAATTTGGTTACTATTATTATTATTATTATTTCAATTATAATAAATCAATAAATAAATGTTATGATCACAATAATACTATTGAACTATAAAATTAAAATATATTTCATTATTATTTTTAGTAGTAGTAGTAATAATAATTTTACTATAACTATAGCTAAAAATTATTGCTAAAGCAATAATCATATTGCACTGTACAATAATACAGTATTTAATATTAAATTAATATTAAATGTAATATTTAAACTGAATATTAAGTAATAATAATGATAATTTAATTTAAATAATTTAAATAATTTTATTTTACACTTCAGTAAGATATTTAAAAAATATAAGAATATAAGATATTTCAAAAAATATTTTATAAATTAAACAATTATCAATAACCTACTATCAACAAGAACAATAACATAACAACAACAACAACAACAACAACAACAATAATAATAATAATAATAATATATTAGTGCTACATTAAATCCATAAAGAAATGTTACAGTTGTGAAAATCCTATTGTACTGTTATATATAAATGTATTAATAATAATAATAATAATAATAATAAATAATTAGTTTAAACTTTAAGTAACCCAATCAAACAAATTAATGATCAAAAAATTATTGTATTAATAATCATATATAAATATATTAATACTCATATTGCACTGTAAAATTAAAGTCTGTATTTAACAAAAATACTATTAATTAGCAAAATAAATAATAAGCAAAATAGTTTTATTATTTAAATTATAACAAATCTATAAAGAAATGTCACAACTTCAATAATTCATCACACTGTAAAAAAGTGAACGTTTCATAATAACCAAAATATCAAATACTTATTTTTCATTATTTAAATTATAACAATTAAACAGAAAAACCTTTACTATTACAATGACCCTGTAGCACTATAAAATAAACACAGTATTTATAATAATAATAATAATAGTTTTTTACTATGAATAATATAATTTAATTATTAATTCACCAATAAATAATAAAAGAATTAATAAAAAAATAAATATAAATATTATTATATTACTTTTATTTATATTTATTATTTACATTATAACAAATAAGAAATGTTAAAATTGTAATACTCCTATTTCTCTATAAAATAAAAAGTGAGTAATTAATTAATTAAATAATAATAATAATAATAATAATAATAATAATAACAATTTATTATTTTGATTTATTATAAATAATATAATTTAATTGTCAGCTCATCAATAAATAAAAATATAATAATATAATAAATATAAATATTATTACTTTACTTTTATTTAATTTCTAATCAATAAATATGGTCCAATTGCAATAATTGTATTGTACCATATTTTATAATAATAATAATGACAAAAACAACAACAACAACAACAACAACAACAACAATAATAATAATAATAATAATAATAATAATAATAATAATAATTATTATTATTATTATTTACATTTATTATTATTATTATTATTATTATTATTATTTACATTTATTATTTACATTATAACAAATAAGAAATGTTACAATTGTAGTAATCCTATTGCACTATAAAAAAGGAAAGGAAAGGACGTGACGTGTGGCCAAGTATGGTGACCCATACTTGGAATTTGTGCTCTGCATTTAACCCATCCAAGTGCACACACACAGTAGTGAGTAGTGAACAAACACACACACCGTGAACACACACCCGGAGCAGTGGGCAGCCATATTGCTATCGCTGCAGCGCCCAGGGAGCAGTTGGGGGATCAGTGCCTTGCTAAAGGGTCCCACCTCAGTCGTGGTATTGAGGGTGGAGAGAGCACTGGTTATTCACTTCCTCCACCTTCAATCCCTGCCGGACCTGGGACTCGAACCCGCAACCTTTCAGTCACAAGCCCGACTCCCTAACCAAAAAAGTGAGTAATTAATAAAATTATAGTAATAATAGTAATAATAATAATAATAATAATAATAAATGTTGTTATTATTATTATTATTATTATTTTCGTTTATTATAAAAAATATAATTTAATTATCA
>CM070010.1:3164254-3187404 GCA_036247105.1 Cirrhinus mrigala
CAACATACCTGGATTGTGGAGTTTCCTTTCCAGATTCACTTGCAAGTTTTTGGATCATCACACATTTTGGGTTGTTTAGACCAGGAGTCACCACACTCGGTCCTGGAGGGCCGGTATCCTACAGAGTTTAGCTCCAACCTTAATCAAACACACCTGAACCAGTTAATCAAGGTCTTAATAAGTGGACTTGAAACTTCCAGGCAGGTGTGTTGAAGCTGAAGCTAAACTCTGCAGGACACCGGGCACGTCCTGATTTTGCTGAGTTAGATGTGTTCCTGGGTCAACATATTTTGTTGACCCTGGAACAACATTTTAATCCAAAAAATATATCTTGACCACATCCTTACACCTAAACCTAACCTTACCCATGAGTAATCCCTAAAATCAGAGGAAGTGATAGATGAATGACACTGATGTACAAGCACCAAACACTGATTGTAAGCCTAAACTTCACAAAAACTATAAACTGTTTTTTCAAATCTGATTGGTTAATCACAATGTTGTTCCAGGGTCAACAAAGATGTTGATCCAGGAACATGTCGTACTTGGTAAAATCAGGTTCTGCGGACAGGACACCGGCCCTCCAGGATCAAGTTTGGTGACCCCTGGTTTAGACACTGGTGGACTCACTTTGGAAATTCTTCAGCACACTTGGATTCTTACACTGATTTTAGGGTTTGGTGCAGTGAACTGTGTGCTTTTAACAGACTGAGTTTTCCTGGTTTTATTGTGTTGTTTTAAAGTCCTGTGAACTTTGTAAATACACCTGTTAGGCTGATTGTTACAGACTATATTAGAAGTATCTCCTGCACTGATCCAGACTGAGATCAATGCGAAAAAAAGCATAAATGCATAAAAAGTGATCACATCTATTCCTCTCAGAAATCAATAATTTTGCCTTGGAAGCCTTGAGATGTTAAATAAATTGTGACTATAGTTGTATCTGCCTGTTGTATCCTGTGATTTATATTGACAAATGATAAGGTTTAGCAGCGGGGTTGGGTTATGTGCTCATAATGTGAAAATAGTGTAATGTAAAAAAGTTTGTTTTGACTGTTTACATTGAAAAAAAAACACACCTCAACATATATATGCAATAATGGCAAAATAGTTACCTAATATGTAATTTAATCATGATGATGAAATTTCCAATACCTTTCACGTCAGCATATTGACAGCAAAGGTTTCTTATGTAAAGCCATGGAGGACCCTGAACATCCAAAAATGACGCTAAAGGGGTATCCTGTGTATTAAATAGTGACATCAAGGGGTCCTGACCAAGCATCAATATGTGACAAGTTAGGAGTGAGAATGTGTTGTATTTTCAGACTAAACAGAGCAAAGGCAGTAAATGATGAAGTGTAGTGATTTAATAGAGGACGTCAAACACTCATTCAGTTCTTCTGCATCCAGCAGCAAATTCAGTGACAAGATGTGATCTATACAGAAATCTGTGACCTTCCTGAAAGATGAGCCAATCCCACCCGATTATGACCTCTGTCATAGATGCTGTAAAACTGAGAGAGGAAAACGTCTCCTAGAATCCAGACGGGTCCAGCTGGAGAAGGGATGTCTATGGACTGAAAGCCACTGAAGCAGATCTCCTTATTGTTCAGCGTCTCCTACAGAGGAAACCAGAGGATCATCAGACTGTAGAAGCTGAAGTTTGAACATGTGAATGTAAGATAGCAACAATTCTATCTGAGAAACAAAGCTGCAAGCAGACAGTAAAGTGCCAAACACAGCAGAGGCAAACATGTCAATCTGGGTCCACTAGTTGCCCCCAAAATTAAAGGGTATCCTCATGACATGGTCATGGCCATAGACTAGCGAGAAAAAAGTAGAAGAGCAAAAACGTAATATAGTGTTTCATTACTCTAAAGCATTAAATGTCCTGCAGCAGGATAAATCAATCTGTGATTGTGTTGTACTCACCCTCCTGATGTACTGTTCTCCAGTGAGAAAATACCCCTACTTATTGATCAGGAAGGACACTACAGGAAGACTGCTGATCCTGACACAGTCTATAAGATACTGAAACCCACAAACAAACAAATACAGCTGAAGTTGTGAGTCTCTTCTCTTTGATGAATCAGAAAGGTTTTCACTAGAGGCCAATCCATATTGAATTTTGCAGCTACTGATATTTATGTCTTCAAAAGTATGGGCTGTTTACATAAGACAGAGTCTCATAATCACCTCTCCAACAGCGGTGGGTGTTGCTCCAATAAACTGTTGGAGGAGCAGGACGTCTCTGGCTGGGCCGCCGATCAGAGAGGTTCCTGTGTCCACTATAGCTTGACAGCCTTTAGTGCTACGATAGCAGAAACTCAGAGCTCCCTGAACCTTCACACTAGACACAACAAACACAACACACTCATTGTTAGAAAGGTCGGGTCGGTGCACATGTGCTACCTTTGACCTGCCCTCATGTGCAGAAAGTGAGAGAGTGAATCAGCAGGAAACTGCGAGGACTGTCTGTGTTGAAGTGTGCGTCAGTGAGCAAAAGTATCTGTTTATCAAGATAGTGATAATTGCAAGTTAAACAGTTCATTATGAGTGTGAATATCATGTTCACTCTGTTACCAAGTGATTTAAGCAATTATCAGTGTTAATCGTGCATCGAGTGCTGTCAGGCACGTTGTGTATGCCTTGCCGTCATGATCACGACTCGAGTTCTGACGAATAATAACGTACTAACGTAAACAAATGTCAGATTTGTATTCTTCTGTATGTTACTGCCATAATAGTGCCTGAATCGCTGTTAATCTGAAGTTTATGTACAGTGTTGGGGGTAACGCATTACAAGTAACGCGAGTTATGTAATATTATTACTTTTTCCAAGTAACTAGTAAAGTAACGCATTACTTTTTAATTGACGAAAATATCTGAGTTACTTTTTTTCAAATAAGTAACGCCAACTACTTTTCCCCCCATTTATTGATTAAAATCTCTCCTGTCCCCATGTTGAGAGAAATCGGGACTAAGATATTAGTTCTAGAATAAATGTGAACATGAATTAATTCATCTCACTCACAAAAAACAGATTCAGTATTCCTCAAAATGAATAAAAACAGTGAAATTCAACTCAGAATATGCAATAATTAAATGTTAAATTAAAATAAATAATTTAAACCTACAATAATTAAATATATTAAATAATACAAATATCCTTTATGCATTTAATCCCATTTTATTAACCGATGTCTTTGCTGCCGACCTTTGATCCAATTCAACCACACTAATAAGCAAAAATGACTCAAAATAATCTAACATTTGTTTTCCTTTTTTATTGCTGAAAAGTTGTTATTTTCTTATTCTACTGTACAGAGCTGAATTTACTTTTCTCAAAACCTGAGGCTTTTGGTGTGAAAAGGCTTTTACATTTGCCAAAAATCTAACTTTTTATATTAAAAACAAACAAGCAAGCCCTGCCCAGATTTAAAAAGTAACACAAAAGTAAAGTAATGCATTACTTTCCATAAAAAGTAACTAAGTAACGTAATTAGTTACTTTTTTAGGGAGTAACTCAATATTGTATTGCATTACTTTTAAATGTATCTTTCCCCAACATTGCTTATGTACACGATATTCATGTTTACGTGCAGATTATGTAAATTACCTTATGAGCCGTTTCCAGTATGAAAAGGTTTGCCATTTCTAACCACTAGGTGGTGGTGGTTATAAGTTTCATTGTTGTGTATATAATTCGGTTCTTTGATAATATTTAACTTGAGTATTCAATGAGAAATGAAGCTTTTCATGTGAATGTCCTTGGAATAATATTTTTGAAACATGTAACTTAATCTATCTTTATTCTTTCTTTCACTAACAAGGAACACGCCGCAACCATGCAGAAGAACTTTATTGAGAAAGCGAGATGAAAGAAAATAGGAAGAGAAAGGGTGTTGTCTGGACTGGCTGATCAGGGAGTCTTGCCCAGTGAGACTCAGAATGGGGGCTTCGTCTCTGTAGGTAGTTTGTAGGTCATTAGAAGACCCCCAAAGGTTTGAATGAGCTGATGTGTGCCTGAGCTTGGAGGAGGTCGTTAAGGTTATTGCGAATATAGAGACGATATGCTTCGGACGACCAGCGACCCATGACTCTTATGGTTTCATCCGAGATGCCTGCGCTGGCGGCTGTGGTGGCCACTCCAATCCGGAAGGAGTGTAGGGAGTAGTGCTCGGGAGATATGCCGGAGGCGCTGAGAACCTTTAGAAAGTGCTTGTTAAACCAGAATCTGGTGGCCATCTTTCCATTTTCTGTGAGAAAGAGAGGTTCTTGCGGAGAAGAATTATTTGCGTATCTGGAAAGAACGTACTCTGAAATTGGCTCGAAGGGGCTGATGAATGAGTTGAGGCGAAAGACGTAAATAGGACACGACTTTCCGAATTGGTCGGTTTTGCTTTTCTTCAAAGTGTAGATGAGAGAATCTGGTATGTGAACAGAGATGTCGGAGAGGCTGGGATGGATGACCGGATTGAAGGCAGAAGTTGAAGGGGCGAGTTCCGAGCACCTCAAGAAGCCGAAGAATGCAAGGAGAAACATGCATTCTAACGTACGGTCAATCGGAGGGCTCATGTAGCCTGATCGTAACGTGCAGATGCATTGGCTCAGAAGATCAGAGGTTAATGGCAAGCGTCTAGCTGAGGAGGCTGGTTCTTGCTTCCGTAGACCTTTAATAAGCATAGTGACGTGAGAGTGGGAAATTGAGTGGCATTGCTCGCCAGTTGCTAATTTGAGAATGAAATTGATTCCGGATAAGTAAGTCTGGATGGTAGAGGCTCGGATGTTAAGATTGGAATGGGCGTGCGTGACGAAATTGCAGATGGACCAAACATCCAGCAGAGGAAATGGAATTTGGTAGTAGGAGTGGTAAGCTTTGAAACAGTTCCAGCCGGTCAGGTAAGCAGAGAGGGTACTAGGGGCGAGGCCATCGAGGATTGCTTCACGTGAAGCGTGTGAGAGGTCTTCCAGACGAGGATTTAGTTGAAGATGGTAGCAGAAAACGGTGGAACTGGCGTGGGATGTACGTCTGAGTCTGGAGCCAAGGTCCTGAACTTCTGAAAAGAAAGGCGAGACAGAGAATCAGCTATGCTATTATGGTAACCCGGAATATGGGCGGCTCGAATTAAGAACTGGTTCTGAGCAGATATAAGTGTCAGTCTGCGAATGAATTGCATGATAGTTGGGGAACGGGATCTGCCTTTATTTATAATATCAACGACTGCGGAGTTGTCCGAGTGAATAAGTATGATATGTTTTGACCATTCGTGCCCCCAAAGGATGGCAGCTATGATGACTGGATATATTTCGAAAAGCGTGGACGAGGGCGAGTCTGATTGCTGGGCGAGATGGCTAAACTCGGGTGGCCATTCAGAAGCGAACCAGCGGCCACTGTAGTAACCACCGAAGCCGGTGGAAGGAGCTGCATCTGTGTACAGCTGGATGTCTTCTGGTTGTGAGACATAGTCGTTATAGAAGAAGGATATGCCATTCCATGAAGACAGGAATTGTTGCCAAAGGTGCATTTCCATCTTACAGCCTTCGTCGAGAGTGACTTTGTCGTGAAGAGAGGGGATTGAAGTAACTTTTGATAGTAGATGAGAAAGAAAAGATTTTCCTTGGGGAATTATTCTGATGGCGTAGTTAAGGTGGCCGAGAAGGGCTAGTAGCTGTTGCTTTGTACACCTATCTGCTAGAAGATAATTTGATAGGAGCAGAGAAATGCGTTGAACTTTCTCGGAAGGCAGGGATGCTTGGAAAGAGATGGAGTCTAGGGTGATGCCTAAAAACTCGATGGAAGTACATGGCCCGAGAGTTTTCTCTTTTGAAAGGGGGACGCCTAGTTCGTTGAAGACTTGAACTAGAGTAGACAGTCCTAAACTGGGAGGAGTGGAGGGAGGTGTAATGATGAGGAAGTCATCGAGAAGGTGAAGAACGTAGGGAAGTTTGTGGTTATTGATAAGAATCCAACATAAGGCCTCCGAGAGGGAGTCGAAGATCTTGGGGCTGCTTTTGCAGCCGAAAGTGAGGCGTACTGCGAAATAATAAGCTCCTTTCCAGAATATTCTGAAGAAACGCCAGAATTCTGGATGGATGGGCATGACTTTGAAAGCGCTGGTGATATCCGCTTTTGAGAGCCATGCTCCGAGGCCTGCCTTACGGATGAGAGAGATTGCTTGGTCGATGGATGCATATTTCATGGAGAAGTCTGGGGCTGGAATGATACTATTGATGCTGGGAATGTGAGAGCCGTGAGGGGAAGAAAGGTCGATAATTAATCTCTTTTTCCCGGAGAATTTTCTGGTGGCGATGCCAACAGGACTGATTCTAAATGGGGAAAATGGAGGTTCTTTGAATGGACCTATCATAAATCCTTCTTGGACTTCTTTTGCTATTAATGTGTCAACAGTGTTTGGCTCGGAGAGAGCGGACTGGAGGTTAGGGGAGATATGGGAAGTATCTGGCTTTATCTCGATACCTGGATGAAAACCGTTTTGTAATCCGTTGATAATGAAGTCTACGAACTCTCTGTCAGGGTGTTCTAACAGGGCGTTGGCTAAGGCTTTTACCTTAATGGGTGTGCCGAGATACTTTAGTAGTCATTGAGGCAAAGCAGTTGGGTTGTGGGGGCAGGAGTTCCTGGCGTGGGCACCGCCGCAGAAGGAGCAGACGTGTAGGAGTCTGCAGTTAGAAAGTGAGCAGCCGAGATGGTTGAAATTGTTGCATACCATTCTGCCTCCTTGGTATAGAATCGGCCGTCCTCTTTTATCTATACTTTTGGGAATTGGGACGTTAACTGTGGGGCGAATGTCGAGGGGCTTTGGAATTATGGAAGGTGGTGGAGCTGCTGAAGACAGTCTGTTGAATACGGATGTTTGGCGTGAAGAAGACGACTGTGGTTTAACGACCGTGCACATAGAGGCGGGATGTGACGGGGCTCCGCAAAGCTCGCAGGAGAGTGAAGTGCGAGCTGCAAAGATGCGACAGTAAAGTTCAGTGTCGAGAGTGCCCCAGTATGTCCCTTGGTTAAACTGCTGTAACCGACCTGCTGCTTGAGTGGCGAAAAAGACGTGGTAGTTATAAAAGCCATTCCCTCCGAAACGTACGGCCATGTCTAAAATAATATAGAGGTAATCATCTAGCTCGGTCCTTCGATCTGGGTAGACGGAGCAGATTATTTCTCGGTAAATAGAGAAGGCAAGAGCAAATTCAGTAGGGGTGAGGTCTTTTGAACGAGAATTAATTGTGTGGCTAAGCTGCATGATGCCTTGGCTGGTTTGCAGCTCCCTGGGCTGACTGACATTTATGAGGGATGGCTGGAGAAGGTGGGCTAGATCGATGTAGTTACCGGTTAGAATTTGATGACGTAAGGCTGGAGAGACGGGGGAAGGTCGGAGAACTGCTGAGGCTGGCCGAGAAGGAGGTATCGCTGTGGCCAGGGTATATGGGCTGCTGTTTATTGGTGTAAAATGGGGGTATTGGGAAGAGGAGGGGTTGGGGTGGGTGAGGGAGGGGAAAAAGGATAGGTTATTTGGAAGAGCAGAAGGAAGAGCAGGAATGTTTCCGGGATTCGCTGCATAAGATCCACTGGCAGGAATGGTTCCAGGGTTAGCTGCGAGAAGAACTTGGTTTGGGTTAGGTTGAGAAGAACAAGTAGTAACAGAAGCTGTATTGCTGGTAACAGCTGAAAGAAGGGTAGAGGAAAGGATGGTGGGATGGAAGGATGAATGGGTGTTAGGATTTGGGGCGGATTGTGCACATAAGGATGAAAGAAAGGATGTAATTATCTGAGATAATTCAGGGGTGGAAGGAGCCAGTGTTGGAGGCATTTGCATTTGACCGCCGCTAGGTGGCGCAGATGCTGCTTGCTGAGGCCGATGACGAGGCTGAGAGTTAACGTCGCGGGAGACGATGGGAGGATACCGTGGAGGTGCCGGAAAAGTTGAGGGCTCTGAGGTGGAGGGAGCTGGAGTTGAAGGCTTTTGCGTTAGATCTCCACTAGGTGGCGTGGGTGCTGCTTGCCGAGGCCGATGACTAGGCTGTGTGGTGACATCACGAGTGACGATGGGAGGATTCCGTGCAAATGCCGGAAGAGTAGAGGGTTCTGTGTTTACATTTAGAGGAGTGTTGATAGATGCTGTGTAAAGTTGGAATAGTCGTGATTTATTATCGTAGCGGCTGAAATTGATGCCTTTGTCCTTGAGAGTGCGCTGGAGGCGCGCCACGGTCCATTGCTTGATGTTACTCTCTGGTCTAGGAGACTTGCCGTGAGTGCGTTGGCGAGGACTGGCGGTGGATGGATGTTGACTCTGCTTGCGGGGAGAACGGTCGCGCCGGCTTTTGTGCCTGTGAGATCGATGACGGTGACGGACCGAAGTTCTTGTATGCGGCGGAGAATGAACGTGTGATCGAGATGAGGTTGGGGAAGTCTCGGATAGTGAACTTGTACGAGAATGCTCGCGGGGCTGAGGAATTTGGACGGTAGAACGCAGTCGCTTTGAAGATTGGCTGCATGAGGATTGGCTATGTGGGGATTGTCGAGAAGATTTTTTTGGTGGAGGAGACTTGCTTCCGAAAAGATCGTCGTCTGTGTCAGAGGGGTTGATCTGCAGTTCGGCGCCCATGGTGAGTTAGTCAAACGAGAAACTGAGACAAACAGTTCAGAGAAGGTTGGCTTGCAGAAATAGTTCACGAGGAACGAGCTGATTGGTTGAGGCGTGGCCTTGTTCCCGAACTTTAGTTAACTTATTAACTCCATTTATTGTAGACCACACACACACAATGCCCGTGTACAGCTGTGTTGTGTGCATCTTGGTTGCAAATTACTCTTATGCTAAGAGAAATTAAACTTTTTAGACGAAGCTGATCAGACCTTGTGTTTTGACTGACACCCCTTGAGGAAAGCTAGATATCACACCTCACCTAATACAGTCCTTTCAGTCTGACTCCAACACACTCATCTCTGTTGGGATTGTCTGCATCAAATGAGTGTTTTAATGGAAGTGAACTTACTCATGTGTCTAATCTGATCTGCCAGTAGCCCTTCTGAGTGACTGGAAAACAAAGTTGATGGGTGAAAAAATCAGAATCTCTCCTTCAAAGCCAGAGCCATTGTTCCTGTAATAAATATGAGGACATACAATAAAAATCAGCATCACAACCTGAAGAGCATCAGAAGAACCTTTCCATAGATCCTACCTTCGGAAGTGCTTTTGGTGTGTTCACACTGCAGGAACTGGGTACTGGGTACGGTTTTAGATCTAGCAGCTACATTTGGGGGAAGTAATTTAGCTCCTACTTCAAAGTAGGGTGAAAAACAGTTCTAATCACATAAATTGTGCATTTACAGTCCATTTCTTATTACGAAACCATGACAAACAACAAAAACAGTGCTGATCATGGTGTACCTGTTGTTGATGTTTGTAAATGCCGCGTATAAAGACGTCGCTGTCAACCACTTCACAGTTCCTGCTGCCTGTGCAAATGCAACCAGGAAATCAGCCGAAGGAGAAATTGGTTCTCTAGGAACGAACCTGCTGGCTAACTCCTAGAACTTAGTACTTAGAACTACACAATGTGAAAGTATGGAAGCCCATTTCCACCACTGAAAAAAAAAATATATATATAAATATATATATATAGCGACTTTTTTATAGCGACTTTTTTTCTCACAATTCCGGCATTTTTTTTTCGAATTGTGAGATATAAACTCGCAATTGCGAGATATAAAGTCAGAATTACGAGATATAAACTCGCTATTGCAAGAAAAGAAGTCAGAATTCTGACTTTTTTTTCTCACAACTGTGAGTTTATAACACGCAATTCTAACTTTTGTTTTCCTTCATTTGCGACACTTTCTGGCAAAGCACCACAGGAAACCATGAGATGTGATTCTTACAGTACGGTGACGCATTGCTGCCACACACATCTTTTTCCACTCAGCTATGTCATAATGAGATCTTTTCTCGTTAAAACGACATATTATGTCATAAAAACGATATGATTTTCCCGTTATAGAAGATATACTGTTACATTATGTGAGCGAGCTAAGTGATTGTCCGCGCTGCCTTCACCACAGTCCTGACATAAAGCAGGATCTGCACGTTGCTGAAGTTATAGAAATACACTATTTTAAGTTTTTTAATGTAATGGTTTCAATTGTAGCAGCATGTTTATTAGGATTAATCTGTCTACAATAACTCAGACCCAGAGGATATGACTCAGTTAAGATGATCAGATCAAAACTGTTATTTCTGAATAATCGACTCTGGGCTTGGGATATTATTTGGATGACATAAATTTGTTTTAACAGCAAATCGAAATACTAACAAAAAGAAATAAAAGAAATGACAAATGGTTTGATTGTATTATGATAATGATGATGACGATTATTATGATTTTGTTCTGTTTGAAAAATGGGAAAAAAAAATTAAGCCAGATTTTTCGTATTTTTTGTTCATGGGTAAAAAGAGAGCTTATGCTTTAATATTTGGTGTTTTGTTACTACAGCAGCAGACCGTGTTTCTTGGGGTGGAACAGGATTCATGCATGATGCAGGTTGTCTTTTAATGGATCAGTCTAAATAAAGGCATTTTCTTTCTGTGATCAAGCATCCTTCATCATTCCTCTCACCAATTATTCCACATGAGAACATTTCAGTGCTGGGTCAGCTTTTGGCAGTGGGACAGTTGTACACCCATCTAGAGGATTCAAAGTAAAGTGCGAGGTTACACAAACTTTGTCCTGTATAACTTTAACAAATTTACAACACCTGCACTAACCAGCGATGTAAATCTGAACTGCTGTTTGTGTGCTTTATTGGCCTTAGTAGAGGTTTGTCTGCCACTAAGCAAAGGTGTCAGCGACTGATACAACATCTTGTTCCTTACTTAGTGAATATACAAACAGAAGTTCACATTTTCAGGTCCTCTAGCATTATCATCTTATGGGGTGATTATAATTGTTGCTAGTATCAGAATTTAAATCTGTAAGTGTTTGTTTTGATTTCTTACTTGAGATTGAAGAAGAAGACAGGTTCATCCAGCAAGCTCCTCCGCCACCTGAAGAAAACCCAGACCCAGAACCCCATCAAACTGAGCCAGGACAAAGGCAAAACCAGGCTCATATACAGCCTCGCCAAACACCTGATTCTGAACCATCACAGAGCCCATCTGAACCTAGACAAACACAAAAAACAAACAGGATTTTTTATATTATAGTATAAATAAATTATCTTAAAGAAAATATAAGAATAATAAGAAGATCAACAGAATATTTGAAAACAGCCTTTTGATGTGAACAGATACCTTTAACTCTTCTGCTGGATGTGATGGCCAGAGGTGACCCTGCTGTGCGTACATGCTCGATTCAAAGGCCTTGAGCTTGTGTTGCATCGCTGTGCAAAGACAGGAACAGCATGACCCAACAACACTTTTCATTGTGTGTAAATACACACTTGAAGAATGTATGTTAGTTACCACATGCTTGGCTCATGCAGTAAGTTGACGGGACCCAGAGATCAGTGGAGCCCGTTTCAAACACTACTGTGAAATTCTGCTCTGGTTTGACCAGACTGATCTGACCAAAAAACTGCGCCTGTACAACACACAGCAACATGGTATTTTTTTAATGTGTTTCATTCTTAAATTTAATATAATGATATATTGTAATATATTGTATAATGATATAGATATATTATATTAAATTGTATAATAATATAGAATCTGACAAACATGGAGGGCGATGAACAGCCAGCCGCTGGCAGTTCTCGCTAATAGACACCCTGCTCAAGAAAGCCCAGAAGGAGTCCATTCTCTAGCTGTGCCAGATTGAACCACCTGCTTGAGAGAGGAGATCCCTCTGCAGTGGAATAGGCCAGGGCACTGCTGTCAGCAGGTGCACTATCCTGGGGAACCATGACTGGCTCTGTGGGAACAGGGTTAGTGGAGAAAAGGCATGCAGGAGTGATTTAAGCCATTTGTGGGCCAGCACATCTTTCTCCAATGAGATGGATGTCAGATAAGGAGCGTTCTCCCTTGAGGCAAGGTGGTCTACTTTTGTGCATCACTCAGATCATCTGAACCATCTATGGGTGAAGTCTCCAGTCCTTTGGAGTCACACTACTCTGGGACAACATGTCCACATCCTGGTTTGGTCTTCTCGGCACATGCACTTACTGATGGAGGTTGCACTGTGCCCACATGTGAGGGAGTCTCGCTAGTCTGTTAAGAGGCTACAATCTCAGGTCTCCTTGGTGGTTAAGGTATGAAACCACTCTCATGTTGACTAACCAGACAAAGATGTGGTGATCTCTCAGGTCTGGAAGAAAGGCTTTAAGAACCAGGTGCACTGCCATCATCTCTAGATAGTTGATATGCCAGCAGAGCTTTAGATCCCATCAGGTGCTGGGATGCACAGTGCACACCAAAACCTAAAATCCAAGACTTGCAAAATTTTGAGCTAATGCCCCAGTGTCAGACATGTCTAGGCTGAGTCAAGTACTGCACCCAGGAGGGATATTCACTGGTTGGGTAAAAGCAAGCATTTTGCCAAGTTGACATTAAACCCCTGACATTCCAAGAGGTTGAGAAGCAGTAATCTGTGTGTTCAGTTGTAACATACATAGTCTGAACTTCAACAGTGTAGAAACTACAGACCCCAGGTTCCAATAAATCTAGAACCAGACTAGAAGAATCAACTCTCTGGAGAGAAGAAGCAGCAGCAAAAAGGGGAGCAGTGGCTTGAAAGTAGCTTGGCTTTTAGTGGTGTTCATTGCCATAAATTACGCTTCGCAGCTGACCTGTTCCAGAGCAGATCCTATATAATGGTCACAAATGCATTCACAGTCTAAAATACCAGGCAGTAGCCATTCCTAATGGTTTGATTGCCCACCTGCACAGCCCTGTAGGTAAGTCTGAATAATGTACCATCTTTGGAAACACTGTCATGACCTTTCAAATTGATACTAATTTAGTTAAAAATAGCTTTGAACAGGAAGAAAGAAGCATGACTCTGGAATGCTGGGAGAATCTGGGCTGTTGTCATTGCTGGAACATCATGTCATGTCTGATGGTCATCCAATGTGTTAATGAGGACTCAGCCTCACCACTGCGTGTGCATCTGCATGCCCCATTTCATCATGTTCAACTCAACCCTCACATGATGGAATTAAACAAAAGAGGGAGTGAAGTCAGAGTGTCTGTGGAGTGGTTGTTTGAGGACACAGCAAACTATTTCATGTTCATGGAGTTCAAAAAGAATATAAAAATTATTTTGAGTAGTGTTGTAAAACTATGATGTATCTGCTGTGTTACAAAAATGCATTTACTTGTCTGTGTGGTAATCAGGCATCAGAAATTTTTATTTATTGTTTTTACTTGGATTCTCAACACATCTAAGACCATTTTTCATAAGGTAACATACATACACAGCTGTACGGTGCTATGTACGTATGTTTGTATGTGTAAAAAAGATACAGCATAGTATAAAATATACAGTATATACAAAATTGTATTTAAAAAGAATGAGACATTTTAAGTTAACATTTTTATTTTATTATTAACAGAAAAGAAATTACAGTTTAGTACACAAAATATATCCATATAGCACACAAACATACAAAATTGTACAAAAATTTGACATTTTGATGATAACATGATTTTATGGTACAGTTTTTAAATTTTAATATTAATATTAATTTCATTTGTTCCATATTGGTGATATCCAAACCTTGCTATGACATTTGTTTTAAAGAGATTTCCTTGTTTACAGTTTGGGTAATGTTTGGTTAATTTGATTGATCTGATTAAGAGCACCCTATGGGAGACTGTTTCAGCCACTGAATACAAAAATTAAAAAGGTAATTGCGACTTCATGTCTGTTTGCAGAGAAAAAAGTCAGAATTGTGAGATAAAGTCACAATTCTGAGAAATAATGTTACAATTTTTAGAAATAAAGTGATTTTTTTTTAGAAATAAAGTGATTTTACAACAGTTTTCATGTTTCCCCAGGAACACACACATTCATCCAAGAAAGACAGAAAGGGTAAATAATAAAAAATAACTGAAATGAAACTTGAATATAAACCAAAAGTAAAATGTTAGAAGACTTTTTACAAAGACAGATTTGTGAGGCACTTCTGTCCTCTTGTGGTTACAGAGAAAGAAGACAATATTCAATAGAAGCTTTTTTGATTTTTTGCAACGTTTGTCAAAGTTGTTCTGACCTGTGAACATTTATGCACAGACTAGTCAGTGTCATCATCTGTATTTTGGGGAATGAGATTTGATCACAATAAACCCACGAATCAGTGTCTATGGTTTTTACCTGATTTCAGATCATTTGCCAACATCTTATTGACCTGTTTAGCTAAACTCTGCATGAAACTAACAAACCAACAAACCGGCTGAATCAGCCGCTACAGTTTCTCCAGAGTGGCTGCAGGAGCTTTGATGACAATGTAAGTTCCCACCCACTGGCCCAAAAAACAAAGTCCAGCAGCCTGGGTGAAGGTGTTCTGTGTGTATGTCTTTTCTGGCGCTTCTGTAAAAAATGACTGGATTTATTAAAACTTTGATTTCTATTTTAATTCTGACTCCTTCCTCACTTAAATCTGACTCCAATTTCAAGTGTTTACAAATTGCGATAGTAATTTTGGAAGCTGATCATAATACTAGTTGCGTCTTAATTTAGATGGACTCACTATACTAATACCTTTTTGACAGCCGCCAACCGCTTGCCTTCACAAAAAGTGTAGTTTACTTTAGTCTTCTCCCGTACAACTTGCTAACATCAGTCATAGACAGAAATCAGGAGGTCTCAGATGATGTGTCTACTGCTCCATTCAGTCCTGAGCCCGCAGTTTGCTCTATCCTGACTGTAATTTGCGGTAACAAAAGTCTCCTCGCAATTTACTAGTAATAATCATTTCAGAAGAGTCTAAAATGAATCAAGAAATAACATTTTAATTTGCCAGGCATAGTAAAACATCAGTCAGAAATAGTAAATTCAGTCAATCAATGGAACAAATGGAACAATAGAGAGACACACGGCAATCGTGCGGGAAGTTCTGCTTACAGATGCTTCCATGACTGTTTCGCTAATCCTCTTTAAATACACAAATCATAACAAAACAATCATAAATTTAGCATAATAAAGACTTCACAGGACTTTGCTAGGCAGGAGGTGACCTGAAAGCCATATCTAACCTGGGGTAAACAAGTAACATCTGGCAAAGACCTTATCAGAGGCACAACCCACACCAGTGGAACAGAGTTCTCCTCAGATTTGAGATCTTTATTTTTGGTCTGTTCCACTGATGTGGGACTGAGATCTTATTTCCAACCGCAATGAGACCATAAAAATGATACCAAACATGAAAAGGTTATGATCATGAATTTTGAAGATAAAATAAATGCATTATTACCTTTTAGTGACCTGGACCATATGCCCAGGAGGCAAGGAGGGGGCTTAAGGATGGGTGAAGGGGCAGATGAACAAATGGTCTTTCTCCCAGATCTTCCTGTCAGATTAGAAAGTTTATTGTTTTGTTGCATGGCATGTGTTGTGAGAATTCCTTGAGTTGTAACTTCACGAGGAGATCAAGGCACCCTTTCAACAACTCAGCCGTTTCACCGACTGGCCAGATTTACCTCATGACAACGATCACGTGTGTTTCAGGTTTATTCTAACATCCTCAAGTCCAATAATGCTCACAAATGAGCATTGTAAAAGTAAAATTGTTTTGTAAAAGTAAAAGCTTTTTTACTGCAGTTGCAATGTTATGTTGAGTCATATTTGTCATAAAACACTGATATAAGCATATATAACCCCACTTTATTAGTATTTAAATAGTATATGTTTATGTTGAACATTATTCTTGTTCAGATGGTGATGTATTAAGCAGTATATGAAAAGTGTTTCTGTTGCTCATGAAAACGCTTCTGAAATGTCTGTGTATTTGACAAATATTGCATTTAATTCACTTCATATGTGAGAGTATGCAAGCACCGCGAGAGCAGAAAGTGCCAGACTTGACGGCTGCCTGAAATTCAGTGATGTCAAGGTTGTAATGTGATTGGTTATTAAGGGAGATGTGATCCGAATTAGCCGTTGTGCTTTCTCCAATAGTAAGTAATACAGACCTTCTCATCTCCCTATAGCAAAGAGTATAGAATACCAAGAGGCGAAACTCTGATGCTCTTTTGGTAACAGCCACTAGGTGGCACTTCGGTAGCGCGGCCGCCATTTTGGAGTGAAAATGCCAACTGGACAGCAGCACAGAAGCAGACAGAATGGCAACGAAAGAGAAGTCAAATTGGAAATAAACAAGCTTTCTCCAATAGTAAGTAATACAGACCTTCTCATCTCCCTATAGTAAGAAAATCTCTGGCTGTAATTCATGTCGAACACACCTATAGAGATCAGGGGAATCACATGACAAGACAGGAAACATGACTAAATATCAAAGTAAAAGACACGAAAACATGAACATGAAACAAATCACAAAACCAGGCATGACAAAAGTGTACTTATTGTATGTCAGTTTCTTTGTAAAGCATAGCTGTTGGGATCTATGTGTGTAATATTTTCTCTCCTTTTACACCTGTGACAATAATGTTGTCAGGGATTGTCTATGTTTTAGTTTTGAGTGGTTTGGTCAGGTGTTGCAGTACAGTTTCATGTGTTTTTGTTTGTTATCATGGCCCTGCTGTGTTCAAGTAGGGCTCGCTGCAGCCCCCGCCCACATCCACCCATCGCCGATACAACCCCGCCCACGTCCGAGCGTGACGTCGAAAGCCACACCCATTTCAAATACGTCACCTTGTGATTCCCCAATCCCTATACTGGGGAAACCCTGAAGTATGTCGAAGCAACTTACGGTAGTTTCGGGGATCTATATAAAATAATAGGCCATTGTCCTTCATTTTACTAATACACATTTTCTTATTTGTGTAAAGGATGTCTAGGCTAAAATGCCACAACTTAAATCTAATATATTTAATATGTCTGATATACGGAGCTGATTTCGTCATCATGACAGCCTGTAATACGCTTGCATTGACTAGATTAGGCTAACTGTTAATAAAAACCTTTAAACCTTACCTTGTTCATTTATGTAATGAGAAAAATTCACATTTATTACCATCGATTTTAGGCGAATTTTAAATGTGTCAAATTGGACAAAGTGGACAGTTCGATTTTGGTATTGTAAAAGTATGTAAAATTATTGTAAAAGTTGGTGTTGTATAATTGTCAGTTATTTTTTTAAAGATGTGTCCCACTTATCATAAAGTGTTAACATTTGAATGACAGAATCAACAGTTCTCCATATGCAGTAGCTACACATACACAGGCTAAATAGAGGTTGATTTCTCTGACAGTTTAAATAAGTAACATGACATTGACCTTCAGGCCTTGTTCATCACAGCTTGATATGAAATGTGTCCAGGTCCTCCACATACTTAAAGATGAATAAAAAGACATACATTACTTATCTGGGCATTTTATATTTATTATTTTACAAAAATAATTCAATTTAAAATGTTACAAAAATATACACTACCAGCCAAAAGTTTTTGAACAGTAAGATTTTTTTTTTTTTTTTTGTATTGTTTTTTCTTCTGCTCACAAAGCCTGCATTTATTTGATCCAAAATAACACAGCATTTAAGCTTTCTATTTGAATATATTTTAAAGTGTAATATATTTCTGTGATCAAAGCTAAATTTTCAGCATCATTACATCATTAGTCTTCTGTGTCACTTGATCCTTCAGAAATTATTCTAATATGCTGATTTGCTGCTCAAGAAACATTTCTAATTATCATCAATATTTAAAGCATTTGAGTAAGTTTTTTCTGGATTATTTAATTAATTGGAAAGATCCAAATATCAGCATTTATCTGAAATAAAAAGGCTTTTGTAACATTATACACTATACTATTCAAAAGCTTGGAGTCAGTGTGTGTGTGTGTGTGTGTGTGTGTGTATATATATATATATATATATATATATATATATATATATACATTATTATAGAATTAATAGGTTATAGAAATTAATACGTTTATTTAGCAAGGATGCTTTAGATTGATCGAATGTGATGATAAAAGTAGTATATACCCTACAATAAGTGTCAAATTTTTTGATTGATGATGACCTCTGACCTTTGTGACCTTACCCCTCCCCCTCGTGACTTTGAGATTGCCTAGGGGGTAGTGACCCATGACCTTCTAATAATGTCCAGATGTGGAAATGACATGGTTTTAGTATAATTAAAATTCCAGCGATGACCCGTGACCTGTTAAAGATCTCCGGTGCAGCAATATGAAGATTGATTGTTGTTGAACTCTGACCGGTGATAAATGAACCCCTGAGGATCATTTCTGAACTTTTATGGTCCATTTTGAACTCTCACATCCGGGGACCATCTGACGTCCACATGTCCGGTTGCATTCCATTGCATGCGATTTCAGGCTCTCTCTCTCTCTCTCTCTCTTTCTCTCTCTGGGGTGTGAGAAAGATGTTGGTTTTAAGGACAATATCAAAATGAGAAACAATTTTAAGAGACCAATTTTAAGAGACACCAAATGTAAAAATAAGTCAAAAGGGGAATTGTGGCCCCCGACATGTCTGGACATGTCAAATGTTTTATGGGTGCTTTCCATAGACATAATTCAATTAAATTCAGGTTTATTTGTATTCCCCTTTCACAATACAAATCATTCTAAAGCAGTTTCATAGAAAATGAAAGTTTCTACATTATATTAATACATTTTATACTGTATCACCCTCTAAAGCTACGCATCACAGTAAACTTTCAGCATTTTTATTTTCCATAAACAACATTTACTTTAATTTATAATTTAAAAAAAGCTAATATGTTCATGGGAACAAATCTTGCTCAGGGCAATCATTTGAAGTATTACTACACAGCAGGAGAACCACACACACACAAAATGAAATATATTTTAAGACATTTATTCTTATTTAAAGATGTATATAAATAAAAATACGATAAATATAAATCATCTTACATTTTTCCGGGAGAAAAGGTTTCCTCGTGCAAAGATGGCCATTCTGCGACAGAAAGGTTTACAAAAATTTGCTTAGTTTAAGTTGAAATATAAAACAGCAGTGTGAGTGCTCTTCACACAGCATAGGTCCCTGCCAAATCAGTGTGTCACTCGACATGACAAGGGTGGGGGTGATTAGAAGTGTCAGATATGGGTAATAGGTTTGCACCGGATGTAGACCCTGATGTAACCCACATTAAAATATGGTTTCGATGACTATAGTTATAGTACATAATTATATTGATCCATAATAAAATAATATGAAGATGATAAACATGATACTCTATAGTTAATACATAAATACACTGAATGTATATAATTCCTCAAGAGCCTATAGGGAATTTGAATGAAAACATGGCAGTTAGGAACATAGTGCTGCTTCCCCTTTAAGAGAACAGCTCGCGCACGTAAAAACCGGAGAGCAACGGCAGAGAGAGAGAAAGCGGAAAGATCAAAGATATTAATGAGTGCAATAATTCATTAACAAGTTGATTTTAAGAAACCAGGAGAGAAGAAAGACAATACTTACCTGATCGCGAACCTGAAGGAAACATATCTGAATTAGAAAACAGCGGTTTTGGTGAGTTTGACACATTATATGTTGAACTTAGATCGGTTGTCAACAACGTTTCATAATAGCTAGAAGGAAAAGCTAACGGTTAAACATCAAAAACTGTAAAGGATACATTGTTTAATGGTTTATTTGAACATTATATGGGTATTTATTGTGAACTGTGTGAACTGTTGAATGTTATTGTTTGAGTACAAAGTGACAGTTGAGTTAATTGAACGATGTAACATTGACGCTGCGGGTTGTAGTGTTTGTAAATCTTTATTGTTACAATAACAAGATTCCTTTGTGACCTATTGTGTAGGTCAGGTTTTTTATTTAAGCACGAAAAACTCCTGTGTGACGAACTATGAGAGGACTCACGATACCGAGAGTTTAGATGGCGAGCCAACCCAGACCGGAGCTTTGATCTTCATTCGACGACGAAAGAGACCGATTACACGCGCTGGATTGTCGGTAAACTCACTGGATCACGGATTGAGCAGGACAACAACCTTTCACCTATTTCTTCCATTTTTTTTCCCGGGAACATTTTTTTTCTTCCACAACTATTTTTTTTTCCCTTCATTTTTGAATTGAACTGAACTGAACTACATCACACAACTGAACCGAGTTGAACTAAAATACATTACACAGCATTTGAACTGAACTCAACTACATCACACAACTGAATTGAATTTAAGTGTTATAGATATTTTTATTGTATTTTGTGTGTGTGTGTTATGACATAATATGTGATTGTTTATTTTGTTTATTTTGAGTTTTTTTTTCCTTGTTCTCTCACCTGTAAAAAACAAAAAGAAAAGTTAAATCAGACAAATTATCAGCTTTAATAGGACATCAAATACAAGTGGATCCACTGTATAAAAATAATTTACTTATTATTATTTATTAGTTTATTATTTATAACTATTTATAATTATTAAAAAAACAAAAGAAAACTAATAGAAAAAGATTTCTCTTTTATAACATTTACAAGACTTTTCTTAAACAACTTGTCTGTATAATATTGATTGCCTTGTAGTAAAGTGCCGGCTTTTATACTAAAGATCTGGTCTCCAGTCTGATTTTATGTTTGTTCCCCTACTCCTTGAGAACCTAGATCTGGTCCAGTAGTAAAAGTGACGCGTTTGAGTACGCGAGTGCTACACTAATGTTTAGCTCCATTTAAAATGCACAATAGGTTATCTGTGTGTGGGCAATGCATACGGTTCTTCCAACACAACCATGATGGCAAGATTCCCTTTCCACGACGCCTTTGGGGCGTGCGTGCTGTGATGCTTCCTCACAAAGGATGGCTAGCACAGAGGCCATTGTTCAAAACACTGATTCATCAATAAACCTCTAGTGAGAAATATCAGATGAAATATAAAATCATGTAGGCCAAAGTCATGTTTGTCATGTAAGTTTATAAACACTAATGTCAAAATAAGTAAAGGAGCCTTAAGGGATATTGCGGACCCCAACCATGATATCATGTTTTATGGAAGCTTTCCATAGATATAATGATTTTAATACTGTATCAATATCTAATCCTACCCAGCACAGTAAACTTTCTGCATTTATTTTTTATTTTCAAAAACATCATTTAGTATAATTTATCATTTGAGAAGCTGTTATGATCATGGAGACAAATTGTGCTTAAAACATTTGATGCACTGTATTACCACACAAAAAGGGGTACATGAACCACACACACACACACACACACACACACACACACACACACACACACACATATTGAGTTTTAATGTTTTGTGGGGTCATTCCATAGGCGTAATGATTATTTACAGTACAAACTACATCCCTAGCCATCACACAAATCTTTCTGTATATTTACATTTTAAATAAAAAATTTAGTATGTTTGTAAGTATTATAATAACTCAAGAAATATCCTCATAAACCACATTTATGTAATCATAGCAGTGTTAAACCCATATAATCATACAAATCTGTGTCCTGATAAATCATATAAACAAGTATAGACAGACAGATTAAAGATTTATATCTATTTTAAAGATGGTAATAAAAAAATATGACTATAAATATAACGTTCAATATAAAAATAAACATGGCACTTAAACACAGAGAAACAGTTACTATAGTTTTAGGTAACACTAAATATGAAAAAACAAACAAACAAACAAACCAAAAAAAACTCCTTACATTTTTCAGGGTGCTTAGAAGTAGCTCTTAACGCAATGATGTTCTAACATGGATGAGTGATTTACAAAAATAAAAAATAAAAACAACAGCAACATTTAGTTTAAGCTGAAATATTAACAAACACTCACAGCCCCATGTCTTGTCCATTGTGAAACTGCAGATCAGTCTGTTTCAGACCCTCACAGAGAGACGGGAGGGGTAAGGGAGGAGATACAGACCAGATGATCTGAGATGTTTGTCTGTTAACTTTTTCTAAGTGAACGTTTTGAATGTGCAACATTTATTCCAAAGCGTAACATTACTTCAAAGTATAAATAAATAGTGTTTCTACTACATGTCATGTCCTTTGGTAGAAATGGCCTGACGTGGCCTTAAAGTATAATTTATATTAGATTTTTTCACTTCAAACAATTTAGATTATTTAAAAGTTTACAGTAGGTTCTTTACGTTTGTTATTTCTACTTCTTAAGGTAATAACAAATAAGTATGTTTTAAATCCTGGTATGCAATATGTGCTAAAACTATAGAATTTATGAATTGTGGTAATACTTTGGTTAAGTTTTAAGGGTTCACAAGTCCTATAGATCTTTATGATTTTACTTTTTTCTACAAAGATTCAATTTCAAGTAAATTCTTTAGTAAATGTAGGAACAAAACATGATAAAACAAAATAATCATGGTGATAAATATGTTTTAAGAAAAACAGGGTATGCCATATCCTGTACACACACACATTGGTTTTTATGTTTTCTGGGGACACTCCATAGGTGTAATGATTTTTACAGTACAAACTGTATATCTTGCCATCACATAAATCTTTCTGTATATTTTACATTTTAAATAATAATAAAAAAAATGTTCCATATGTTTGTAAGTATTTTAATTATAATCCTCATAAACTGCATTTATGTAATTATGGCCGTGTAAAACCCATATAATCGCACACATTTTGTATTGATAAATCATATAAACGATTACAACGATACAGACAGACAGACAGACACACACACACCATTCAAGCAGTTGTATAAAAGGAACTTATCTCTACTTCAAAAAGAATGGTAATAAATTATGTGACTATATGTAACACTCAATATAAAAATAAACATGACACTTAAACACAGAGAAACAATTACTATAGTTTTAGGTAATGGTAAATATGAAAAAACCTCCTTATATCTTCCAGAGTGCTAAGTCAAGTCAAGTCACCTTTATTTATATACCGCCTTTAACAATACAGAATTGTAACAAAGCGGCTGTACAGTATTAAATAGGAAATAGTACATCAATAATGCAAAAGGGCAACAATAAACACTCAAATTTTCAGGTAAA
>CM070010.1:3187904-3565573 GCA_036247105.1 Cirrhinus mrigala
TTTTATTTGTCAGTCATAATAATTTTGGGTAGGACACGGAAATTTGGCAATTAGATGTTTTAGCATTGAAAATTATGAAAATTGTGAGCTCAATCTTGATATTTACCCCTATTTCGAATGTAGCGTACTCTGCCTTTGCAGTGTCTGCAAAAAGTGAGAGTCACACCAAGGCAAAATGCGTAACGTCCTCTGTGTACCACTAGAGGGAGCCTGAGTACCAACGACTAGTACTTGTACTTGTACCACACTTACGTAAGAGAACGCTAGACAAGCATCAATAGCTTTCATATCGACTTGAATGAAATAGCCTAACCTAAAAGAACGACTTGTGGTATTGATATAAAATGCCAGCAAGCAGGAGAGGCCAGAATGCTTATGGACTGATTTTATTGGGTTACAGAAAAGGTAAGATATGAATTTAATTGCAAATTGATCATGCTACATGCTACGGCATTCGATTCCACACGTGTCCAACTTAAAACTGACAGCCTGCTGAATAATACTGCATTTATAAAAAGGAAAAAAAAAATCTTTAAAGAGTATTCCAATTTACATATTGCTGCCAAATATCTCTGTACAGTGCATTATTATATGGAGCTGTCTGGCCGTTCGCTATCTATCCAATTTGTTGTCTAATGCTTCAGTGACAGATCAGCTGTATGAAAGTTTACAAGTTACACATAAATAAAATGCAGCAGACTTTAATGGACAGTAAAACAAAAGCAGAACACCATATAACTCATATGTGAGCATTCACAAACAAAGTCAAAGAGCAGTAACTGGTGTTATAAGGTGTTTCTGCCTTGGTTTCTTCAGGGTTTTTGAGTTACGGTTAAGACCATTCCATATTTTCTCAGAAAAACAACTAAATTGACTCAAGATACTTATACACATGATAAAGGATGTCTTGAATGTCCCCAAAAATTTCAATCACGAATTTTTGACCAAAATCGAAGTTATGGTCTTTTGCCTTTGCTCGGCAGAGTAGGTTCTTGATGAATGGGACCTTAAGAGCAGAAAATGCCCTCTTTATCTGCGATTGTGGCTATGTGTGTTTGGCTTTTATATGAACAAATGGTTAGACCTTGAGAGGGCATTTAGAATTTTTTCTTGGATGAAAATGAGGTTGTGAGGGATAAACTTAGTCTTTACAGCAGCGCAACTGTGTATAAAAGCCCTACATATACTTGACTCATAATTCACAGCCAACTCACACCTGTTTTTTTTTTTAAATATTATTTTTTTATGCTTTTATCTACCTTTTTTTTCAGCGCAGAAGTAAGTACGTTTTCTGGTAATGTGTTAGATGTCCGGTTCATAATCCACCATAGGGAAATAACGAGAAAGTAATACGAAGTGCAGTACACGGTTTTAACAGTTTGCACTCACAAACCAGTGTGTTATTAATTAAGATAATACATTAAAATAATATGGTAAGACACACTGTTTGCATTATCAAGCAGCAATAACAAGCTTTTTGTGCAGCTAAAAATAACTGGAAGTGGATGAGACCGGAAGCCAGACCAAAAAAAAAAAAAAAAAATGTACAAATGGCTGCACCCACTTGTATGCAAAACCATAAGGTGGATAGTTACATTGATTACAATAATTAACTTTTATGTAATGGAATAATTGATGAAGGCCATTGAATTATTAGAAAATTCATTCACACCCAAGGTGGTTTTGGACCCATAAAAACTTATTGCTGCAAAAATGTTTTAAAAAAATATTTTTCTTTGAAGCTAGAAACTGCCACCATGTTTAAAAAAAAAAAAAAAAGTTTAATACAGAAAAAACTAATATAGTAAAACATTCTCAAATAACTTAGGCAAGTAAACACCCCAAGTATTACTTACAATCAAAAGTATTAAATAATTTTAAGTTTTACGTTTATCAGATAGGTGTAATGGGACTCGACAGACAGCGTGGATAGATCCAAGTGCAAGCTGCAATAGAACACAGCGTGGTAAACAGGCAGGGTCAATCTCCAAACAAACAGTGATAACCAGGGCAAGACAAAAGCGTAATCCAAAAGCATGGCAAAGGGGTCAAAATACCAGTGGGCAGTTCAAAGTAACAAATGAAACAAAAACAATGAAAATAAGAAAGAAACAATACAATGGACTATTGCAATGGCAATGGCATGAAAAAGGCAACAAAACAGGGAAAAACACTGGTAGAGTCCACATCAGCAAAACAATACTTCGCTAGGCCTGTTTGGCATTGGCCCTCCTTATATGGCCACCAAACAGGAAGTAACCATAGAAGCAGCAGAGGAAGCGGTAAACAGTCAGTACATTGGGCAAGGGCTCCCTCTGCTGGCGTGGCGTTACAGAATACCCCCCCTCTAGGAGCGACTCCTGGCACTTAAGAAACAACGTCCAGGAGGGTGGGGAAACAGAGATAGACCAGGGGGTGGGATGGGGTACCAGGTCCATTCAGAGGAGGTGGGCCTGAATCATGGGGCAGTGACAGACAGTGACGCACTGGAGGACCTGGCCCTGGAGCAGTGGCAGACAGTGAAGCACTGGAGGACCTGGGCCGTGGAGCAGTGGGAGACAGTGAGCACTGGGAGGACCTGGGCCGTGAAGCAGTGGCTGACAGTAACACTGAAGCAGAAGTGTACCATGTTTGATCCTGAGGAGCTTGGAGCCATGCCGTTGCAGGCAGTGAAGGAAGCCTTGGCAGAGCAGCGAGAGCATGGGAGCCGTGGCGGATCGAGGCAGAGCAGAAACATGGACAGCGAGTTCATTATGGGCCCCCATGCCGTTGATAGGAGAGGCAGTGAGTTCGATGGACTGCCTTCATGACCTGACAGGACAGGCAGAGAGTTCACGATTGGCCTCCCTCACCGTGGCATGGCAGGCAACAGTTCTTTGATGGTATCCGTGACCATGATAGGACTAGGCAGCTGCCACCTCTGGGGGTTCTGCAGCTGGGCGTGCCACCCACGGAGATTCTGCAGTGGACGCATGCCTCTTCGCGAGGTTCTGCAGCAGATGCTGCCCACACTCAGAGGCACTGGCACAAATTCATGGACAGGAGAGGTCTTGGGGGCAGACTCATGGACAGAAGAGGCTGTGAATTCATGGATAGATGCCGCCTCTCAGGAGGTTCTGCAGCAGGAGCTGCCACCTCTGGAGGCACTGGCCACAAATTCGTAGACAGGAGAGGTCCTGGCTAGACATAGATGTGGACAGGCAAGGCCTCTGGTGAAGACTCGTGACAGACGAGGCCTCTGGGGCAGACTTGGGACAGACGAGGCCTCTGGGGCAGACTCGTGGACAGACGAGGCCTCTGGAGTGCAGTGGTGTAGCCCACATGCTCAAGATGGCGACCGCCATTTACAGGCAGCACAGCAGACAGTGGGATGCTGCGGGGCTTGAGGTTGTGGAGGTTGTGAGGTTAGAAAGCGTCAAGACTGCGTGGCTTGGTAGCGTGGGCTCTGCGTTGTTCAGAAAACACAGCTGTAACTTGACTTGGCACTGAAAGTGCAGCTCTGACTTGACATCAGAGGATCAGCCATCACTTGATTTGCTTTGGGTATGGCAGACATGAGACAAGATTCAGATAAGTGGCCACGGCATGATGAGGCTGAGGCGTGGCAGCCATCTTGCCTGGGGGACTCTGATGGGGTGGCCTTCTTGTGATACTGTCTTGGGGATGTCAGCCATTTGTGAACTGTCTTGGGGATGGCAGCCATCTTGTGAACTGTCTTGGGGATGGCGGCCATCTTGTGAACTGGCTTCGGGAGAGTGGCCATGACAGGTGCAGACTCTTGAAGGGTGGCTGGCATGATGTTGAGTAGGCCCTGGAGCGGCAGGTGTGGCGTGAGCAGGCTGTAGCTTGGCAGAGTGACGAGTGCAGGCTGTGGCTTGGCAGACGTGGGACGAGTGCAGGCTCTGGCTTAACAGTCATTAGGTCAGCAGGCTTGGCTTGGCAGACATGACGTGAGAGGGCTCTGGGCTTGGTAGATATGTCTTGAGCAGGCTGTGGCTTGGCAGGCATGACATGAGTAGACTTTGGCTTCTTAGTCATAACATGAGCTGGCTTTGGCTTAGCAGGCATGATGTGAAGAGGGTTCTGATGCGACTTTGGAATTATTCCAGACATGACAAAAAATTCCAGTTTTGGCAGATACTGGGGGATAGCAAGGTTCCTATCAGCAATACACCCAAGTAAATGGTGAACCAGTCAACCGGAGTGCAAAGTCAATATATCGTTCAAGAGACCATTGAGGGGTATTTCGTGGCAATTAAACGTGGCATGTCCGAAAAATGACCTTTAGGAGCCTTTGGTCTTACCTTGTAACACAGCTCACAAGAGTTCTCCACAGAATTCTATGGGCGGTTACCTTGACAAAGACGAACGAGACGGTCTGCAGGATTCATGCTTGATCTGGTATTCAAAGCTGCTGGATCGTGGGTGGCAAAAGTATTCTATAATGGGACTCGACAGACAGGTAGATGTAAACCAGGTGCAAGCTGCAATTAGAACACAACGTGGTGAACAGGCAGGGTCAATCTCCAAACAAACAGTGATAACCAGGGCAAGACAAAAGCGTATATCCAAAAGCAGGCAAAAGGGTCAAAATACCATGTGGGAAGTCCAAAGTAACAAATGAAACAAAACAATGAAAATAACAAAGAAACAAACATGGACTATGGCAATGGCATGGCATGAAACAAGGCAATGAAAACAGGGAAAACGCTTGGTAGAATCCAATCAGCAAAACAATACTTTGCAAGGCCTGTTTGGCATGGCCCTCCTTGTATGGCCACCAAACAGGAAGTAAACCATAGAAGCGCAGAGGGAGCAGTAACAGTCAGCACATGGGCAAGGGACTCCCTCTGCTGGTGTGGCGTTACGATAGGTCTGTCTAAAGGCTTCTACAGAATTAGCTATACTGCAGACATTTTCATGATGTAATATAATGTAAAAATAAAACACTGCAAAAATCTTCACTGTATACATTAAAGAAGATTTATTAACTTTACACGTGATTCTGTCGTGATAATGCATTGAGTCAGTGACATTTCCGACAACTGTCCCTGCCCCACTGGACTGGTTGGAATCGGAGTCAAGTCCGAGTAAAAAGCATCCAAGTCCGCTAAAAATTGTATTTGAGACCAGACTTGAGTCTGAGTACCCAACTCTACTGTTTTACAAAATCTGTGAATTGAGGATAATGCTATAAATCATGTTTTTATACAAATTGTTATACTCAGGCTGAGATCAGGCTGTGTTATCTTCACTTTTAATACATGATTGGCTGTTCAATTAGTTGCGTCACTCTTCATAGACACACAGCTGGACTCTGGTTCTGATCTCTTCATGACAAACTGAACTAAAAACAGAAAGACAGAGATTGAAGCAAATTCCTTTAAATGAATGTAAGCATCAAAACTATTTTTTTTATTATTACCAAATACTACTTCAAGAGCACTTTATCAATTCATACCACTGTTTATACAAAATCTGGTGAATTGAGGATAATGTCAATTATGTCATGCTATAATCATGTTTTTATTACAAATGTTATACTGAGATCAGGCTGTGTATCTTCTACTTTTAACACATGATTGGCTGTTCTATAGATGCGTCTCTTTCATAGGACACACAGCTGGGCTCTGGGTTCTGATCTCTTCTGATGAACTGAACGTAAAACGAACAGATTTAAACATTATAATGAGAATTATTTTAATATTACTTCAGAAAGTTATTTTTAATGAAAAAACAATAACAAACAAACAAAACAAACAAAACAAACAAACAATAACCCTTGAGGAGTGTTTATGGTATTGTTTTCAATTAAAAAACACCACACACACACAAACACATTATTTCTTAACATAAGTGTTACTCAATGTACCTGCTCCTCCAATCTTATTTCCAGATTGTTTGAGCTTCATCCATGATGGTTCTGAGTCAGTTTGATCTCCACCACTGACTCTAGATGGGAAGAGACAAACAATCAAAAAAAATCATTGTATATCATTCTATATAAATATTAAGATATGTCTGTATTGGAATTAAAATCTGTTCTGTCTATTTACAATGGCAAAACATCTAGGTTTACTTTAAAAAACATTTTACATTCACTTTTATACCATTCTCATCACATCACTTAACTTGCTGCAGTTTAATAGTTAATGATGGTCAATAGTTAATGGTTTTGCAACATAGACGGTACAATGTAGACAGACACTGATGGACTCGTTCAGTGGTTGAAAGGTACATTAGTGAGTTGAATAGGTCTAATGATACTACTGTAAAACTGCTGACATGGATAGAAAAATAGGCATTGTAAGCTATATATACATATGATTGTTTAGAAGAGGATACAAGGTGCGGATGCATGGAGCACAATCTTCTGCTGACTAGGATTTCTAAAGGGAATTTTTCACAGGTTCTGGTGAACATATACAGTTTTATAAACCTGAAAATGCAAAATCTGCCTTTTCTGTGTATGCACATTTAGGATGAAATCTATGCAAAGTTTTATACATAATACCCTTGGTTTGTGCCGATTAGCATATTAATGGTGATTTGTGAAATGGGCACATAACGCTACATTACACAATGTCAAGTTCAGCTTAAATTATAAAACTGTTGTATTAGAGTCCTTAAAACAACATTTTCCCTTAGAAAATTAACTATTTTATAGTGTCATCAACTATGGGAAGTCCCAGTGTTACGGTCTGAAAACAATATCATGGGGTTTATCTATTGTCATTATTTTATGAAATGCACAATGTGTTTAAAGGTTTCTGGAAGCAGACATTAAGCCAACATAAAGGTGAGCTATTCTCTTTATATTGATTTAATAAATACAATTCATGAGTAATATCTATGACTGAAATACATTTATCACATTTCATATTACTTACAGCGTAAAAACAGCCTTATTACAACTTAAAAAAATACTTTCTAATGTAAACAACAGTAGCAACTTTCATTTACAAAGATCATTATATTAATTATATAAAAGTTTGAAAAAAGTGTTTTCAGAACATTAGAGTGAAACATGTAACAATCTTGTAATCTCTGTTTGTCCATATTTAATCATGTTTCTTGAGTGCTTTATGATTAAGTCGTACTTTCTGCTTACTTACGTTAATGAGGAAGTGCCTTTGTGCTCCACAACTGAAGACTTGCTTTGATTAAAATTTTCGGCTACCAGACAAGTTCTCAAAATCTCCTTGGTTTCCCATTACATAACATGTAAATTCCCACATAAGCAAATAAAAAACACAGTTTGATTAACAGTTTTTCAAAATGGTCACCTGTAAACAGGTGCAAATGTTGCATTATAAAACACTTTCACTTTCAATTTGTTAGCAAGGTTGCCAAGTATGTTTGGAAAAAAACAAACAAAACAAAACATATCATGGTTGTTTTTACACAGTTACACAATAATCATCCTTATTTATTATTAAAATGACTAAATTAGGATGTAGCATACAATTTCCACTTCTCTGTAATATTGTTTTCTCAGAGTATTTTGTCTGACACTGACATCTAGTGGACGTTTCATCTGTGTCTTTACAGACAAACACATGTAACTCAAACGCAGAACCAGGAAGAGTGTTGCCAGATTGCGCAGTTTTCCCCCCTATTGGGCTCGTTTGATCAGGTTGAACCAGAGTAAAGTTTTAAAGAAAATATAATAATAATTAATAATAGAGAAATATGAAAAAAAAAAAATTAAAAAAAAAATAAGTTGTAAAAAGTTATACTTTAAATAATAGTACTGAAATATGCACCGAAATTCACTGATTCATTCATTTATTTCTTGTGTATATAATTATTTTTGTATAACATGTATAGTAATGCTATATTAATGCTGGCTTGGTGTATTTAGAGATAAATTATTGTGATATCTGTGGCCACAACAAAAATGAATGAATGATGGATGGATGGATGATAAATGAATAGAAAAATGTGATATTTTATGCTGCTGTTATACACTGTGCATATTACTGGCAGTTTAAAAATTCTATCATAAAAAAGATCAAAAATTAAAATTTTAATTATTTAACTACCAACATTTTACCTTGCACTCTTTCAACTGAGTCACACTGGAATTCATCATGTGCATAAGCACAATAAAACAACAAAATTAAATCACAATATAAAAAAAAAAAATAATAATAAATATATTAAATAAGGAACAATATTAGTGTCGGGCATTCACCACGGCCACCTCCACCTGCCACACCTTCTCTGAGGTTTTCAGCACGGCTACTGGTACACTCACCACTTCTGATCAATTGTTGTCCGTTTACAACAGGGGGACTTCTTCTGTGAATGATTAACACCCTCCACGCTGGCGGCGGCTAGTGGCTGGAACGAGATCACGCTGCTGGGAGCTTAGAGGACAAGGACTCAACCCCGAAATCCGTGCCGCAATGGCCCTGTAACGACAACGCATTGGACTGGAGTCCTTTCTTCAGAGAACAACCAGAGTTTCCCAGCGGCTAGCCTCCTGCCAGCCACCGATTTACCGCTCCTCAGCCCGCCTCGGTGGCTGCGAGCTTCCCGGTACCAGAACCGATGCAAATAGACACAACTCGCCTTTCACACACTGAACGTAATCGCCGCATCACGTCGGGATTGTGTCTATACTGTGGACAATCTGGACATCTCATACGTACCTGCCCCATCAGACCCCCACGCCCGGTGGTGGGTATTATTTCTACTGAGGTTGAAACTACGAATCTAACACTGTTGCCAGTAACTCTGCATACTTCTGATCACTACGAGTACCGGGTCATGCCGTACGGCTTATCCATCAGCCCATCCGTCTTCCAAACGTTTATGAACGAGGTGTTCCGGGAGTTCTTCCATCGTTTCGTTGTGGTCTACATTGACGATATTCTGATTTACTCCCGGAACTTGGCCGAACTTCGCCAGCACATCCAGCAGGTGCTTCACAAACTCTGTGAACACAGTTTATATCTCAAGCTAAAGAAGTGTGAGTTCCATCAACCATCTGTACAGTTTCTAGGATATATCATCAGCGCCGAGGGCGTGCAGATGGATCAGGGGAAGGTCTCCGCCACACAAGAATGGCCTCAACCTCACACTGTGAAAGAACTTCAATGTTTTCTTGGTTTCTCCAATTTCCCCTCTGAAACCTGAACCCATCATTCCATCCAACCTGATTGTCAGCCCCATTCTCTGGGATCAAGATGATAACTTTCAACAAGCCACCCTCCAGGGGCCTGCTCCGCCGGAATGGCCAGAAGGAAGATCTACGTGCCCCGCTCCCAACGTCAAACCCCTTCTGGGTGCAGCTCACCAGTCTCTGGACATCCAGGCAGCAAACGGACCCTCTCGCTCCTTCAAACTTGTTACTGGTGGCCCAGTATGCACTGTGATACCATCAGGTACGTCCAAAGCTGCTCTGTCTGTGCTATGTCTACCTCTCCCCGTCAACTACCCACAGGAAAGCTGGTACCATTACCCATCCCACAGAGGCCCTGGTCCCACATAGGAGCTGACTTCGTTACGGATCTCCCCAACTCGGAAGATAACACCTGTGTACTAGTCATTGTGATCGATTCTCTAAATCGTGCAAGTTTTTCCCTCTAAAGGGACTGCCCACAGCGCTAGAGACTGCAGAGCATCTCTTCCAGCAGGTGTTTCGTCACTTCGGCGTCCCGGAGGAGATCGTGTTGGACCGGGGACCTCAATTCATCTCACATGTCTGGAAAGCTTTCTTTAAGCTACTTGGTGTTTCTGTTAACCTCTCATCCGGTTATCCACAGACCAATGGCCAGACAGAGAGAAAGATCCAAGAGCTGGGACGTTACCTCCGGGCATACTGTCATGAGGACCCAACACAGCTGGAGCAGGTTCCTCCTGTGGGCCGAGTACGCACAGAACTCCCTCCGCCAAAATACCACCGGCTTAACACCTTTCCAGTGCATACTCGGTTATCAGCCTCCGCTGTTTCCCTGGACGGAGGAACCCTCTAATGTTCCAGCTGTAGACCACTGGTTTCGAGAGAGCGAGAGAGTGTGGGACTCAGAAGAGGGACTGCTCCCACTTACCAGCCAGGGGATCAGGTCTGGCTGTCCACCCGTGATCTTCGTCTGCGTCTGCCCTGCTGCAAGCTGAGTCCCTGCTACATAGGTCCGTTCAAGATCCTGAGGCAGATCAACGACGTCACCTTCCAGCTTCAGCTCCCACCCAGGTACCGCATTCACCCCACTTTCCACGTCTCCCTCCTAAAGCCCTTTTTTCCCTCTGCCACAGATAATACAGGAGCTGAAGCAGAACCCCCTCCTCCGGAAGTCCTAGACCAACCCTCCATCTTTACGGTCCATGAGATCTTGGACTCACGGCATCGGGGGGGCCACCTGGAATATCTCGTCGACTGGGAGGGGTATGGGCCTGAGGAGCAATGCTGGGTGCCCAGAGGCGACATACTCAATCCTACCTTACTACAGGACTTTCATCGAAACCACCCGGATCCCCCTGCCCCTCGCGGTCATGGTCGCCCTCAACATCATGTAAGGGTGTCGGGAGCTGCCCCTGGAGGAGGGGGTAGTGTCAGGCATTCACCACAGCCACCTCCACCTGCCACACCCCCAGTCGCACCGCCCACTCGTTCATCATCCCCCGAATTCTAATCACCTGCACCTGATCCTCATTGAGCCATGCCCTATATAAGAGACATTCTCACAATTCCCCCTTTGTCTGGTCTACCGTTCACATGCCAACGCTATTCCTGACTTCATGCTTCTCTCCACGTGGATCTCTCCGATGCTCTCTGGTTTTGGGCGTGGCTCAATCTCTTGGACTCATTTCTACACATTGTTACGAGGACAGTCAGTTAAGAACTCATTCCTACGGTTTCATTCCATTTTGCTGTACTTACAAGTTTGTCAATAAATCTCTGGATTGGATTGTTACTCACCTCCTGTCTCCTCCATGTGTGTATGTTTGTGACAATTAACAAGTTAAATGAAAAATAAAAAGTGCAAGAACAGACACCTACAACAAATGATCTTTTCAAAGGAATTTGATTTTTGTCAGGGAACAAGAACTTTCTGTTGATCCAGAGGTCGATCTCCAAAGAGACTCAGGACAATGTAACAATCAGAGGTTACATCCATCTTTTCTAATGTATATTAAAGTTCTAGTTTGTCATCTCTTCAATTACTTAACTGAAGCCCAATGCCAGCATTGATGGTTCAGTTCAGTTTATTGTCATGTCTGTCACAGTCCTGTTGAAATAAGATTGGGAAAGAATCCAAGCACAGCAGTCTACATTTTTTATTAAACAAAGAACACAAAAACCAAACCCTCAGAGCACAAGAACAGAACAACCAGCGTCTTATGCGATGAGAACTGACAAGAAAATACAAACACAACAGGGCCATGATAACTAACAGAAATGCATGAAACTGTACTACAACACCTGACCAAACCACTCAAAATTGAAACAAACATAGACAATCCCTGACAACATTATTGTCACAGGTGTAAAAGGAGTGAAAATATTACACACATAGATCCTACAGTACAAAGAAACTGACATACAATAAGTATAATATACACTTGTGTCACGCCTGGTTTTGGGATTTGTTTTATGTTCATGTTTTCATGTCTTTTACTTTGATATTTAGTCATGTTTCCTGTCTTGTCATGTGATTCCCCTGATCCTTATAGGTGTGTTCAACATGAATTACAGCCAGAGCTTTTCTTACTTTAGGGAGATGAGAAGGTCTGTATTACTTACTATTGGAGAAAGCACAACAGCTAATTTGGATCACTTCTTCCTTAATAACCACTAAAAATGATAATGATTAGTGTAAAACACGTTGAATATTAGCACATAGGCTGTCGATTCATTAAATAATGAGCCATTTCCTCTAAAAAGCTGTTTCAGCGTAGTAAAGCCTCTCCTCCATTGACATCCATTCAAAGAAAATGGCCTCTGGTCCCCTTTCCCATGTACTGCCAGACTGGCGTTAGCCGTTACGCTTTTTCTGCTAATGGTTGCAGGCTTGCCATCTAGTGGCTTTGCTACAGCTACAGGCGGCAGTCAACGAGATTAGCCGAGAGCAGTCGGGGGTGGAGTTGAAAATGGAGCCGTCAAGTCTGACACTTTCTGTGTTTGCATACTCTATCACATATGAAGTGAATTAAATGCAATATTGGTCAAACACACAGACATTTCAGAAGCGTTTTCATGAGCAACAGAAACACTTTTCATATACTGCTTAATACAGCACCATCTGAACAAGAATAATGATCAACATAAACATATACTATTTAAATACTAATAAAGTGGGGTTATATATGCTTTTATCAGTGTTTTATGACAAATATGACTCAACATAACATTGCAACTGCAGTAAAAAAGCTTTTACTGTTCTAAAAAAACAGAATTGTGAGCATTATTGGACTTGAGGATGTTAGAATAAACCTGGAACACACGTGATCATAGTCATGAGGTGAATCTGGCCAATCGGTGGAAATGGCTGTGTTGTTGAAAGGGTGCTTTGATCTCCCTGTGAAGCTAAAACTCAAGGAATTCTCACAACACACATCCCATGCAACAAAACAATAAACTTTCTAATATGACAGGAAGATCTGGGAGAAAGACCATTTGTTCATCTGTCCCTTCACCCATCCTTAAGTCCCCTCCTTGCCTCCTGGGCATATGGTCCAGGTCACTAAAAGTTGACTTAAAAGTGTTGGGAGACACTTGCATAATGCATTTATTTTATCTTCAAAATTCATGATCATAACCTTTTCATGTTTGGTATCATTTTTACGGTCTCATTGCGGTTGGAAATATGATCTCAGTCCCACATCAGTGTATCAGACCAAAAATAAAGATCTCAAATCTGAGGAGAACTCTGTTCCACTGGTGTGGGTTGTGCCTCTGATAAGGTCTTTGCCAGATGTTGCTTTTTTACCCCAGGTTAGATATGGCTTTCAGGTCACCTCCTGTCCCAGCAAAAGTTAAGTTTTTATTATGCTAAATTTATGATTGTTTTGTTATGATTTAGGTGTTTAAAGAGGACTGGCGAAACAGTCAGGGAAGCATCTGTAAGCAGAACTTCCCGCACGATTGCTGTGTGTCTCTTTATTTGCCAGGTATGCTGACTCTATAAAATTATTTCTTATTCTGTGTTTTATGCTGATCAGTTTTGTAACTAAATGTTAATCCATTCCTTTTAATTGATGTATTTGCTCCATTGATTGATTGAATTTACTATTTTTGATTAATGTTTTACTATGCCTGGCAAAATAAAATGTTATTTCTTGATTCATTTTAGACTCTTCTGAAATCATTATTACTAGTAAATTGCGAGGAGACTTTTGTTACCGCAAATTATGGCCAGATAGAGCAAACTGCAGGCTCAGGACTGAATGGAGCAGTAGACACATCATCTGAGACCTCCTGATTTCTGTCTATGACTGATGTTAGCAAGTTGTACGGGAGAAGACTAAAGTAAACTACACTTTTTGTGAAGGCAAGCAGTTGATGGCTGTCAGAAAGGAATTAGTCACCTACAGACCTCTGACTAAACATCAGACTGGAGTTTTTGTGATCGTGGGATCGGCGTAATCGGCCGGCGCCAGATTCAAATGAGGCATTAGGTCCCCAATGAATGAATAATTGAAAGTATAGTGAGTCCAAAATAATCAGATATCTAAATTACAACTAAACTAGTATTATGATCAGCGTCCAAAATTACTATTGCAATTTGTAAACACTTGAAATTGGAGTCAAATTTAAATGAGGAAGGAGTCAGAATTAAAATAGAAATCAAAGTTTTAATAAATTCAGTCATTTTTTACAGAAGTGCCAGAAAAGACATACACACAGAACACCTTCACCCAGGCTGCTGGACTTCGGTTTTTGGGCCAGTGGGTGGGAACTTACATTGTCATCAAAGCCCCTGCAGCTGCGGCGGCTGATTCAGCCGGTTTGTTGGTTTGTTAGTTTTATGCAGGGTTTAGCTAAACAGGCCAGTAAGATGTTGGCAAATGATCTGAAATCAGGTAAAAACCACAGACACTGATTTGTGGGTTTAATGTGATCAAATGAGTTCTCGTACCCCAAAATACAGATGATGACACTGACTAGCCTGTGCATAAATGTTCACAGGTAAGAACAACTTTGACAATCATTGCAAAAAATCGAAACAGCTTCTATTGAATATTGTGTTCTTTCTCTGTAACCACAAGAGGACAGAAGTGCCTCACAGACCTGTCTTTGCAAAAAGTCGTCTAACATTTTACCTTTGGTTTATATTTAAGTTTCGTTTTTTTTATTATTTACCCTTTCTGTCTTTCCTGGATGAATGTGTGTGTTCCTGGGGAAACATGAAAACTGTTGCAAAATGACTTTATTTCTAAAAATTACTTTATTTCTAAAAATTGTAACATTATCTCACAATTCTGACTTTTTCCTTGCACTTTACTCTGACTTTTTTCCTCTGCAAACAGACATGAAGTCGCAATTACCTTTTTAATTTTTGTATTCAGTGGCTGAAACAGTCTCCCATAGGGTGCTCAGCTCTTAAATCAAATCAAATTAACCAAACATTAGCCAAACTGTAAACAAGGAAATCTCTTTAAAACAAATGTCATAGCAAGGTTTGAATATCACCAATATGAAACAAATAAAATTAATATTAATATTAGAATATAAAAAATAAAATCATGTAATCATAAAATGTCAAATGTATGTACAATTTTGTATGTTTGTGTGCTATATGGATATTTGATGTATATTTTGTGTTTGTGTACTAAACTATAATTTATTTTCTGTTAATAATAAAACAAAAATGATAACTTAAAATGTCTCATTCTTTTTAAATACAATTCTGTATATACTGTATATTTGATACTATGCTGTATTTATTTACACATACAAACATACATACTTAGCACCGTATAGATGTGTATGTATGTTACCTCATAAAAAATTGTCTTGGATGTGTGGAGGATCCAAGTAAAAAATAAATAAAACATTATCGGGGGGGAGGGACACCTGACTATAAGCATCCAGTGGGTGTACAATAATGGGTGAACCCATGCAGTGCGGACAATCGCTTAGCTCGCTCACATAATGTAACCATATATCTTCTATAACGGGAAAATCATATCATTTTTATGACGTAATATGTCGTTTTAATGAGAAAACATCTCATTATTACGACATAGCTGAGTGGAAAAAAATATGTGTGTGGCAGCAATGTGTCACTGTACTGTAAGAATCATGTCTCGTTGTTTCCTGTGGTGCTTTGATACCTTTCGATTTGAGGGCCAGCTAGTGGTCCCAGATTGACATTTTTGCCTCTGCTGTAATTTCTGCTTGCAGCTTTGTTTCTCAGATAGAATTGTTGTTATCTTACATTCACATGTTCAAACAGTATCTCAGCCTCTACAGTCTGATGATCCTCTGGTTTCCTCTGTAGGAGACGCTGAACAATAAGGAGATCTGCTTCAGTGGCTTTCAGTCCATAGACATCCCTTCTCCAGCTGGACCCGTCTGGATTCTAGGAGACGTTTTCCTCTCTCAGTTTTACAGCATCTATGACAGAGGTCATAATCGGGTGGGATTGGCTCATCTTTCTGGAAGGTCACAGATTTCTGTATAGATCACATCTTGTCTCTGAATTTGCTGCTGGATGCAGAAGAACTGAATGAGTGTTTGACATCCTCTATTAAAATCACTACACTTCATCATTTACTGCCTTTGCTCTGTTTAGTCATATATTGACGCTTGATCAGGACCCCTTGATGTCACTTTTTCATGCACAGGATACCCCTTTAGCGTCATTTTTGGATGTTCAGGGTCCTCCATTGCTTTAAATAAGAAACCGTTGTCGTCAATATGCTGATGCGAAGGGCAATGGAAATTTTATCATCATGATTAAATTACATATTAGGAAATAATTTTGCCATTATTGCATATATATGTTGAGTGTGGTGTGGGTTTTTTTCAATGTAAACAGTTAAAACAAACTTTTTTACATTACACTATTTTTACATTATGAGCATGTAACCCAACACCGCCCAACACCGAAAAGTCCACTTCCAAATCAAAGATTCACATATAATGCACTCACCCCCTTGTCATCCAAGATGTTCATGTCTTTCTTTCTTCAGCTGTAAAGAAATTATGTTTTTTGAGTTAAACATTTCTTCATTTTTCTCCATATAATGGACTGATATGGTGCCCCGATTTTGAACTTCCAAAATGCAGTTTAAATGCGGCTTCAAACGATCACAAATGTGATTGTAAACAATCCCAGCAGAGAAAGAAGGATCTTATCTAGCGAAACGATCGGTTATTTTCATTTAAAAAATACCATTTAAATACTTTTTAATCTCAAACGCTCATCTTGTCTTTCTCTCCCTGAACTCTGTGTATTCTGCCTCAAGACAGTTAGGGTATGTCGAAAAAACTCAGATCGTATTTTCTCCCTCAACTTCAAAAATCATTTCAAAATCATCCTACATCGCTGCAGAAGTACCGACCCAGTCTTTGCAAAGTGAACATGCAAAGAAGATCAAACACCCTTAACAAAAAAGGTAAAACAGTGATATAGGACGATTTTGAAGTTGAGGGAGAACATGAGATGAGAGTTTTTCAACATACACTAACTGTCATGAACTGGGAAAAATAAAACAGTCCAGGCAGAGTAAGACAAGACGAGCATCTGACATTAAAAAGTATAGAAATTGTATCATTTTTATTAAAATAACCGATCATTTTGCTAAATAAGACCCTTCTTCCTCAGGTGGGATCGTTTGAAGCCGCATTTAAACTGCATTTTGGAAGTTCAAACTCGGGGCACCATATCATAAAAAATCCTGAAAGGTTTTCCTCAAAAAACAATTTTGAATAAAAGGAAAACGAGTAGACGGAATAGAATGTAGAAGGAAAAGTATTATTAAGAAATGATCTTGTATCTTATATGTGATATAAACTACAAAAAAAAAAAAAAAAAAATATATATATATATATATATATATATATATATATATATATATAATAATAATAACATAACATAAATGTCTCGAGGTGAAGACGAGGTTTAAAGTAATATTTTATTAAATCAAGCTAATTTATTGACATATTGAGGCATATGAACAAGGAGCCCGCTAACATGACAGCAAGTACTTGGAAACAAAGCATAAGGCCTAACAATTACAATTAAATGGGAAAATAAAATAATGGTGAAACTGCACTAAACAAATTCAAACAGAAAGAATATGAGCAACGTCATGGGAACATAAAATTGTTCCGGTTTCACAGTGTAACGTCATGAAAAACTTTTATATCTCACAACGGTGTGACGAGACCTAGAACAGTAGCGTACTATTGTAATTATTTAAAAATACATATAAGCTTCATGCCTGACACTTCTGTAACTGGCTAAATTTTTAAGCTAAACTTTTACAATTGTGAAAAATTAAGAGAATTAAGATGTGTTAAAGACTGCTTACCTTAATGCAGGAAGATTTGCTTCCTGGATCAAACCTAAAACTCCACGACTGAATAAAACGGTCTGAATCATCCCACCTCTCACTTAAATTAACTGCTTATCAACAGTGAACAATGGTTTATTAATTGAAGTGGTGTTTAAAGACACGTACAAAGAAAATAGTGTTTCTGCAACATCTTCAATTAGTAATGTGTAACTTTAAGTGTTTTAAATGTAATAGATGTACGTGTAACAGAAAAACAGTAAGACTCACTTTTCATGTTGAATACTTATGCTGTATTTGCACATGTTTTCCTGTGAACACTGACTGCATGCTTGGCCAAACTCTGAGAGTAGTCTTCATCTAAAAACTGTACAAAAACAATGAAAAAGGTATACATCGTCATCAGCTAGCAGCAAAATCAACATTAAAACTAAAAATAGTTTAGAAGAGTGTCTCCTTTTTTATACTTTAACATGTTTCTGTTGTAAACTGTACAAACAAATTTCCTGTATAAAAGACTATGTCTATAACCTTTTCAAGGGTGTGTAGTGTAATGTTATGGCTCTTAATTGTGATCACATTGCAACAAGGTGGCATTATAGTCCCTCTAGCAAATCTGCCAAAAGTGTACAAATTTAAAAAAACCCTGTAGCACTCGGTCGATGCTCATGCTTATGACCGATAGGAAGTACACGTAGGCCTACGCTTTATTGTCAAGCGGAACGTTCAAAGAAGCGAGTCGTTGGTTCAACAAATAAAATGTGAACATTGTCATCAGAATAATCTGTTATCTGGTTTAGCTTTATTTAAAACAAAAAACAAAACAAAACAAAAAAATTCTTAAAGACATTGTGTCAAACTTATTTGGTAGCATGATTCTCATTTCATCACGTACTGACCACATATTTATTAGACTGATAAAAGTAGCGTAAACCTTTGTAGAAATAATAAAAGTAAATCTTATAAGACTTAACATTTGGTAATTTTTTATTCTAAATTTCAAGCTAGATTAAAAAGTATAAGACGTACAATATATGATTTGGGGAAAAAGTTTGAAAACCAGCTTTGAGCGTTTTCACCCATGGCCAGCAGTGCTGACCTGGGCTGTTAACCTTTCTGAATAATGTCATTGTGAGTGTGTGCGCTGTATCTCCTCCCTCACCGCTCCTGTCTCTCTGTGAGGGTCTGAAGCAGACTAGTCTGCACTTTCACAATGGACAAGGCATAGTACTGCACGTTTTTGTTTATGATGCTGCTTAAACTATTACTTTGTATTATTTATTTATTTATTTATGGAAATCACTCATCCATGTTTGGACATCATTGTGTAAAGATCTTCCTCTACTTTTTCTTCACACGATATTGTGTTTTATTTTATTGTATTTGATTAACTGCCTTTACCTGAAAATTTGAGTGTTTATTGTTGCCCTTTTGCATTATTGATGTACTATTTCCTATTTAATACTGTACAGCCGCTTTGTTACAATTCTGTATTGTTAAAGGCGGTATATAAATAAAGGTGACTTGACTTGACTTAGCACTCTGGAAGATATAAGGAGGTTTTTTCATATTTACCATTACCTAAAACTATAGTAATTGTTTCTCTGTGTTTAAGTGTCATGTTTATTTTTATATTGAGTGTTACATATAGTCACATAATTTATTACCATTCTTTTTGAAGTAGAGATAAGTTCCTTTTATACAACTGCTTGAATGGTGTGTGTGTGTCTGTCTGTCTGTCTGTATCGTTGTAATCGTTTATATGATTTATCAATACAAAATGTGTGCGATTATATGGGTTTTACACGGCCATAATTACATAAATGCAGTTTATGAGGATTATAATTAAAATACTTACAAACATATGGAACATTTTTTTTATTATTATTTAAAATGTAAAATATACAGAAAGATTTATGTGATGGCAAGATATACAGTTTGTACTGTAAAAATCATTACACCTATGGAGTGTCCCCAGAAAACATAAAAACCAATGTGTGTGTGTACAGGATATGGCATACCCTGTTTTTCTTAAAACATATTTATCACCATGATTATTTTGTTTTATCATGTTTTGTTCCTACATTTACTAAAGAATTTACTTGAAATTGAATCTTTGTAGAAAAAAGTAAAATCATAAAGATCTATAGGACTTGTGAACCCTTAAAACTTAACCAAAGTATTACCACAATTCATAAATTCTATAGTTTTAGCACATATTGCATACCAGGATTTAAAACATACTTATTTGTTATTACCTTTGTAGAAATAACAAACGTAAAGAACCTACTGTAAACTTTTAAATAATCTAAATTGTTTGAAGTGAAAAAATCTAATATAAATTATACTTTAAGGCCACGTCAGGCCATTTCTACCAAAGGACATGACATGTAGTAGAAACACTATTTATTTATACTTTGAAGTAATGTTACGCTTTGGAATAAATGTTGCACATTCAAAACGTTCACTTAGAAAAAGTTAACAGACAAACATCTCAGATCATCTGGTCTGTATCTCCTCCCTTACCCCTCCCGTCTCTCTGTGAGGGTCTGAAACAGACTGATCTGCAGTTTCACAATGGACAAGACATGGGGCTGTGAGTGTTTGTTAATATTTCAGCTTAAACTAAATGTTGCTGTTGTTTTTATTTTTTATTTTTGTAAATCACTCATCCATGTTAGAACATCATTGCGTTAAGAGCTACTTCTAAGCACCCTGAAAAATGTAAGGAGTTTTTTTTGGTTTGTTTGTTTGTTTGTTTTTTCATATTTAGTGTTACCTAAAACTATAGTAACTGTTTCTCTGTGTTTAAGTGCCATGTTTATTTTTATATTGAACGTTATATTTATAGTCATATTTTTTTATTACCATCTTTAAAATAGATATAAATCTTTAATCTGTCTGTCTATACTTGTTTATATGATTTATCAGGACACAGATTTGTATGATTATATGGGTTTAACACTGCTATGATTACATAAATGTGGTTTATGAGGATATTTCTTGAGTTATTATAATACTTACAAACATACTAAATTTTTTATTTAAAATGTAAATATACAGAAAGATTTGTGTGATGGCTAGGGATGTAGTTTGTACTGTAAATAATCATTACGCCTATGGAATGACCCCACAAAACATTAAAACTCAATATGTGTGTGTGTGTGTGTGTGTGTGTGTGTGTGGTTCATGTACCCCTTTTTGTGTGGTAATACAGTGCATCAAATGTTTTAAGCACAATTTGTCTCCATGATCATAACAGCTTCTCAAATGATAAATTATACTAAATGATGTTTTTGAAAATAAAAAATAAATGCAGAAAGTTTACTGTGCTGGGTAGGATTAGATATTGATACAGTATTAAAATCATTATATCTATGGAAAGCTTCCATAAAACATGATATCATGGTTGGGGTCCGCAATATCCCTTAAGGCTCCTTTACTTATTTTGACATTAGTGTTTATAAACTTACATGACAAACATGACTTTGGCCTACATGATTTTATATTTCATCTGATATTTCTCACTAGAGGTTTATTGATGAATCAGTGTTTTGAACAATGGCCTCTGTGCTAGCCATCCTTTGTGAGGAAGCATCACAGCATGCACGCCCCAAAGGCGTCGTGGAAAGGGAATCTTGCCATCATGGTTGTGTTGGAAGAACCGTATGCATTGCCCACACACAGATAACCTATTGTGCATTTTAAATGGAGCTAAACATTAGTGTAGCACTCGCGTACTCAAACGCGTCACTTTTACTACTGGACCAGATCTAGGTTCTCAAGGAGTAGGGGAACAAACATAAAATCAGACTGGAGACCAGATCTTTAGTATAAAAGCCGGCACTTTACTACAAGGCAATCAATATTATACAGACAAGTTGTTTAAGAAAAGTCTTGTAAATGTTATAAAAGAGAAATCTTTTTCTATTAGTTTTCTTTTGTTTTTTTAATAATTATAAATAGTTATAAATAATAAACTAATAAATAATAATAAGTAAATTATTTTTATACAGTGGATCTACTTGTATTTGATGTCCTATTAAAGCTGATAATTTGTCTGATTTAACTTTTCTTTTTGTTTTTTACAGGTGAGAGAACAAGGAAAAAAAAACTCAAAATAAACAAAATAAACAATCACATATTATGTCATAACACACACACACAAAATACAATAAAAATATCTATAACACTTAAATTCAATTCAGTTGTGTGATGTAGTTGAGTTCAGTTCAAATGCTGTGTAATGTATTTTAGTTTAAACTCGGTTCAGTTGTGTGATGTAGTTCAGTTCAGTTCAATTCAAAAATGAAGGGAAAAAAAATAGTTGTGGAAGAAAAAAAATGTTCCCGGGAAAAAAAAATGGAAGAAATAGGTGAAAGGTTGTTGTCCTGCTCAATCCGTGATCCAGTGAGTTTACCGACAATCCAGCGCGTGTAATCGGTCTCTTTCGTCGTCGAATGAAGATCAAAGCTCCGGTCTGGGTTGGCTCGCCATCTAAACTCTCGGTATCGTGAGTCCTCTCATAGTTCGTCACACAGGAGTTTTTCGTGCTTAAATAAAAAACCTGACCTACACAATAGGTCACAAAGGAATCTTGTTATTGTAACAATAAAGATTTACAAACACTACAACCCGCAGCGTCAATGTTACATCGTTCAATTAACTCAACTGTCACTTTGTACTCAAACAATAACATTCAACAGTTCACACAGTTCACAATAAATACCCATATAATGTTCAAATAAACCATTAAACAATGTATCCTTTACAGTTTTTGATGTTTAACCGTTAGCTTTTCCTTCTAGCTATTATGAAACGTTGTTGACAACCGATCTAAGTTCAACATATAATGTGTCAAACTCACCAAAACCGCTGTTTTCTAATTCAGATATGTTTCCTTCAGGTTCGCGATCAGGTAAGTATTGTCTTTCTTCTCTCCTGGTTTCTTAAAATCAACTTGTTAATGAATTATTGCACTCATTAATATCTTTGATCTTTCCGCTTTCTCTCTCTCTGCCGTTGCTCTCCGGTTTTTACGTGCGCGAGCTGTTCTCTTAAAGGGGAAGCAGCACTATGTTCCTAACTGCCATGTTTTCATTCAAATTCCCTATAGGCTCTTGAGGAATTATATACATTCAGTGTATTTATGTATTAACTATAGAGTATCATGTTTATCATCTTCATATTATTTTATTATGGATCAATATAATTATGTACTATAACTATAGTCATCGAAACCATATTTTAATGTGGGTTACATCAGGGTCTACATCCGGTGCAAACCTATTACCCATATCTGACACTTCTAATCACCCCCACCCTTGTCATGTCGAGTGACACACTGATTTGGCAGGGACCTATGCTGTGTGAAGAGCACTCACACTGCTGTTTTATATTTCAACTTAAACTAAGCAAATTTTTGTAAACCTTTCTGTCGCAGAATGGCCATCTTTGCACGAGGAAACCTTTTCTCCCGGAAAAATGTAAGATGATTTATATTTATCGTATTTTTATTTATATACATCTTTAAATAAGAATAAATGTCTTAAAATATATTTCATTTTGTGTGTGTGTGGTTCTCCTGCTGTGTAGTAATACTTCAAATGATTGCCCTGAGCAAGATTTGTTCCCATGAACATATTAGCTTTTTTTAAATTATAAATTAAAGTAAATGTTGTTTATGGAAAATAAAAATGCTGAAAGTTTACTGTGATGCGTAGCTTTAGAGGGTGATACAGTATAAAATGTATTAATATAATGTAGAAACTTTCATTTTCTATGAAACTGCTTTAGAATGATTTGTATTGTGAAAGGGGAATACAAATAAACCTGAATTTAATTGAATTATGTCTATGGAAAGCACCCATAAAACATTTGACATGTCCAGACATGTCGGGGGCCACAATTCCCCTTTTGACTTATTTTTACATTTGGTGTCTCTTAAAATTGGTCTCTTAAAATTGTTTCTCATTTTGATATTGTCCTTAAAACCAACATCTTTCTCACACCCCAGAGAGAGAAAGAGAGAGAGAGAGAGAGAGAGCCTGAAATCGCATGCAATGGAATGCAACCGGACATGTGGACGTCAGATGGTCCCCGGATGTGAGAGTTCAAAATGGACCATAAAAGTTCAGAAATGATCCTCAGGGGTTCATTTATCACCGGTCAGAGTTCAACAACAATCAATCTTCATATTGCTGCACCGGAGATCTTTAACAGGTCACGGGTCATCGCTGGAATTTTAATTATACTAAAACCATGTCATTTCCACATCTGGACATTATTAGAAGGTCATGGGTCACTACCCCCTAGGCAATCTCAAAGTCACGAGGGGGAGGGGTAAGGTCACAAAGGTCAGAGGTCATCATCAATCAAAAAATTTGACACTTAGTGTAGGGTATATACTACTTTTATCATCACATTCGATCAATCTAAAGCATCCTTGCTAAATAAACGTATTAATTTCTATAACCTATTAATTCTATAATAATGTGTATATATATGTATATATATATATATATATACACACACACACACACTGACTCCAAGCTTTTGAATAGTATAGTGTATAATGTTACAAAAGCCTTTTTATTTCAGATAAATGCTGATATTTGGATCTTTCCAATTAATTAAATGATCCAGAAAAAACTTACTCAAATGCTTTAAATATTGATGATAATTAGAAATGTTTCTTGAGCAGCAAATCAGCATATTAGAATAATTTCTGAAGGATCAAGTGACACAGAAGACTAATGATGTAATGATGCTGAAAATTTAGCTTTGATCACAGAAATATATTACACTTTAAAATATATTCAAATAGAAAGCTTAAATGCTGTGTTATTTTGGATCAAATAAATGCAGGCTTTGTGAGCAGAAGAAAAAACAATACAAAAAAAAAAAAAAAAATCTTACTGTTCAAAAACTTTTGGCTGGTAGTGTATATTTTTGTAACATTTTAAATTGAATTATTTTTGTAAAATAATAAATATAAAATGCCCAGATAAGTAATGTATGTCTTTTTATTCATCTTTAAGTATGTGGAGGACCTGGACACATTTCATATCAAGCTGTGATGAACAAGGCCTGAAGGTCAATGTCATGTTACTTATTTAAACTGTCAGAGAAATCAACCTCTATTTAGCCTGTGTATGTGTAGCTACTGCATATGGAGAACTGTTGATTCTGTCATTTAAATGTTAACACTTTATGATAAGTGGGACACATCTTTAAAAAAATAACTGACAATTATACAACACCAACTTTTACAATAATTTTACATACTTTTACAATACCAAAATCGAACTGTCCACTTTGTCCAATTTGACACATTTAAAATTCGCCTAAAATCGATCGTAATAAATGTGAATTTTTCTCATTACATAAATGAACAAGGTAAGGTTTAAAGGTTTTTATTAACAGTTAGCCTAATCTAGTCAATGCAAGCGTATTACAGGCTGTCATGATGACGAAATCAGCTCCGTATATCAGACATATTAAATATATTAGATTTAAGTTGTGGCATTTTAGCCTAGACATCCTTTACACAAATAAGAAAATGTGTATTAGTAAAATGAAGGACAATGGCCTATTATTTTATATAGATCCCCGAAACTACCGTAAGTTGCTTCGACATACTTCAGGGTTTCCCCAGTATAGGGATTGGGGAATCACAAGGTGACGTATTTGAAATGGGTGTGGCTTTTGACGTCACGCTCGGACGTGGGCGGGGTTGTATCGGCGATGGGTGGATGTGGGCGGGGATGTCCACCGCAGGCTGCAGCGAGCCCTACTTGAACACAGCAGGGCCATGATAACTAACAAAAACGCATGAAACTGTACTACAACACCTGACCAAACCACTCAAAACTAAAACATAGACAATCCCTGACAACATTATTGTCACAGGTGTAAAAGGAGAGAAAATATTACACACATAGATCCCAACAGCTATGCTTTACAAAGAAACTGACATACAATAAGTACACTTTTGTCATGCCTGGTTTTGTGATTTGTTTCATGTTCATGTTTTCGTGTCTTTTACTTTGATATTTAGTCATGTTTCCTGTCTTGTCATGTGATTCCCCTGATCTCTATAGGTGTGTTCGACATGAATTACAGCCAGAGATTTTCTTACTATAGGGAGATGAGAAGGTCTGTATTACTTACTATTGGAGAAAGCTTGTTTATTTCCAATTTGACTTCTCTTTCGTTGCCATTCTGTCTGCTTCTGTGCTGCTGTCCAGTTGGCATTTTCACTCCAAAATGGCGGCCGCGCTACCGAAGTGCCACCTAGTGGCTGTTACCAAAAGAGCATCAGAGTTTCGCCTCTTGGTATTCTATACTCTTTGCTATAGGGAGATGAGAAGGTCTGTATTACTTACTATTGGAGAAAGCACAACGGCTAATTCGGATCACATCTCCCTTAATAACCAATCACATTACAACCTTGACATCACTGAATTTCAGGCAGCCGTCAAGTCTGGCACTTTCTGCTCTCGCGGTGCTTGCATACTCTCACATATGAAGTGAATTAAATGCAATATTTGTCAAATACACAGACATTTCAGAAGCGTTTTCATGAGCAACAGAAACACTTTTCATATACTGCTTAATACATCACCATCTGAACAAGAATAATGTTCAACATAAACATATACTATTTAAATACTAATAAAGTGGGGTTATATATGCTTATATCAGTGTTTTATGACAAATATGACTCAACATAACATTGCAACTGCAGTAAAAAAGCTTTTACTTTTACAAAACAATTTTACTTTTACAATGCTCATTTGTGAGCATTATTGGACTTGAGGATGTTAGAATAAACCTGAAACACACGTGATCGTTGTCATGAGGTAAATCTGGCCAGTCGGTGAAACGGCTGAGTTGTTGAAAGGGTGCCTTGATCTCCTCGTGAAGTTACAACTCAAGGAATTCTCACAACACATGCCATGCAACAAAACAATAAACTTTCTAATCTGACAGGAAGATCTGGGAGAAAGACCATTTGTTCATCTGCCCCTTCACCCATCCTTAAGCCCCCTCCTTGCCTCCTGGGCATATGGTCCAGGTCACTAAAAGGTAATAATGCATTTATTTTATCTTCAAAATTCATGATCATAACCTTTTCATGTTTGGTATCATTTTTATGGTCTCATTGCGGTTGGAAATAAGATCTCAGTCCCACATCAGTGGAACAGACCAAAAATAAAGATCTCAAATCTGAGGAGAACTCTGTTCCACTGGTGTGGGTTGTGCCTCTGATAAGGTCTTTGCCAGATGTTACTTGTTTACCCCAGGTTAGATATGGCTTTCAGGTCACCTCCTGCCTAGCAAAGTCCTGTGAAGTCTTTATTATGCTAAATTTATGATTGTTTTGTTATGATTTGTGTATTTAAAGAGGATTAGCGAAACAGTCATGGAAGCATCTGTAAGCAGAACTTCCCGCACGATTGCTGTGTGTCTCTCTATTGTTCCATTTGTTCCATTGATTGACTGAATTTACTATTTCTGACTGATGTTTTACCATGCCTGGCAAATTAAAATGTTATTTCTTGATTCATTTTAGACTCTTCTGAAATTATTATTACTAGTAAATTGCGAGGAGGCTTTTGTTACCGCAAATTATGGCCAGGATAGAGCAAACTGCAGGCTCAGGACTGAATGGAGCAGTAGGCACATCATCTGAGACCTCCTGATTTCTGTCTATCACTGATGTTAGCAAGTTGTACGGGAGAAGACTAAAGTAAACTACACTTTTTGTGAAGGCAAGCGGTTGGCGGCTGTCAAAAAGGTATTAGTATAGTGAGTCCATCTAAATTAAGACACAACTAGTATTATGATCAGCTTCCAAAATTACTATCGCAATTTGTAAACACTTGAAATTGGAGTCAGATTTAAGCGAGGAAGGAGTCAGAATTAAAATAGAAATCAAAGTTTTAATAAATCCAGTAGTTTTTTACAGAAGCGCCAGAAAAGACATACATGCAGAACACCTTCACCCAGGCTGCTGGACTTTGTTTTTTGGGCCAGTGGGTGTGACCTTACATTGTCATCAAAGCTCCTGCAGCCGCTCTGGAGAAACTGTAGCGGCTGAGTCAGCCGGTTTGTTGGTTTGTTAGTTTCATGCAGAGTTTAGCTAAACAGGTCAATAAGATGTTGGCAAATGATCTGAAATCAGGTAAAAACCATAGACACTGATTCGTGGGTTTATTGTGATCAAATGAGTTCTCATTCCCCAAAATACAGATGATGACACTGACTAGTCTGTGCATAAATGTTCACAGGTCAGAACAACTTTGACAAACGTTGCAAAAAATCAAAAAAGCTTCTATTGAATATTGTCTTCTTTCTCTGTAACCACAAGAGGACAGAAGTGCCTCACAAATCTGTCTTTGTAAAAAGTCTTCTAACATTTTACTTTTGGTTTATATTCAAGTTTCATTTCAGTTATTTTTTATTATTTACCCTTTCTGTCTTTCTTGGATGAATGTGTGTGTTCCTGGGGAAACATGAAAACTGTTGTAAAATCACTTTATTTCTAAAAAAAAATCACTTTATTTCTAAAAATTGTAACATTATTTCTCAGAATTGTGACTTTATCTCACAATTCTGACTTTTTTCTCTGCAAACAGACATGAAGTCGCAATTACCTTTTTAATTTTTGTATTCAGTGGTTGAAACAGTCTCCCATAGGGTGCTCTTAATCAGATCAATCAAATTAACCAAACATTACCCAAACTGTAAACAAGGAAATCTCTTTAAAACAAATGTCATAGCAAGGTTTGGATATCACCAATATGAAACAAATGAAATTAATATTAATATTAAAATTTAAAAACTGTATCATAAAATCATGTAATCATAAAATGTCAAATTTTTGTACAATTTTGTATGTTTGTGTGCTATATGGATATATTTTGTTTGTGTACTAAACTGTAATTTCTTTTCTGTTAATAATAAAATAAAAATGTTAACTTAAAATGTCTCATTCTTTTTAAATACAATTTTGTATATACTGTATATTTTATACTATGCTGTATTTTTTTTACACATACAAACATACGTACATAGCACCGTACAGCTGTGTATGTATGTTACCTCATGAAAAATGGTCTTAGATGTGTTGAGAATCCAAGTAAAAACAATAAATAAAAAATTCTGATGCCTGATTACCATACAGACAAGTAAATGCATTTTTGTAACACAGCAGATACATCGTAGTTTTACAACACTACTCAAAATAATTTTTATATTCTTTTTGAACTCCATGAACATGAAATAGTTTGCTGTGTCCTCAAACAACCACTCCACAGACACTCTGACTTCACTCCCTCTTTTGTTTAATTCCATCATGTGAGGGTTGAGTTGAACATGATGAAATGGGGCATGCAGATGCACACGCAGTGGTGAGGCTGAGTCCTCATTAACACATTGGATGACCATCAGACATGACATGATGTTCCAGCAATGACAACAGCCCAGATTCTCCCAGCATTCCAGAGTCATGCTTCTTTCTTCCTGTTCAAAGCTATTTTTAACTAAATTAGTATCAATTTGAAAGGTCATGACAATATTTCCAAAGATGGTACATTATTCAGACTTACCTACAGGGCTGTGCAGGTGGGCAATCAAACCATTAGGAATGGCTACTGCCTGGTATTTTAGACTGTGAATGCATTTGTGACCATTATATAGGATCTGCTCTGGAACAGGTCAGCTGCGAAGCGTAATTTATGGCAATGAACACCACTAAAAGCCAAGCTACTTTCAAGCCACTGCTCCCCTTTTTGCTGCTGCTTCTTCTCTCCAGAGAGTTGATTCTTCTAGTCTGGTTCTAGATTTATTGGAACCTGGGGTCTGTAGTTTCTACACTGTTGAAGTTCAGACTATGTATGTTACAACTGAACACACAGATTACTGCTTCTCAACCTCTTGGAATGTCAGGGGTTTAATGTCAACTTGGCAAAATGCTTGCTTTTACCCAACCAGTGAATATCCCTCCTGGGTGCAGTACTTGACTCAGCCTAGACATGTCTGACACTGGGGCATTAGCTCAAAATTTTGCAAGTCTTGGATTTTAGGTTTTGGTGTGCACTGTGCATCCCAGCACCTGATGGGATCTAAAGCTCTGCTGGCATATCAACTATCTAGAGATGATGGCAGTGCACCTGGTTCTTAAAGCCTTTCTTCCAGACCTGAGAGATCACCACATCTTTGTCTGGTTAGTCAACATGAGAGTGGTTTCATACCTTAACCACCAAGGAGACCTGAGATTGCACCCTCTTAACAGACTGGCGAGACTCCCTCACATGTGGGCACAGTGCAACCTCCATCAGTAAGTGCATGTGCCGAGAAGACCAAACCAGGATGTGGACATGTTGTCCCAGAGTAGTGTGACTCCAAAGGACTGGAGACTTCACCCATAGATGGTTCAGATGATCTGAGTGATGCACAAAAGTAGACCACCTTGCCTCAAGGGAGAACGCTCCTTATCTGACATCCATCTCATTGGAGAAAGATGTGCTGGCCCACAAATGGCTTAAATCACTCCTGCATGCCTTTTCTCCACTAACCCTGTTCCCACAGAGCCAGTCATGGTTCCCCAGGATAGTGCACCTGCTGACAGCAGTGCCCTGGCCTATTCCACTGCAGAGGGATCTCCTCTCTCAAGCAGGTGGTTCAATCTGGCACAGCTAGAGAATGGACTCCTTCTGGGCTTTCTTGAGCAGGGTGTCTATTAGCGAGAACTGCCAGCGGCTGGCTGTTCATCGCCCTCCATGTTTGTCAGATTCTATATTATTATACAATTTAATATAATATATCTATATCATTATACAATATATTACAATATATCATTATATTAAATTTAAGAATGAAACACATTAAAAAAATACCATGTTGCTGTGTGTTGTACAGGCACAGTTTTTTGGTCAGATCAGTCTGGTCAAACCAGAGCAGAATTTCACAGTAGTGTTTGAAACGGGCTCCACTGATCTCTGGGTCCCATCAACTTACTGTATGAGCCAAGCATATGGTAACTAACATACATTTTTCAAGTGTCCTTACATGTATTTACACACAATGAAAAGTGTTGTTGGGTCATGCTGTTCCTGTCTTTGCACAGCGATGCAACACAAGCTCAAGGCCTTTGAATCGAGCATGTACGCACAGCAGGGTCACCTCTGGCCATCACATCCAGCAGAAGAGTTAAAGGTATCTGTTCACATCAAAAGGCTGTTTTCAAATATTCTGTTGATCTTCTTATTATTCTTATATTTTCTTTAAGATAATTTATTTATACTATAATATAAAAAATCCTGTTTGTTTTTTGTGTTTGTCTAGGTTCAGATGGGCTCTGTGATGGTTCAGAATCAGGTGTTTGGCATGGCTGTATATGAGCCTGGTTTTGCCTTTGTCCTGGCTCAGTTTGATGGGGTTCTGGGTCTGGGTTTTCTTCAGGTGGCGGAGGAGCTTGCTGGATGAACCTGTCTTCTTCTTCAATCTCAAGTAAGAAATCAAAACAAACACTTACAGATTTAAATTCTGATACTAGCAACAATTATAATCACCCCATAAGATGATAATGCTAGAGGACCTGAAAATGTGAACTTCTGTTTGTATATTCACTAAGTAAGGAACAAGATGTTGTATCAGTCGCTGACACCTTTGCTTAGTGGCAGACAAACCTCTACTAAGGCCAATAAAGCACACAAACAGCAGTTCAGATTTACATCACTGGTTAGTGCAAGTGTTGTAAATTTGTTAAAGTTATACAGGACAAAGTTTGTGTAACCTCGCACTTTACTTTGAATCCTCTAGATGGGTGTACAACTGTCCCACTGCCAAAAGCTGACCCAGCACTGAAATGTTCTCATGTGGAGTAATTGGTGAGAGGAATGATGAAGGATGCTTGATCACAGAAAGAAAATGCCTTTATTTAGACTGATCCATTAAAAGACAACCTGCATCATGCATGAATCCTGTTCCACCCCAAGAAACACGGTCTGCTGCTGTAGTAACAAAACACCAAATATTAAAGCATAAGCTCTCTTTTTACCCATGAACAAAAAATACGAAAAATCTGGCTTAATTTTTTTTTTTCCATTTTTCAAACAGAACAAAATCATAATAATCGTCATCATCATTATCATAATACAATCAAACCATTTGTCATTTCTTTTATTTCTTTTTGTTAGTATTTCGATTTGCTGTTAAATCAAACTTATGTCATCCAAATAATATCCCAAGCCCAGAGTCGATTATTCAGAAATAACAGTTTTGATCTGATCATCTTGAATGAGTCATATCCTCTGGGTCTGAGTTATTGTAGACAGATTAATCCTGATAAACATGCTGCTACAATTGAAACCATTACATTAAAAAACTTAAAATAGTGTATTTCTATAACTTCAGCAACGTGCAGATCCTGCTTTATGTCAGGACTGTGGCGAAGGCAGCGCGGACAATCACTTAGCTCGCTCACATAATGTAACAGTATATCTTCTATAACGGGAAAATCATATCGTTTTTATGACATAATATGTCGTTTTAACGAGAAAAGATCTCATGACATAGCTGAGTGGAAAAAAATATGTGTGTGGCAGCAATGCGTCACTGTACTGTAAGAATCAAATCTCATGGTTTCCTGTGGTGCTTTGCCAGAAAGTGTCGCAAATGAAGAAAAACAAAAGTTAGAATTGCGTGTTATAAACTCACAGTTGTGAGAAAAAAAGTCAGAATTCTGACTTTTCTTGCAATAGCGAGTTTATATCTCGCAATTCTGACTTTATATCTCGCAATTGCGAGTTTATATCTCACAATTTGGAAAAAAAAGTCAGAATTGTGAGAAAAAAAGTCGCTATATATATATATATAATATATATTATTATATATATATTTTTTTTTTCAGTGGCAGAAATGGGCTTCCATACTTTCACATTGTGTAGTTCTAAGTACTAAGTTCTAGGAGTTAGCCAGCAGGTTCATTCCTAGAGAACCAATTTCTCCTTCGGCTGATTTCCTGGTTGCATTTGCACAGGCAGCAGGAACTGTGAAGTGGTTGACAGCGACGTCTTTATATGCGGCATTTACAAACATCAACAACAGGTACACCATGATCAGCACTGTTTTTGTTGTTTGTCATGGTTTCGTAATAAGAAATGGACTGTAAATGCACAATTTATGTGATTAGAACTGTTTTTCACCCTACTTTGAAGTAGGAGCTAAATTACTTCCCCCAAATGTAGCTGATAGATCTAAAACCGTACCCAGTACCCAGTTCCTGCAGTGTGAACACACCAAAAGCACTTCCGAAGGTAGGATCTATGGAAAGGTTCTTCTGATGCTCTTCAGGTTGTGATGCTGATTTTTATTGTATGTCCTCATATTTATTACAGGAACAATGGCTCTGGCTTTGGAGGAGAGATTCTGATTTTTTCACCCATCAACTTTGTTTTCCAGTCACTCAGAAGGGCTACTGGCAGATCAGATTAGACGCATGAGTAAGTTCACTTCCATTAAAACACTCATTTGATGCAGACAATCCCAACAGAGATGAGTGTGTTGGAGTCAGACTGAAAGGACTGTATTAGGTGAGGTGTGATATCTAGCTTTCCTCAAGGGGTGTCAGTCAAAACACAAGGTCTGATCAGCTTCGTCCAAAAAGTTTAATTTCTCTTAGCATAAGAGTAATTTGCAACCAAGATGCACACAACACAGGTGATCAAATAGGTATTTGTTTGGGTGGGTGTGTGTTTGTGTGTGTGTTTGTGTGAGTGTGGTCTACAATAAAGAAAGAATGTCTTTGGAATAATATGTTTCAAAAATATTATTCTAAAGACATTCACATGAAAAGCTTCATTTCTCATTGAATACTCAAATTAAATATTATCAAAGAACCGAATTATATACACAACAATGAAACTTATAACCACCACCACCTAGTGGTTAATGGCAAACCTTTTCATACTGGAAACGGCTCATAAGGTCATTTACATAATCTGCACATAAGCGTGAATATCGTTTACATAAGCAGTGTTGGGGAAAGATACATTTAAAAGTAATGCAATACAATATTGAGTTACTCCCTAAAGAAGTAACTAATTGCGTTACTTAGTCACTTTTTATGGAAAGTAATGCATTACTTTACTTTTGTGTTACTTTTTAAATCTGGGCAGGGCTTGCTTGTTTGTTTTTAATATGAAAGTTATATTTTTGGCAAATGTAAAAGCCTTTTCACACCAAAAGCCTCAGGTTTTGAGAAAAGTAAATTCAGCTCTGTACAGTAGAATAAGAAAATAACAACTTTTCAGCAATAAAAAAGGAAAACAAATGTTAGATTATTTTGAGTCATTTTTGCTTATTATTATGGTTGAATTGGATCAAAGGTCGGCAGCAAAGACATCGGTTAATAAAATGGGATTAAATGCATAAAGGATATTTGTATTATTTAACATATTTAATTATTGTAGGTTTAAATTATTTTAATTTAACATTTAATTATTGCATATTCAGAGTTGAATTTCACTGTTTTTATTCATTTTGAGGAATACTGAATCTGTTTTTTGTGAGTGAGATGAATTAATTCATGTTCACATTTATTCTAGAACTAACATCTTACTCCCGATTTCTCTCAACATGGGGACAGAAGAGATTTTAATCAATAAATGGGGGAAAAGTAGCTGGCGTTACTTATTTGAAAAAAAGTAGCTCAGATATTTTTGTCAATTAAAAAGTAATGCGTTACTTTACTAGTTACTTGGAAAAAGTAATAATATTACATAACTCGCGTTACTTGTAATGCGTTACCCCCAACACTGTACATAAACTTCAGATTAACAGCGATTCAGGCACTATTATGGCAGTAACATACAGAAGAATACAAATCTGACATTTGTTTACGTTAGTACGTTATTATTTATCAGAACTCGAGTCGTGATCATGACGGTAAGGCATACACAACGTGCCTGACAGCGCTCGATGCAACACTGATAATTGCTTAAATCACTTGGTAACAGAGTGAACATGATATTCACACTCATAATGAACTGTTTAACTTGCAATTATCACTATCTTGATAAACAGATACTTTTGCTCACTGACGCACACTTCAACACAGACAGTCCTCGCAGTTTCCTGCTGATTCACTCTCTCACTTTCTGCACATGAGGGCAGGTCAAAGGTAGCGCATGTGCACCGACCCGACCTTTCTAACAATGAGTGTGTTGTGTTTGTTGTGTCTAGTGTGAAGGTTCAGGGAGCTCTGAGTTTCTGCTATCGTAGCACTAAAGGCTGTCAAGCTATAGTGGACACAGGAACCTCTCTGATCGGCGGCCCAGCCAGAGACGTCCTGCTCCTCCAACAGTTTATTGGAGCAACACCCACCGCTGTTGGAGAGGTGATTATGAGACTCTGTCTTATGTAAACAGCCCATACTTTTTAATACATAAATATCAGTAGCTGCAAAATTCAATATGGATTGGCCTCTAGTGAAAACCCTTCTGATTCATCAAAGAGAAGAGACTCACAACTTCAGCTGTGTTTGTTTGTTTGTGGGTTTCAGTATCTTATAGACTGTGTCAGGATCAGCAGTCTTCCTGTAGTGTCCTTCCTGATCAATAATGTGGAGTATTCTCTCACTGGAGAACAGTACATCAGGAGGGTGAGTACAACACAATCACAGATTGATTTATCCTGCTGCAGGACATTTAATGCTTTAGAGTAATGAAACACTATATTACGTTTTTGCTCTTCTACTTTTTTCTCGCTAGTCTATGGCTATGACCATGTCATGAGGATACCCTTTAATTTTGGGGGCAACTAGTGGACCCAGATTGACATGTTTGCCTCTGCTGTGTTCGGCACTGTAATTTCTGCTTGCAGCTTTATATCTCAGATAGAGTTATTGTTATCTTACATTCACATGTTCAAACTTCAGCTTCTACAGTCTGATGATCCTCTGGTTTCCTCTGTAGGAGACGCTGAACAATAAGGAGATCTGCTTCAGTGGCTTTCAGTCCATAGACATCCCTTCTCCAGCTGGACCCGTCTGGATTCTAGGAGACGTTTTCCTCTCTCAGTTTTACAGCATCTATGACAGAGGTCATAATCGGGTGGGATTGGCTCATCTTTCTGGAAGGTCACAGATTTCTGTATAGATCACATCTTGTCTCTGAATTTGCTGCTGGATTCAGAAGAACTGAATGAGTGTTTGACATCCTCTATTAAAATCACTACACTTCATCATTTACTGCCTTTGCTCTGTTTAATCTCAAAATACAGCACATTCTCACTCCTTGTCACATATTGACGCTTGGTCAGGACCCCTTGATGTCACTATTTAATACACAGGATACCCCTTTAGCGTCATTTTTGGATGTTCAGGGTCCTCCATGGCTTTACGTAAGAAACCTTTGCTGTCAATATGCTGACGTGAAAGGTATTGGAAATTTCATCATCATGATTAAATTACATATTAGGTAACTATTTTGCCATTATTGCATATATATGTTGAGGTGTGTGTGTTTTTTTTCAATGTAAACAGTCAAAACAAACTTTTTTACATTACACTATTTTCACATTATGAGCACATAACCCAACCCCGCTGCTAAACCTTATCATTTGTCAGTATAAATCACAGGATACAACAGGCAGATACAACTACAGTCACAATTTATTTAACATCCAAGGCAAAATTATTGATTTCTGAGAGGAATAGATGTGATCGCTCTTTATGCATTTATGCTTTTTTTTGCATTGATCTCAGTCTGGATCAGTGCAGGAGATACTTCTAATATAGTATGTAACAATCAGCCTAACAGGTGTATTTACAAAGTTCACAGGACTTTAAAACAACACAATAAAACCAGGAAAACTCAGTCTGTTAAGAGCACACAGTAATATAATATAATATAACACAAATATACCTGTGGTTTGGTTTTGTGGTCTGGGGTCACCATTGTTGTAACTTATATAAATATAAATATTAGAAATTGGTTATTGTTATTATTATAAAATATGGTACAATACAAATATTGCAATTGGACAATACTTGCTGATTTATTAGAAATTAAAAGTAATATAAATATATTTATTTTTATTTTTATTTTATCATTTATTGATGAATTAATAATTGATTAAATTATATATTTTTTGAAACCCTATTATACTGTAAAATAATGTGTTTATTATTATTATTAATTAAATACTTTTTAATTTTGGAGTGCAACAGAATTATTACAATTGTAATGTTTCTTATTTGTTATAGTGTAAATAATAATAATAGTAATAATAATAATAATTATTATTATTATCATTATTATTATTATTATAAAACATGGTACAATACAAATATTATTATTATTATTATTGTTATTATAAAACATGGTACAGTACAATTATTAATACAATTATATTATTATTATTATTTTATTATTTATTGATGAATTGATAATTAAATAAATTATATTATTTATAATAAATTAAAATAATAATAATTATTATTTAATTAAATACCCACTTTTTTTTTTAGTGCAATAGCATCATTACAATTGTAACATTTCGTATTTGTTATAATGTAAGTAATACATGGAAATAATAATAATAATAATAATAATAATAATAATAATTATTATTATTATTATTATTGTTATTATTATTATTATTATTATAAAATTTGGTACAATACAATTATTGCAGTTGGACCATATTTATTGATTAGAAATTAAATAAAAGTAATATACTATTTATTATATTATTATTTTGTTATTTATTGATGAATTGATAATTAAATTATATTATTTATAATAAATGAAAACAACAACAATAAAAATAATAATTGTTATTATTATTTAATTAATTAAAAACTTATTTTATAGTGCAATAGCATTATTACAATTGTAACATTTCTTATTTGTTATGATGTAAATAATAAATGTAAATAATAATAATAATAATAATAATTATTATTATTATTATTAATAAAATATGGTACAATACAATTATTGCAATTGGACTATTTATTGATTAGAAATGAAATAAAAGTAATATACTATTTATAGTTATTATATTATTATTTATTGATAAATTGATAATTAAATTATATTATTTATAATAAATGAAAATAATAAAAACAACAACAAGAACAACAAGAACAACAACATTATTATAATAATAATAATAATAATAATAATAATAATAAATTTTTTTTTTTTATTATTTTTTTTATTAAAATATGGAATAATACAATTATTGCAATTGGACTATATTTATTGATTAGTAATATACTATTTATAGTTATTATATTATTATTATTTATTGATGAATTGATAATTAAATTATATTATTTAGAATAAATGAATACTACTACTACTACTACTACTAATAATAATAATAATAATAATTATTATTATTATTATTATTATTATTATTATTACTTAAATTAAATACACACTTTTTCTTTTATATTGCAATAGGATTATTACAACTGTAACATTTCTTATTTGTTATAATGTAAATAATAAATGGAAATAATAATACTTATTATTATTATTATTGTTATTATTATTATTATTATTATTATTATTACATTTTATTATTAATACAAATATTTTTATATTATAATCATTAGAAATGAAATAAAAGTAATATACTATTTATAGTTATTATATTATTTTTATTATTTATTGATGAATTGATAATTAAATTATATTTTTTATAATAAACGAAAATAATAATAATAACAACATTTATTATTATTATTATTATTATTATTACTATTATTACTATAATTTTATTAATTACTCACTTTTTTGGTTAGGGAGTCGGGCTTGTGACTGAAAGGTTGCGGGTTCGAGTCCCAGGTCCGGCAGGGATTGAAGGTGGAGGAAGTGAATAACCAGCGCTCTCTCAACCCTCAATACCACGACTGAGGTGAGTCCCTTGAGCAAGGCACCGTTTCCCCCAATTGCTCCCTGGGCGCCGCAGCGATAGCAATATGGCTGCCCACTGCTCCGGGTGTGTGTGTGTGTGTGTTTGTTCACTACTCACTACTGTGTGTGTGCACTTGGATGGGTTAAATGCAGAGCACAAATTCCAAGTATGGGTCACCATACTTGGCCACACGTCACGTCGTTTCCTTTCCTTTTTTATAGTGCAATAGGATTACTACAATTGTAACATTTCTTATTTGTTATAATGTAAATAATAAATGTAAATGTAAAAAATAATAATAATAATAAATTATAATAATAATAATAATTATTATTATTATTATTGTTGTTGTTGTTTTTGTCATTATTATTATTACTAGAAATTAAATAAAAGTAATATAATAATATTTATATTTATTATATTGTTATATTATTATTTATTGATGAGCTGACAATTAAAATATATTATTTATAATAAATCAAAATAATAAATTGTTATTATTATTATTATTATTATTATTATTTAATTAATTAATTACTCACTTTTTATTTTATAGAGAAATAGGAGTATTACAATTTTAACATTTCTTATTTGTTATAATGTAAATAATAAATACAAATAAAAGTAATATAATAATATTTATATTTATTTTTTTTATTAATTCTTTTATTATTTATTGGTGAATTAATAATTAAATTATATTATTCATAGTAAAAAAGTATTATTATTATTATTATTATAAATACTGTGTTTATTTTATAGTGTTACAGGGTCATTGTAATAGTAAAGGTTTTTCTGTTTAATTGTTATAATTTAAATAATGAAAAATAAGTATTTGATATTTTGGTTATTATGAAACGTTCACTTTTTTACAGTGTGATGAATTATTGAAGTTGTGACATTTCTTTATAGATTTGTTATAATTTAAATAATAAAACTATTTTGGTTATTATTTATTTTGCTAATTAATAGTATTTTTGTTAAATACAGACTTTAATTTTACAGTGCAATATGAGTATTAATATATTTATATATGATTATAAATATAATTTTTTGATCATTGATTTGTTTGATTGGGTTACTTAAAGTTTAAACTAATTATTTATTATTATTATTATTATTATTATTATTATTATTATTATTATTGTTGTTGTTGTTGTTGTTGTTGTTATTATGTTATTGTTCTTGTTGATAGTAGGTTATTGATAATTGTTTAATTTATAAAATATTTTTTGAAATATCTTATATTCTTATATTTTTTAAATATCTTACTGAAGTGTAAAATAAAATTATTTAAATTATTTAAATTAAATTATCATTATTATTACTTAATATTCAGTTTAAATATTACATTTAATATGAATTAAATATTAAATACTGTATTATTGTACAGTGCAATCTGATTATTTCTTTAGCAATAGTTTTTAGCTATAGTTATAGTAAAATTATTATTACTACTACTACTAAAAATAATGAAATATATTTTAATTTTATAGTTCAATAGTATTATTGTGATCATAACATTTATTTATTGATTTTTTTATAATTGAAATAATAATAATAATAATAGTAACCAATTTATTAAATATATTTTAGTGTTATTTCAATTATAATAAATCAATAAATAAATGTTATGATCGCAATAATACTATTGAACTATGAAATAAAAATATATTTTATTACTATTATTATTATTATTATTATTATTATTATTAAATATTTTAAAATACTTTTAATTATACAGTATAATAGGATTATTGTAATTGCAACTTTTTTATTATTTATAATTTAAATAATAGGATAATTGCAATTTTAACACATTTCTGTAGTTATTTATTATAATTCAAATAATAATTAAGTTTATAAAGGGCCCCAGTACAGATACAAATACTTCAGCTAAAGTCGTACTTGTATTATATCTAAAGGTAAATACTTTAGTTCAGCAGTTTGTACATATTTTAACACATTTGTTAAATAAATATATTATCATTACAACATGTTCACTTTAAAACTCTGAAAATATTTTCTAAACTATTATATTATATCAAAAATATTCTGACAGCTTCTTTTTCTGCTCAATAATTGAATACAGTTTTACTGTAGTTACAATAATTATATTTTATTAAATGCTGTGATTCTTGATTATATTCATGATTCATACATTCAGATATTTCACATATTCATCATCAATTACAATCTGATCTCAGGATGATTTAACATTGTGTTTTATTATTTCTGCACAAACAATAGAGGGAAATGAATTACATGAATCATGTTTATGAAAAATACTTTTCAGCTAAAAGTTCATTTTGATAATAATAATACAAATGTTGATGTGACTCTACAATAAAAACACATTTATTCTGACTGTTATTTGAGTGACAGAAGTTGATCTGCAGTATTAATGTGATGAAGAGACTCTATAACATCTCATTGTTACTGATTCATCATCAGCTCAAAGCATTATGGGTACAATCTCTCATCAGTCTATTCTCATTCATCAACACAGTGAAACTGATGATCCAGGATAAACCCAAAACCCAGGATAGAGCGTCTGAGTGAATGTGGTCTGTTCTGTGTGGATGAGACTCATTGTGTCAGAGACGCTGTAGAAGGACAGAGTTCCTGCACTCTCATCCACATACACTCCTATTCTATAGATATTATCATCATCATCATCATCATTCACTCCTATTCTACTGATGATGGGCTTTACATGGAGATCAGTCTTTATGTTATTGTGTGTGAATGAGTATCTGTCAGGAGAGCAGAACAAACTCCAGGACTGATCATTATATCCAAACACACACTCATAACCACATCCCTTCCTGCTGATGCTCTTATATGACACTGATATCTCCACACCTCCACTCCACTCAATCTCCCAGTAACAGCGTCCACACACACTCTCTCTACACAACACCTGACACCAAACATCAAATCTGTCTGGATGATCAGGATACGGTTGTTTCTCTCTCACAAATGTCACTGTTCTGTTCTCCTCAGACAGACTGAGTTGAGTGTTTGCTGTGTTTGGATCCAGTGTGAGAAAACAGGCATCTGAACACAAGAACAGACACATTTATAACACAACAACAATCACTACAGCTGTGTGTGTGTGTGTGTGTGTGTGTGTGTGTGTGTGTGTGTGTGTGTGTGTGTGTGTGTGTGTGTGTGTGTTTGTGTGTTTGTGCTGGTTATCGTTTTATTATAGAAAATCATAGAAATTGTCCTGTTGTAAAAATAAAAAAATAAAAAAACGTTTGAATACAGATCCATATGTGAGATGACAATAAAAAAATATGTATGTAATACATCATAATAAAATAAACCTTTTTATAATAGTGTTTAATTACAGTGATCAGGAGGGCACATGTTTGTTTCTCTTAGGTTTATTGTGGCCACAAGATCCTGTTTAGAGAACAACATCTATTCTTATCATTCATCCCACAGTCTTGTAAATCTGATAACTGATCATCTTTTTTCTGTAATATTTGTATATTCTCCTTCTTGTTATTATTAGCCTATTATTATTGGTAATATTTTATATTCATTTATATTCATTTATTTCCATTCATTTTGATCTCTACTTAACACTCTGAATAGTTTTGTAAATGATAGTTTACTGTAAATGCTCAACATGCCAATAATGCTTTGATTATGTTATATGACTGGGATTTTTACTAGAATGCAGTTTAAAAGTTAAATTTAACATATATTTCATTTTATCTGAGCTAATTAATAGACTATAATCATAAATACTATAGTGTTTTATTGAGGAATGAATCATTTACATAGTTTCATTGGTAAATGAAAACAACACACTCGTTTATCATCACATTTATCGTCACAGGTTATTATGTTCATGCAGGTTTTGTTCATATATTAGACTGTGTGTTTAATGCATAACCTGCTTTCTGGAAAAACCCCAATCACATCAAATTAAACTGGTTGGTTTGATTGTTTCTATTGTCATCATTTGTAAGTTGCTTTGGATAAAAACAAATGACTAAATGTAAATGTAATGTAAATATAAACATACATTTCTTTATTCCTGCTGTAATCCTGGATTCTCCTCCATGATCAACACTAGAAAACACACACAGACACATTCAGTCAGTAAACTATCAGTAAATTATATTTTCAGTTATGATCTTGGCTTTCAATGATTATGAAAACAAGACTATCAGGATAAAACTACACATTAAAACATGATTTAAACAGACATGCAAAATTGTAAACATGCCAGAAATGTGTTAACATGTCAGAATAACACTACAGTTATCATCGATAAATCTCACATAAATAAGAGATTCTGCAGCAATAACATTTATTCCTGCACTTCACAAGAGTTTGAAGAATCTCCATCAGTGAGACGAGTGTTTGAGTCTCAAACCATGAAATCAACATCTGCATCAAATGCAGGGAAATGTTTAATATGACAGATGAATTTCAGTTTTACAGGAAACTCTGACAGATACAAAGCAATAAACACAATAATCTAAAACATTAATATTCATACATCTTACATTTGTGCTAGAAATGATCAGACATCAGAACAATGTGAAGAACAAAATCATGTACGTATGAACGTGTTGTGAATTAGGAGATATTTCTTCTGAAAAGTTCTCCTGTGCGTACAAATATGAAATAATCTACACAATTACAAGTGAATGAGACCCAACGTCTTTTAATGTGCTCTTTAATTTGCAAGCATCATTTTTCCCTGTGTAGTTCATTTGGACCAACAGAGATTTGCTGTACCAAAATAAACCAATTAACTTCAATAACTGGGCAAAAAATTATACTATTTTAGTTAGTCATAGTTATTTAATGAAAAATTCTTTTTAAATATGAGGAATTTGTCACACTATATAATCTATTATATCTATATCTATCTAATCTATTCTATATATAATATAATAACTGCTATTGTTTTTGGAGCCATTCCTTCTGGGACTTAAATTTATGAAGGGATTTAATAACCAGTCGTTTCATCTTAATGTGTTTGACACAGTTGATGTTAAATTATTCCTTACCACAAACTCAAATAACAGGAGTGTTCATGCTGTGTTCAGTGTGTGGTAGTTCCTGCCCTTAATGTTTTCTTTTACTGGAACAGACAGTCAGTGGTTCTCAATTTCAGTCCTGGTGACCCCCTGCTCTGCATATTTTGCATGTCTCTCTTAGTTAACACACCTGATTCAGATCACCAGCTTGTTAGAAGTGAACTCCATGCATGAACTGTGTTCCTATTGACATTGTCCTAATACAGTGTTCATTGATCCCTACTCCCAGAGCGCAGGAAATCCATTGAAATGTACTTTATTTTGGAACATTATGGAGTTGTGCTACGCCGTCTTCACACACAGACGAAAATTACTAGACAAGTGTGACATAATATACCTGTTACAGAGTGAGCAAGACGGGAAACATGTGGATCCATATTCAAAGCTTTATTCTTAGACATGGTCTAAAACAGGCAGTGATCAATCCAGCAAACAGGCAAACATGTAATCCACAAACAGACAATAGTCCAGATGAGGTGCAAACAAAGTCCGAAACAGCAAGACAAAGGAATAATCCAAGACAGGAAATGCTTCCAGTGCAAGCAGCAAACAGACAAAATGAGAAGACAGGCAAAGATACAAGACCAGGGTAAACAAATGAGATCATGGCAACACAAAGTCTAAGACTTGGAACTAGACAAGACTCTAGATAAGAATGGCTCCGTAAAGTTGTTATCACTAAGAGAGAAATAAACGCTAGCAATACTCTGACGCTGAACTGTGGTTGGAGTCTCATATATATATAGTGTGTGTAATTGGCTGCAGGTGAGAATGTAATCAGTGAAATGGAACACAGGAAATGTAGTCCAGGTTGACGTGTAACAGTCCGTGTAGTGTGAGAGTCAATGTAATCAGAAGGCGCCCTCTGGTGGCAGATGAAAGAACACAGACAGGATTTGTGACAATACCTCTGTAAATAAACAGAATTTAAATTCATGTCTTGCACACTTTAATGCCCTTTGAACAGAACAAACACACTCCCTGGAAACTGGAATCATGGTGGAATAACCTGTGATGTCCACTTCACAGGGCACTTACAGTCAAATAGAACTAATGTCTGAAATAAGAGAAACATACAAAATATGGAGAGCAGGGATACTCCAAATATTCCAGGATCACTGGAATTGAGAACCACTTATGTAGGTCACATTAACTGGTAAAAGAGTGTGGACTTTACCTTATTTTTTTACATACGACAAAATCAAATAAGTGTCTTATAAAAAGATACTTCTGTGCTATCCTATAAAGTGTTTACATGGATATAAATTGCTCCTTCTGTGAACTGAAGATTTGTCTGATCTTTTTAGGTTTTGTGAGTGTAGGAAAGGCCTGCTGTGCATATAGAGACATTACTGCCCACTTGTGACTTTAAGACTTGGTATGTTGATGACTCATTTCCCTTTAACAGTATTAACAGGATGCAGTTCAGAGCATGTAGTCTTCACTACTGTCACACTGCTGATGTTTGTTGTTTGATGTTTATGGAGTGTGGGTAGTGAATTTCGAGGAAGGACGGCATTTTAGTTTCAACTGATTAGGTTTATTTAGAAATTAAAGTGATTTCTCTATTTTATCCATTCAAAAGATTATGAAAGTGATCCCAGTTCTGCATATAAATGTAGCACAACATAGACTAAAAACACAGCAGAATATTTATCTATATTTTGCTGTGCAATGCCGTCTTTTGCCATAAAACCTGCAGACTGCAGCCAATAGAAATGCTTCTCTGTCTCTCTCGTCCTGCTCCTCACAGCACAGATTGTGAAAGCAGACTGTAATTTTTGTAATTCATTATAACAAAAAAAGTGTAGAGACAATGTAAATAATAGTAATTAAAATGCATGTTTGTAAGATCACAAAGAACTAAGACAAGTGACAGTTTTTAATGATTATAAAGGGAGTTTACAAAAGTGAAATTGAATTTAGTTCCTTTCAAAAATTGAAAGAAACACTGTTGTCTGATTGTGCTGTATTTTGTCACCAAAAATAGTTTCAAACAAAGTCACAGCTGAGCCGCTGCACATCTATAGTCTTTGACATGGTTTAGTTTATGAATGAATCAACCTTTTTGAATCGCTTGAATGAATAATTCAGTCATAAAGACTTTGACTTGCTGCCACCTACTGGTGGTTTCAGTTTAATTTTTAAAATATAAATTAAGCCATTTAAATTGTTTAATATTTCTATATTCAAAACTTTATATTTAAAACATCAATCTCATAACACTGTTATTATGAAATGCATTAATGCCACCTCTGAATCTTGTCAAAAAATCTGTAAATATTCATTAATGCCACATTTGTGCTCTTCTGTGCCGTGCAAAGGTGAATCGTTGTTGCTGATTTAATTTGACTGGTAACTTATTCTTCCTAAATGTATCATATTATTTTTATTTAATTTATTGTTTAATGAACGTTTTTGAAAAAAAAATAAATAAATAAATAAATATATATATATATATATATATATATATATAAATCTAAATTTGTATCATCACAAAAATGACATACATTAAATAAAGTTAGAAAAATGCCATTACTAAAGTAAAACAAACAAACAAACAAACAAAAAAACACTTCAAGCAGTCAAATATCACTTTATAATGGGAAGGTTAATTTCTGTCAGTTCTGTCATGTGATCAGAAGGTGTTCCTACATTTTTTTGTTCAGTAGGAGCACACAACATATAACAGATCTTTAATTTGGCCATAATTGCAGGTGTCTGTGTTAATATCCAAGAAGGTTTAGAGAAAATATGAAATAAGTTTAATGTTATTATAGATTATAAAGAGTTTTTAATTAATAATAATTAATAATAATTAATAATTAATAATAATTAAATACAACCGAAAGGACCCTTTGGTCTGCTTCCTGAACAAATTAAGAAAGAACTTTCTAAATGGAGCCCCTTAAAGATTTCTCTCATTGGATGCATTCATTCTGTTTAGATGGTGGTGCTTCCTAAATTTCTTTATCTCTTTCAGTGTTTACCTCTGTTTATTCCTCTATCATTTTTTAAATCTTTGGATTCTGTTCTCTCTTCCTTCATTTGGAATGGTAAACATCCTCGTTTGCGTAAAGTTTACCTTCACAGGTCTAGACGAGATGGTGGTATGTCCCTGCCTAATTTTAATTTCTACTGCTGGGCAGCCAACATACGAAATACACTGTATTGGTGGCATTATGACCTTCTACCTAACAAACCATCCTGTGTGGACATGGAAATACATCCACAAATTTCCCTTCCAGCACTTCTTGCAACCAAATTACAGCTAATTTCTTATACTTTTGCTGATTGCCTGGTGGTAAAACACTCGCTGAGGATTTGGACCCAATTTAGGAAATCATTTGGTTTCAGTCTCACTTCCGTTGCCCATAATCACTTTTACTTGCCTTCAGTGCAGGACGGGTCATTGAGGAGCTGGTCTGACAAGAGGATAAAATGCTTTAAAGACTTATTTATTGACTATTTATTTGGTTCTTTTGAACAGTTAGTGTCACATTTCGGTCTTATTAAATCTGATTTCTTGTCTTGCAGTCTTGCAAGTAAGAGATTATGTTAGGCCATTTTTAGCAGATTTTCCAGTGATGCTTCCTAAAAACGCTTTGGATAGTTACCTTTCATGTAACATATTAGCTGTGGGCTCAATTTCCACCATATATACTTTAATGATAAATTAGACACCTTCCTCTTTAGACAACATTAAGAGAGCTTGGGAGAAGACCTTGGCAGTCCACTCTCAGATGACACATGGAACTGTGTTCTTAAGCAAGTCCATTCATCATCTATGTGTGTTTGCCATTCTCTCATTCAGTTCAAAGTAGTACACAGAGCTCATATATCCAAAGTGAAGTTAGCCCAAATGTTTCCTGATACTAGCTCCTTGTGCTCCAGAGAAGTCATTGTTGTCGGCATCAAGGTGTAAAATTCTTGCCTTCTCCTCTTTGTTAGCACATAGAGTCTTTCTATTAAAGTGGAAGGATCTTCTCCCACCTACACATATTCAGTGGATTAGAGAAATGATGTCTTGTCTCTACCTTGAAAAGATTAGGTACTCATTAAGAGGATCAGGAAAACAGTTATTTAAGGTGTGCCGCCCTTTCATTGATCATGTTGACACATTTAAATAATGCCCTATCATTGATTTGAATTTACTTTATTTTGTTTTTGTTTGGGGTTTTATTCCCCCTCCCTTATCTCAGTGTATATATATACATTTTATGTATCTGACATTTGGCTGATGTAGACATGTAGATATATATGTATGCCCTGTTTTTTAATGTTGTTGTTGTTATTATTATTATTATTATTTTACTTGAATAATTGAAGTGAATTCGATTTGATAGGCTTCAGTGTATGCTAGCCTATTTTTATGCTAATTGCCTTGTGATATCATTTCCATGCAGTAACACTGTTTGTTTGTGCAAAAAGAATTTTATTGTACACATAGTAATTCCACTACCAGAGTTTGATGCAACTTAGAGTAGAGGTCTTCACGGAGGACCAGAGACCTGAGGACCCGGGGCCACACCCAGGACCCATACAGGTTCAGGTTTATATTTTAAATGATCAGCCGGGTCGGGGTCGGGTCCCAATCTATTACCTCGGGTCCTGGGTCTGTTTAACATTTGTGTGTAATACCGTGTGTAGTATCGGAGAACACCGCACCTGCCAGTGATTAGTGTCGCTCAGCACTTTGCACGTTTTGTAACTTGCAACTTGTAAAATTAGGATGAGAAAACATGCGTGACGCAAAGTTAATGTTAGTACTGCACGCAGGCGGTATCAAGCTGTCTCATGTGAATTCCTCCTTTAAGCTTCATAATATTAACTAGGTGGAGCTTTAAGCATATGTTTTGTATTGTTTTCTTTTACTGAGCAGGAGACGCATCTGTTATTGAACATGAACGATGGTGCAGTACCCACTTCAGTCGGCTTTTTGTATACCCACTTTTAAATCCACTTTGATGCGCATCATTCAGTAGTGTCTTGCATTAACCAAAAGCATGACAGTCCACCACATGATATCTAATCCATTTGCACGTGAATAAATGCAAATACTCCATAAAAGCAAGACCGTGGCGCCGGCCTTCTTTGAAATATGATTGCGCCTACACCAGCTTTGTCCTGCATGTGAGAGAGCATGTCAGGGGAGGCTCGCAGAGTGAGTAGCATAATTAATTGTGGATTACTAATTTGAATCATTACATTATAAAATAATACCTTTAATAAATTAAGAGAATAACCTCCAGACACCACTACACCACTGTGCACACAGTAAAGTGTAACACACTTCTTGTTCTGTGCGTTTTTTCAAAACCGAAAACTCATATTTGTTTATTTTATTTTTTTTGTGTGGGGAAGCAGGGAAAGGGAAGCAGAAAGGAGAGATGATGAGTTTGTTGAGATGATGAGATATGTGCTATTATAGGCAGTACAGTTTAATGCTCAAAAAAATGAACCAACCTTGTTTGGACTTGGCTGGGAAACTGGGGAATACCTTTGTTTCTTTCTAGATTCAATATGCTTTTTATTTTAGTTGCAGCCATAAAATGACTTGTTTCTTGAAATATTGTAATTATAAATTCTTGAAAAGATGTAATTATTCATTGATATCATTGTGTAATGTAGAAGAATGCAGATGTGCAAGAAAAAAATCTCTCTGCTTTTATTATTTATATGCAGTGTATACCATTAATGCATTAAACAATGTAAATGTTATGTAATACTTAAACGTATGTCAAAGATACTTAAATATTTTTAAATACATACATGTTTACCTTCCTTAGTGTTGTTGCACTGTAGGAATAGTGGTTTAAGCACTCCGCCTTTGCTCCGAGGAAATTTACAGCTAAAGTATTTCAGTATGTTTTGAAATATCACATAACATATATTACAATAAAATAAAACAAAATAAAATACTAGGAGAGAAGTTTTGTGGCTTATTGAACCACTAGTGTGCAAACTATTTTCTTACCACATTCCTATCAAGCTTATTACGTGGTTGTCAGCATTAAAAAGTATCATTTGCTTTTTTCAGTGCAAATTTTGCTTGTAAAGGATGAAAATTATATTTCATTTTTGTCATTTATTTTATCTACGGATCGCTGCGTTTCCTACAGATTTCTGCTCATTCGAAATCGGGTACAGATGAAGCAGCGCTGTAAGATTACATTTGATTGAATCCATTATTGAGATAGCAACTGCGTGTGTAAATAAGTGTTGTACCTGTTTAAATCATGCTTTCATCCGAAAATATTCAGTCTCTAGAAGGAGCAAACAAATTACTCGAAAACTATCCTCCTAAACCTCCCGCTCATGTATACTGCTGTCATTATAATCTTTACATTCTTTCTGAGCTCAGTGATCCATATATATCAAACTAGCTGACTATGTGTAACATGTGAGTTCTTGCTAAATATGGCGCTATATTACAGGGCATTGGCATGAATTGTACTCATGATGGAGCGGTAGTGGAGCACTCGTGGAGCGAGTGAAAACCATGACGCTCCGGCTTTTAAAAAATATCATGCTCCTCGCTCCGTTCAAAATCACACAGCTCCACTCCGCGCTCCGCTCTCACTCCACTCACATACTCTGGCCCCTGGCTACTAACAGTAGGTAAGCCAAAAAGTTTTTTTAACAACTTGTTTATTGGCTTGTTAATAGCAGTTTGTTGTGCAATATGTGCCGACTGGGTGCAATCGGGTCTGTGTCTTCCCAGCCGGGTTCGGGTCGAATAACGGTCGGGTCCAGGTAGTAAATTTAAGGCATTTCTTGGGTCTCCATGGGTTCGGGTCCCACTTTCAAATTAAATAGGTTCCTGGGTCAGTTCCGTGCAAAAAATGTACGGGTCTCTTCAGGTTCGAGTACGAATATTTGGACCCTTGAAGACCTCTAATTTAGAGTTACAGTACATGTTATATGCATTCCTATGAGTTTGTGGCATATTTGAATGTTAACTCTTACCAGTAAGTTATGCATTTATCATTTTTATCTTTCTTATACACTGCTTTGTTATGTAAAGTACATTTGCACGTTAAATAACATGTATTCTTCTTGTTTAAGCAGACATAGTGAATGTGCACGGGAAGCAGAATAGGCCTTCTGATGTCTGTGTATACTAATTTTGCCTTATTACTCACTTTAAGGCAGAGGTTCTCAACCTTTTTTACGCCGGAGCCCACCTCCTTCTCCGGTCAATTTTGCAAGGCCCCCATGCCTGAAATTTCCTCTAAAGGTGTTTATTTTTAAACCTTTTTATTAACCAAAACATTTGTTTTGCCTTTTTATTCTTCTACTGCATGTTATAAAAAAACTCAAAATACAAACAAACCTTAAATTAAATTAAAGCTATACTTTTTAACTTAATTCAGATATTCTTTACAACTTCAGAGTACCTTTTCTTAAGTAAGTGAACCTGCCAAACAGGACAACAAGGAGATGCCAAAAGACCACTCACTAAACCTGTCCATTTGAACTGGACTGACATATCTATTGTTTGTATCTGTTATAAAATAAAACATACAAATGAAAAAACAGCAAATACGTTCTAAATCTGTTGATGCTGATGCTCATATGTGCATAAACACCACTGAGCCTCACAAGATCCTTCTCTATGGGTGAGCATCCATTATGAAACAGGACTTTCATTTTAACAACTACGCAAATGTTTGAAATTTCACGCAAAAATACTAGGGACAAGAGCCCCAAAAACGCGAATAGCTTGTGAATCAATAGCGGACATATGCGTGCCTAATGTACGACTCTTGATAAACAAGAGCGTCATACATTAGGCACGCGCACATTCGTTACTATTACTCTGATCGTCTTTACCTTTACATTAACGTGACGGTTTGTTTCATGCAGCCAAGAGATGAAGTAGAGACCTACACTCCCGCGGGAGCACCGCAATAGAGTGCAGTGAAAAACTTAATGAACGAGTGCGGGTGCGGGAGAATAAAATGATTCTCAAGAATCGCAAAATAGAAATATCTAAACATAAAATAAAAAAAACATATAAATTGTTATTCATCTGTTGCACTAAAGCAACAAAAACAACTAATATAACAAAAATGATTAACAGGCGCAAGAATAGGCAGTTTCGATTTATCGGGAGTGTTTATGTCGAGATCTTGTGGAAATTACGAGATGTATTTCATGTACATTTCATCGATGTAGTAAAAAATGTCTACATAGGTTACTTTTATGCGGGCTTTTGTGAGCAGGAGCGGGAGAAAACATGAATACCGCAGATGGGAGCGGGATGAAATAACATATCTCTGCGGGAGCGGGTGGGCGCAGGACAGAATCTTGCAGAAGCGGGACTAAAACATGAGTCCCGTGCAGGTCTCTAAAATGAAGTTTGCGTGCAGCGGAGGAAGTTTTGAGCCGCCGTCGAGTCTGTATTTAACAGTGCGATGAGGCTTGCTGCGCCAAGTCCGAAGCAATCAATCACAGAACACGAGAGGCTGTGCTTTGAACATTTTAATTTAAAACATTAATAATTAAATTAAATAATTTTAGGATAATATTTAAATTAATTTTAACCTATCTCGTGGCCCCCCTGAAGGATCACCCACTAGTGGGCCGCGGCCCACCGGTTGAGAATCCCTGCTTTAAGGAATAAATTCAGTGAATCTGTCATCCCATTTATGGTGTGATTGTGTTTCTGTGGTGTCTGGGGGTTACCATTCGAAGTCTTCTACATCTTTAAATGTTCATGGGTTTGCCTGTCATGTGATTAATCATGTGACAGGAATCAGGAAGTAGACCAATATAAACAAAGCAGCATGACACACAAACATTGACCAAACACTGAACATGCTGGATTGTGGAGCTGTATTTTGGACTTACCAGTCCAAAAGGAGGTCAGAGGTCACCATCACCTGAATATTGACTTTCCGCTCATAAACTCCATTTCCCATAATCCCATATCTAGTACTGATCACAAGCCCTGCTGCACATTGTTACTGGAACTATTTAAACAGCTGGTTCACCTCCACTCTTCGGGAAGTCTTGTTTTGCCCCGGCTGACATTTCTAAGCTTCTAAGTTTCTACACTCTCTATTGGATGACTGGATTTTGGCTTTGGATTGTTTCTGTCGTTTTGGATTGTAAGCTGCCTGCCTCCGACCTATTGCTTTGTTTACGGACTATTGTTTATTCTGCTAGCCGCCTGCCCTGACCATTTGCCTGCCTTGCTACTCTGCCTATTGTTTTGTCTCTGTTTACCCTGTTTGCCTACGATTGACCTTGACTGTTTTACTCTGCCTTTTCTAATAAAAGCTGCAAATGGATCCTCACACTGTTGACCCCTCATTACAGTATCACAAGTAAAAAAATAAAAAATAAAGAAATAAAATAAAGAATTAAGCAGCATATCAGTTTCAACAGTAATAATTATTCAGCATATTATGTGAATTTCTTAATGATTATGTGACACTGAAGACTACAGAAATGGCTGATAAATTCTTAGAAATAAATTAATGTATTTATAAAAGGATAAAACCAATATTAGAAATTGCAATAATATTTCGCAATATTACCTTTTTCTCTGTATTCTGAACAAATAATAAGCAACCTTGTTGAGCCGTTAAAAAACAAAACAAAACAATGGTCTTAAATAAAAACATCAGATCTGGGCCTGTATTCACAAAACATTTTATCTTACCACTAAGAGTTCTCCTAAATAGCAGTAAAAGTTTAGCTAAAACTTTTCCCTTAAAATCTATTAACAAGGCTAAAAGTAGCTCATAACTCTCAGATTTAGGAGAAAATCTTAAAATAATGGGCGTGTCAGTCCTGAGTTTAGGACTCCTACATTTTTGTTCTAAGAGTATTTCACAAAGCGTTTTAGCACTAAAACTAGCTCCTAGGTCTGTGAAACATTAGGAGTAGTGAAGAGGACTCCTAAGGCACTAAGACCAAATCACAAACTATCCTAAAATGGCTGTTGCCGGCTATCTGCCTCACAACATTGCGATTTTGAATAGAAATATTACAAAAACCTTAGAATTTCACACTTTGACAATATGCCAATGATAACCGTAAAAAGAAAAGAACAATCCAACCGCATGAGAGACGGTGACATTTAGACTGAACATATAGTTGTTTAATTAGTGACACTTAGCCTTTATTTTTAAATCTTTATTTGAATGTGGCAAAATAATATTGCAATCTACAATATTTCTATGAATAGGCCTAAATCTCTGACAGAGACCCCTCCCCTATCAGCCAATCACTGTGTGCATAGTTAGTAATCATGCTAACATCATCCATAGCAACAAGGTAAACCCCTCCCTTACTCTTAGCTTAAGAATTCTCTTTATTCCTTAGTAAAAGTAAAAGGTCCTTAGTAAGAGTAAGGGCGAGGTTGACCTTGTTGCTATGGATGACGTCAGCGTACTTACTAACTATGCACACAGTGATTGGCTGATAGGGGAGGAGTCTCTGTCAGAGATTTGTTCACAGAAATGTTTTAGAGCGCAGTATTATGTCGCCATATTTAAATAATTTTAAAAAAATGTTGCCACATTCAAATAAAGATTTTAAAATGCAGGCTAAGTGTCACTAATTAAACAAGTATATGTTCAGCTGATTGTCAGCCTTTTACATGTGTGCTTCTCATAAACAATTAGCTGATATGCATATAAACAGCCTTTTTATTAACAGAACAGAATAATCATGGCTGATAGTAAGACCTGCAAACGTAAAAAAAAACAAAAACAAATGGGACACAAGAACAGCTGTTACTTCTTGCCCAACATGTTAATGACAACAAGGATATAATCAAAGGAAAATCTGGAGTTGGTATAACCTCCAAAACGTTTGTGAAGATAATTGCAGAGTGTTTATAAGACGTTTAAGTTCAAAGGCAGATTGCTAGCAACAGCCATTTTGGGATAGTTGGGATTTGGTTTTAATGACTTAGGAGTCCTCTTCAATACTCCCAACATTTTACAGATTTATGAGCTAGTTTTAGTGCTAAAACGCTTTGTGAAATACTCTTAGAGCAAAAATGTAGGACTCCTAAATTTAGGACATGCCCATTATTTTTAAGATTTTCTCTTAAATCGACAAGTTATGAGCTACTTTTAGCCTTAAGATGTTTTGTGAATATGGGCCCAGATATCCTACATTTCTTAAATTAGAAGCACAAGTGGTCCTAAAAATAAAAAGTAACTGTATAAAGACCTAGTAAGTCATTCTCTTCAAATACTATTGAAGTTAGAAAAGTGTGCAAAAGGAATTGCGATTTCATTTGAGTTTTGGCAGGTTACATGCGCTGTGCAGAGAGAGTGAAAAGCAGACGTCGTCATTAATATTTAAATACTACAGGTTCTTAACTCATAAGACCTAGGAAATACAATTGCAAATGGACTTTACTGTTTCATTTGAAACTTGGCAGATTTGCAATTGCATTTGGATTATGTCAAAATGTATGCATCCACATATGGACAATGTTACAGAAACTACAATTTGCAACTCCTTTTGAAAGTCCGGAATATCCTTCAGTATATGTATATGTGTGTGTGTGTGTGTGTATACTGAAAAGTTGAATTATAAAACTGAAACTCATCTTGGTCAACATACTTGAGTTTGTCCAGTGAGCAGTTTGGATCGTCCAGTTTGTCCGAGAGCAGTTTGACTCCTGAATCTCCTGGGTGATTGTAGCTCAGATCCAGCTCTCTCAGGTGTGAGGGGTTTGAACTCAGAGCTGAAGACAAATAACCACAGCCTTCCTCTGTCACCATACAGCCAGACAACCTACAAAAACAACCCCACATGATATTAGTGTGATGACCAGACATTCAATTCGGATGCAAAGTTCACTTTTTTCATGTTGTTTGAACCTTAATGTGTGTTGGCAGTGTATGTACAAATCTACCCTATAATGATAAAAATCCATGCAGTGGTTTTTAATTAATCTGTAACAATATCCCCTTTTTCAAACCGAGCTGTTCTCAGATGCCTGTCTGTGTGCTGTCACACCGACAGAGGCTGCTCCCACAATAATTGATGAGCTCTTACCTTAGACCAGCTGTCACAGTCCAGTAACTTTCCAGGTTTTGATGCTAGAGCAGGGATGTAAGTTAGACAAGAATATCTCCGATTGAGTGATTGAGGTGTTGTGTTGCTGGATGTAATAATGAACATGGTCGTAGTGGTCGTCATTTACTCCCGACATCTGAGCCGCTGAAGATGCAGTAGATTACATTTGTTTGTGAAGGGAATGCGCCTCCCAATCTACATATATCCGTCTATGTTCGTGTGAATCATTCATGATCCAGCTTCACTTACAGCAGAAGTGAGTGTAAACGTTTTTTTATTTCATTTGCATTTAAAGGAACAACCCCTTAGAATGAGATGATTTTTGCAGAGCTGATTTGGGCAAGGTAAAAAGGGTGTTGTTTTACAAAACCATTGAGAATTTTTAATCAAAGGATATTAGAGACTTTTCATTAAGACCCTAAAGAATCATATCAACTTGTGAGAAATGGGCATCCAATGACCCCTTTAAGGTTGATGTTTTTATTGTAGCAGATCTGGGAGAATCTGGGGAGTGTTGTTACCCAGCTGTGAGAGCTTGAGAGTGCAGCGTGTTGTTGTTTTTTTTTTTTTTTCCATTTGAGACGCTGTGGTTGCTATGGTACGGACTATCTGCTGAAGTAATATGGTAGACGCATTGCAAATGAAATGTTTTTCCAAGCATTATTACTCATTACAAAATTTTGTGGTAATGTGACAATTCCATCTGGTGGAGACATAAATACTCAAAGACAAGCAATATTAATGGAGATGAAAAAATTCAAATCCAGATTTTGATTTTCAGAGAATTATTATAAAAACTGATTACTTTTTCCCCCCAAAATGCAATAAATCCTATCAGGGCTCTACGCTTACTTTTCTTTTTAGAAGCACTTGTGCTTTTAACTTAAAAATTTAGGCGCACTGTCAAAATTTTAGGAGCACCTTCTAATCAATAATCAAAAAATCTGATCAAAAATTAGCCTTCCCATTACGAGGTGATATTTGACTCCTTAAAGGGGTCATCGGATGCCCATTTTCCACAAGTTGATATGATTCTTTAGGGTCTTAATGAAAAGTCTATAATATACTTTGGTTAAAAATTCTCAATGGTTGTGTAAAACAACACCCTTTTTACCTTGCCAAAATCAACGGCAAGCATCTGAGAAAGGTTCGATTTGAAAAAGGGAATATTATTTTTACAGATTAATTAAAAAACACTGCTTGGATTTTTATGATTATAGGGTTGTCACGAATTCAGCCTCTGTGGCTCCCTCCGATCACCACCAGAGGGAGCCTTCACCGGAGTATTAGTTTCAATTCGGACTCCATTTCCCACAACCCCGTGCCTGGGGCTGATCACCGGCACAGGTGTCAGCCATTACACTGACTATAAATTGCACGCTCACGCTCATCTCCCCGCGAAGTCTTGTTTTGCTGCTGCTGACATTTCTGAGCGTTCCTTCCTGTTTGATATCTCGTTGCCAACCCGATTGTCTCTGAACTCTGCCTGTCTGCTGCCTGCCTTGTTACCCTTGCTTCATTTATTGGATTTACTCTGTTTGATCGCCGCCTGCCCCTATCTTCTCACTTGGACTCTGTTACTGATACTGGTTTGTCTACGTTGCCCAGTTTGACGCCAATAAAGTTGCACATGGATCCCAATTACGCTGACTCCTCGTTACAAGGGTAGATTTGTACTGCAAACACACATTAATGTTCAAACAACATGCATAAGTAAACTTTGCATCCCATGACCCCTTTAAAGTGAATTAGAGGGAAATTTTGTTTTTACCTTTGTAATAGCAATTTTTACCTTTATTAAAAGTATGTCATCTTTTATGTCAAATGTTTTTTTAATATATATTTTATGAGCTTTTTTAAATTTCTAATTAAAACAACAGAATAAGTTACCAATCAAATGAAATCAGTATTAACAAAATTAATTACTACAGAGGTGACACAGAAGAACACAAAAGTGGCCTGTAGCTGTATTTGCATGTGTTTAATGAGGCTCAAAGATAGCATGTGTGCAGTCAAATTCATAAATTCATGTTGAGATTAATGTTTTAAGTATAAAAATTTGAATATAGAAACATTTAAATAACTGAAAAGAAGATACTTTAAAAAATAAACTAAAACTGCCAGTAGGTGGTGGTTTTAATTATGGATCATATCATTCATTTGATTCCTTCGAACGGCTGATTCATACAGAAATAAAGAAAGTGACTGTCGTTATGAATGGGTAATTGATTCATTGACTCACTATATCTGTTTAAAAATGCACGTTCATTCATAAAGGAAACACAGCCGTGTTTGAATGGAGATGCGCAGTAGCTCAGATGTGACTTGAAATAGAGCAAAATCACGCAATAGTGTTATAGTCAGACAATGTAAGTCACTTAATATTAACTTCTTGTTTATTTAATGGTTGTATCTCATTTATAAACTCCCTTAAAAATCATTAAAAGCTGTCACTCATCTTAATTCATCACGATCTCACAAAGTTCCATTATAATCAACAAAGCTCTCTACACTGCACAGTGAATCTCTTATTTACACGCTCTACACTTTGTTTTTAAAAGGATTCGTCAGATATGTCTGTGATGCATTACTCAACAATGAAAACTAGTATGCAGGGTGTATTCAAAGCACCGCCTTTACTGTGTACAATGTTTGAAATGGTGCGCTGTGATTGGCTGAGCGGATGTATCGCGTTTTGCAGAGAAGGGAGACTGGCGTTTGTTGCGGTTTGGAAAGATAGGGAGAAAACATGACAGAATAACAAGGCGAATTTCACATTTTGTTTAAAATTAAAAACTGCCTTTTCAATACCGACCAGATACAATACTGATTTTGGAAGGAACTCAATTTTTAAAAAAGAATTATCGTGTTTTGGAACCAAACTCTTCATATGTATATATATATCTATATATGTATATATATATATATATATATATATATATATATATATATATATATATATATAGCCTAGATACCTACATATATATATATATATATATATATATATATATATATATGCCATTAATACCTGCTACACCTTTTAAGCTTGTGTTGTCCAGCCTGGCTTATGTATGTGATTAAGCAGATGTATCCTCCCCTGACATATATATGTCATTATTTACATACACCCTGAATTCTGGAAATGTTGGGACGTTTTTTAAATTTGAATAAAATGAAAACTATAAGACTTTCAAATCACATGAGCCAATATTTTATTCACAATAAAACGTAGATAACGCCGGTTGAAGCGAGGCGCAAGATGGCAGCATAAAACTATAGCTCCCAGTCACTGAGTGGAAAAAGCCCTAATACTCTAACAATTTCTAATTCAAATACGAAAGTCGACGGTAAAATGACTTGTGACAGAGAAAACAACTGAGGAGAGTAATAAGACAGTTAATGATGATGACAAATTTGCACCGAGGAATGAAGATATCTCCGATTTGAAGACGGAGCTGAGAAAGGAATTTAGCCAATTCAAGGAAGAGTTTAGGAAGGATATTAAACTGAAGTTGAAAAATTGAAAACTGACATAAACCAGAAGCTGCAAGATATTGCCGAGGATATTCAGTCGCATAACACGAGATTAGATGAGACGGAGGAACGAATTACTGGTCTCGAATCTGAAAAAGTTCAACTGAAGGACGCGCTACTCCATGCTTTGAAAGAACAAAAGACGATGCAGGGCAAGATCACGGATCTCGAAGGTCGGTCACGGCGAAATAATATCCGAATCTACAGCATTAAAGAAGGAGCTGAGGGGGCGTCCATGTTTAAGTTCATCAATGGACTACTGAAAACAGAGCTCTCCCTGAATGACGACCTAGACCTGCAGATACAGAGAGCGCATAGGTCTCTAGGCTCAAGGCCTCAAAATGATGCCACCTCGAGATCGATCGTTGTTAATTTCCTGCAATATAGCACTAAAGATCTGGTCCTGTGTACAGCATGGGCAAAAGGAATACGATATGAGGGCAGACCAATTTTCCTTGCGCACGACTATCCAGCGGAAATTAATGCAAAGCTCAAGGAATATAAAGAAGTTCAAAGAGTTCTTAAGAAGAACAAAATACGTTTCCAGACGCCTTATCCTGCCAAGATCCGAATCCACTGGGAGACAGGACCTCAGCTTTATGACAGTGCAGCGGAGGCGGCAGAGGATCTGAATAAGAGGGGGTATGCGGTGGACTTGACCGCGATATCCGAAGGATCTGAACGGCAATGGGAAGAAAGGCTGACGCCACATACACAATGGCAGAGAGTGAGAAACAGCGCTCACAATCGCATACGGGAGAAGCTTCAGGGCTTTCAGAGACAACCACCAACAACGTATTAATTGGAATCAAAAAGCAATTAAGTATTTGGGGGTATGGTTAACACAAGATTTAACAAAGCTATATAAGAAGAACTATAATGTAATTAATGGAAAAATAAAATTGGATCTTAAGCGATGGTCTTCTCTACCACACTTGGATTTTAGTTCAAGAATTCAGAGTATAAAAATGAATGAACTTCCGAGACTGTTATACCTCTTCCAATCACTTCCTGTGGAAATACCACCTAAACAGTTTCAAGAATGGGATAAACAAATCTCTAGATTCATTTGGAATGGAAGTAAACTAAGAACTAGATATAAAACATTGCAACTGGATAAAAATAAGGGTGGTATGTCACTCCCCAATTTGAAAGATTACTATTACGCCACTCAGCTGAGACCATTGGTGTGTTGGTGTGATATACAGATGGAGACAAAGTGGAAGGATATTGGCGATAACCCATAAATGGGACAAGGAAGACCCACCTACGAAAGACGAAAGAAATGGAGAGTCTCACATATACACTACGGCTGCAAACACAAATCTTTGAGAATAAATGGAGGAAATGGTTAACAAGTTCCTTTGTGGTCTAGATGTTTGCATTTGTAAATGTATATAATTGTTTAGTGATGCAGTGTATACGCATGTGAAATGTGTATTATGTAATGCATGGCAACCTTAATTATTTTAACTTATTTAATTATTTGATTTTATTATTTGTTTAATTATTTTTTACTTTATTATTTTTGTATAATGTAAAGTGTTTTTCTGTTCTTGTCTGAAAAACAATAAAAAAGTAAGTATTAAAAAAAAACATAGATAACATAACAAATGTTTAAACTGAGAAATTGTTAAATTTTATGCACAAAATGAGCTCATTTCAAATTTGATTCCTGCTACAGGTCTCAAAATAGTTGGGACAGGGGCATTTTTATCATGGTGTAGCATCTCCTCTTCTTTTCAAAACAGTTTGAAGACATTTGGGCATCAAGGTTAAGAGTTTATGGAGTTTTGGTGTTTGAATTTGGTCTCATTCTTGCCTGATTTCGGTTCCCAGCTGCTGAAGAGTTTATGGACATCTTTGACATATTTTTCGTATAATGATGTGCCAAATGTTCTCTATAGGTGAAAGATCTGGACTGCAGGCAGGCCATTTCAGCACCTGGACTTTTCTTTTACTACAAAGTAGGGATGTAACGGTTACCGGTTTAACAATAAATCATGATAAAATTCCCCACGGTTAGTATTACTGTTTCGTACTTTAATAATCATTAAAACCGTATTTGATTACCGCGATTTGAACAACTGATGATAAATAACTACTGTACAGCATGAAGCACAGTTTTATGTAACAGTCTGACCATACAACACTTTTCCACTCTGAAACAGTTCATTTTAAATGAGCCTTGGCCCACAGGACACGACAGCACTTCTGGACCATGTTCACATATGGCTTCCTTTTTGCATGATAGAGCTTTAGCTGGCATCTGCAGATGGCACGATGGATTGTGTTTACCGACAGTGGTTTCTGGAAGTATTTCTAGGCCCGTTTAGTAATGTCAATGACAGAATCATGCCAACTGGTGATGTAGTGTCGTCTGAGGGCCCTAAGACTACAGGCATCCTACAAAGGTCTTTGACCTTGTCCCTTACGCACAGAGATTTCTCCAGTTTCTCTGAATTTTTTGATGATGTTATGCACTGTAGATGGAGATGTGCAAGGCCTTTGCAATTTGACACTGAGAAACATTGTTTTAAGTATTAATAAGTATTCCACAATATTTTTACGCACTCTTTCACAGATTGGAGAGCCTCTGCCCATCTTTACTTCTGAGAGACTCTGCCTCTCTAAGACATCCCTTTTATAGCTCATTGTCACGCTGGCACAGAAGGGCAGAGGCAGAGAGCAACACGTTTACACAGTTTATTAAAACAAAGGTGAAACAACAGAGTGATACGGTGAAACGCAGGTAAGTAGTGAAGTCTCTTGAGCGGGTTAGTCACGGCCGTTCGGTAGACACAGGTAAGTATCCATTAAGCAGACAAAACCTTCCACAAGGATAGTCCAGTCACTTCCCTAAAAGTGTGTGAATCTCCTTCCCTCACAGATCCGATTCAGAGTCCTCCAGGAAATCCTTGTGCGGCAAGTCCACAGATGGAGCGACGTGCATCCACAGGTAAGGTAGACACTGTGATACCAGCCAGCAAGTGAAGCAAACAGGTAAGTATTGTGACGAGTCGGCTGCCTCCCCCCTAACTATCAGCTTCACCCCGTCGGTAATCGCTGCCCTTCACCAGGCTCCCGACGGGAGTGGGCGTGTGGGAGGAGGAGGGGCGCTGAAACATCCAGGTCTGGCGGCGTGTGATGAGGTACACCTGATGTGAATGAAGCCTCATCACCGCCGCTGTTAAAATGCCGAGTGCGCCTCTCCTCAGGAGACCGGTCTCTTCCCCGTGCATGCACGCTGGTGTCCTCGTGGGTCCAGGAAGGGTGCGTAGAGGGACGAGCGCCGCCGATGTGATGGACGAGCTGCCGGACCCGCGGTCCGAGTGCGAGCCGCATGGAAATGGCTGCGGGCCAGGATGCCGGGCCTTCTCACCCGCCTGAGGAAGTGCCGCCGCTAAGGAATGGATGAAGCCGCTAAAGGAAGCCGCTACCCGTCATATTGCCGCGGACCCCGGCGGGGAGCAAGTGCGGCCGCCGGACTCCGCCCCTTACCTGGACCCTTCCCTTCTGAACACTGCCCCTCCTTCACGGATTCCCTTCACGTCGAGGACACCAGATCCCCCATTTATTTTGGACACTTTTTCCCCTTTTTGGACACTTTCTGTTTATATTGTTTAATAAAAACCTCTCCGAGGCCTGACGTCACGCCCACTGTGTCTGTCGCTTTGCTCCCACCCGTGACAGTATTTATACTGTGGTGGTAACTGGGTGCACAGGTGCTCATGATTAGTAATCGGGTGAGGGTTCGCGCATGCTCTGGCTTCCGGATCGTGTGGATGACGTGACACTCATCATGTTACAGACCTGATTTCAATTAACTTAATTAGTCACTGGATGTTCTCCCAACTGAATCTTCTCAAAATTTCTTGCTTTTTCAGCCCTTTGTTGCCCCCGTGCCAACTTTTTTGAGACCTGTAGCAGGTATAAAATTTGAAATGAGCTCATTTAGTGGATAAAAGGGTAAAATTTCTCTGTTTAATATTTGTTATGTTCTCTACGTTTTATTGTGAATAAAATATTGGCTCATGTGATTTGAAACTCTATTCACATTTAAAAACATCTCAACATTTCTGGAATCTGAGTTGCATATTTATATATGCTTCCAGCATGATGTGTGTTGTTAGATTTTGTATGCCTGTTACCACATATCATGCTTTTATGGCTGGTTTTACATGCTCACTTTGTGTGTAGTCTTATACTTGGTGACGTGTCAAGCACCACCTTCCAGGTGACTGTCCTCTGGCTTACAGGGCCTCACTGTGAGTGTACTGAGCAACCGGGCAGCTGACCATATCTCCTATAGGTGGATCTCAATCACTAGATGATGAAAGTGGAGAAATCCACCAAGTTTGCCCTGCTTGCTGTACGAGAAGCGATTTTGTTCACTGAAGAAAGGTAGCACGTGCAGGGGTTTTATGTGCTCGGGTAAGAGGTTGTCCCTTACCTGCCATTGGGCACACGTTCGTGTCTGTCAAGCCAGACTTTGTGCAATTGAATGCTTCTGCAGAGGTCAGGTATGGATGCCCTTTCCATATGTGGCTCTCTCCACTCGATGTTTCAGAGAACTGGCGTTACGAACAGTAACCTATTGATTCATGGAGTAGAAAGGCTTGACTGCTTCATTTTGTCCTGGCAAGTACAAGCCTAAATTAAAATGTCTTTGGTCTATGCCCTGGAAGTGTTCTGTTAATTCTGCTTAATTTTATTCATACTAAAACTAAAATTAAAACTGAAACTACACTATATAAAAACTAAATAGGCTAGAAATCTGTTCACAAAATAGTCTAACAACTAAACTAAAATGAACCAAATTATTAAAGAAACTAATGAAAGTGAAACTGCATTTTATACTGAAAATTGAAAATGACGTTAAAGTAAAAATAAATGTCTGCTTTTATTTTAGTACAATTGTACCAATTAACAAAATCTCCAGTCTTTCACATGCATCTGAAAGATTGTGTTTAATTGTGAGAGTGAAGTGAGGGCTGCACACCAGTGTTTTGCCAAAAGCAGCAGTAGAGCTTGCGCCGGCCCTGGCTGCACATGTCGTCCGGTGTACGACTGTCTTAAGGCTGGAATAGGTGGATTTTTTAAATATTACTTTTAGAAGAAGACACTGTAAACTAGGTTGATAGTTGATTGTTTTTCTTCCCCCAACAAGGGTAGGGGGAGAGGGCCTAGACTCAGAGTCACAGTTTACTACTGTTAACTACCCATACACTAACATCAACTCATGGCTTGTTAATGCATTATTTTGCCATGACTTTATTTTAGGGGGCCTAATCATAATTAATTCACTACTTACTAAATTCAGCTCATGATTTATTTTACACTTTCTATCAAATTTTTTTCAAAGCCGGGTTAAGAGATGTCGTGTGGCTTTTCAAGAAGTCAGAGAGAGGAACGTACAGTATGATCATGGCAAGGGCCATCGCTGGTGGTGTGAAAGGTGGTGACGATTATAAGGGTCCTCTGCTGAGTGGGGCCTTCATCGATTTCAACTGAGTATTCGGGGACGAACTGTTCGGTGTGCACACAGAGCTGCATGCTATGGTCATGCTGACATTTTAATCCAATAAATGTTGGCTGCTTTTGTAAACCAAATTAATCATAAAATTAATTCATCTTTTTTCTTTTTGAAAGTTATGTACAGTAGCGTTTTTTTTTTGTTTTTTTTTGTTATAGTTTAATTGCATGCTTTGATTAGTATTGGCCTTTGAATGCACCATTAATTACAATTATATTTTACCTAATGTGTGACATAATTTGTACAACTTTAAAGGTGATTTTTTCAATATTGAGATTTTTTGCACCCTCAGATTCTAGATGTATAAATAGATGCATCTCGCCAAATATTGTCCTATCCTAACAAACCATACATCAGTGGAAAGCTTATTTGATCAGCTTTTAGGTGACTTCGAAAAATTTACCCTTTTTTTTTGTTGTGCTGGTAGTGTAAAGAAATGAAGATGACTCTCTTCCGGCATGTTTAATGGTAATGACTTTACTTTGAGGGACCCATCATTACTAACCCATTATTAACTACCAGTGGGGAACCATCAGGGCCCTCTAGGCTCAGACAGGGCCTAACTTATTGTTAAAACAATATTTACAGTTTTTAAATGTTTTAAAATATAACAAATTTTACTTAAGCAATTCATAATTTCACAAACATCATCTTAATAAAATAAATACAATTTCTGTGAAAAAAAAAAACTCTCAAAATCTGTGTATTCAGTAAATGGACGAATGAACGCCACCCGTTTTCTACAGATTTAAATGTTTCTGCCTAGCGTCTGTGGCTCTGTGATTGGTGGTCCAGCTATGAAATTGCAGAAGGCCAAGCAATAGAAAATCTTTCCTCTAAATGGGCAAGCCTTGTTATGCCAAGTTCTGCCCACTGTGGTATATATATATGTATACATATATATATATATATATATATATATATATATATATATATACACACACACTTGGGTTATATATATATATATATATACACACACATGTATATGTAAGATTAATGAATTTCTTTGTTGTTTTAACAGAAATTAATGTCTGTCAGATGTTTGTAAACAGCAGATGCTTTCCAGATCAAGAAATCTTTAACAGACATCTTACAGACGTACATGTGCTATCTGGGAAGTCACATTTTCTCTCAATATCTGAGAAATTAATCTAACGCTGGATCAAGAGCTCACATCATAATCACACTAAACTCTATCATGTTCTCAAAACTATGCAAAGTTATCAGCCAAATGGCCAGAGCCAATTTTATTTACATTTGGCACTTGGGAAGTAGTAATTTTGGACCCTGTCAAAGATGGTAAGTAGGGGGACAGAGCACATAAGGCCCAGAGGCTTAGAGGGGCCCACAACAATGCCCTTTGCACGCCCCAGCTGAGATGAAATAAATGTGTTTTGCAGTTTCTTTAGTCATTTTTTCAGGCCATTTAAAATTTTTAATCTCACAGTCAAAATAGACATTTGTATGACTATGAATAAAATCACATCCTTGCAAATGCTTTTGTCTCTTGTTCTAGCATTCCACAGAGAGCAGATTTAGTGACAAAATGTAACAGTCATTTATTGTGGTAGCATGTGGATATATATATATATTTAATGGAAAGCCATTTACCTCAGTATCTCCAGCTTACAGTTCTTTAGTCCATCAGAAAGACGCTTCACTCCTGAATCCTGCAGGTCATTGTTACTCAGGTCCAACTCTCTCAGGACACAGTTTGATGACTGAAGAGCTGAAGACAAACTTTCACAGGACTGAGCAGTGAGATTACACCCACAAAGCCTGTTTGGAGAACAAAACAAACAGCATTAATGTGTTCATCAGGTGTTTATAATCTGAAAACATTTGACTTGTAAAAACTTTTGACTGTAGTGATACTGTTGGATGGTATGATGAGGGTTCCTTTTACATCAACAAGGAAATACGTGATGCAATATAATAAAAGAACACAAGTAAATTCCAGGTTCTTTCTTTATGAAATCAGTAGTTAAGGATAAAAGACTTGAGCTGTGTTTAAAATATTCACAAGTCCTTCTTGTTGAGTTGAATCAAGTCTGAAGTAATTTCAGGTCGGGTCTTGAGTCAAGACTGAAGTGGATTACGATGCGTCTGAGTCACTAACATAAGTGCCTGCTTCTCTGCTTCATAAATACACTGAAACCACATTGATTAGCAGTCATTCACAGGGTAAATAGCCTACAAAAGCCAGCCTTTGTCTCCTTGCATAAACCGATACTACATTGCTACATGAACAAATGCTACATTTATGGGCGATTCGAACAGCAATCAATCTTCAAAAACAATCCTTCATCTCCATACATGCACAAACTCTTCACTGATTGCCAGTCATCAGGCAAGAGACAGCATTCAGTCTCCAAAAAACATTTTTGTCTCAATACATACACAGACGTTACACTATACAATCATATACAGTGCTACGATGTAAACAGTGCTGAGATTGCATCATTTCGTGAAGAACGTTGATGAAGGATAGATTGTACAAAATAATTCTGACATAAACAATGGACAATAAATCAATTATGGATTGGATGTAACACTGAACATAACCATGGTAGCACACATACATCACAGAGACATCTATTTGATTCATTTACATATGCAAGACATATTTTTTTAGAGTGTTTTCTCATCTGCAATACGTCTATAGTATGTCTATTAGATAACTTTAAGATGTTTATGATTTAGAATGTATGTAAAACTGACATCTTACAGATGTCTGTCAGATGTTTGTACACAGCAGATGCTTTCCAGATCAAGAAATCTTTAATCGACATCTTACAGACGTACATGTGCTATCTGGGAAGAGTCACATTTTCTCTCAATATCTGAGACACTAAGGTAACAGTGGATTTCTTTTTTGTTTGAAGGTAAAGTGCCTCAAAATCCAACAAAATACATGAATATTTGCACTTTACTCCTGGCTGCTTTGTGGATGTGGGGCAATACAAGGCAGGCTTAGAGCATGAGGGACATCAGGCGATATTCTAGATTTCTGACTAACTGCTTGACTTTAGTTGTTATGCAGTTGCATTAACTATGGGGGGCTACACAAAATACTATTGGAGTACTAACATGGTTCGGGCATATTTCCTAGTACTAGCCATAACCTCTGGTTATTGTCTCAGCTTTATTCAAGTTGCTATATAGTTAGACTACACTGTAAAAAATATTCCGTAAAATTTATGGTAAAAAACTGGCAGCTGTGGTTGCCAGAATTTTATGGCAAAAAATACGGTAGCAACATTTTGTGTTTTGCGGTTTTCCCTTAAATTTACAGGTAAATACCGTAATTTCATTAACTGATATAATGTTAATATACCAACATATTGAAGTACTGAAATCTTTTTTGTACCTTTGTAATACACTGATAACCACCTAAAGCAGGTGGTGGTGAGAAAGTCAAATGATGAACCAAAGCTCATAACAAACAGCTTTTAAAAATTATCATATATAGAAGGTGCACAGTGTCATTCACACAAACACTAAACACCATCATGGTAACAGACATGAAACGAACACGTGAACGAGTAATGTCCTCACCGAAATCATGGTATGCGACACAGACTGAGAAGTCCTTCAATGCTCTCACTAAACAGCTCAGCGCCGCCTCTGAAAATGTGTTCTCTGTGCAGCACATGGTTTGCTGAATTTTCCAGCAAAGCAAGATCAGCCACGACACTATAGCTACATTTAAAATTACTTACCAGCTGCATGGCAAAAAAACAAACAAACAAACAAAGAATGCTTATCTTGCTTCGTATTTTTGTCTCGTTTCTAGTAAAAATTCTAAAAAAACAAAAACAAAATACATTTACTAGATAAGCAAAAAGACAAAGATATTTAGTCTTGTTTTCTGGGGTAAAAAAAATCTAAATTAAGTGCATTTTGCTTAAAATAAGTGAAATTATCTGCCAGTGGGGTAATAAAAATAACCGTGTTTTAAGAGGATTTTACTTGCCCCGCTGGCAAATAGTTTAACTTGTTTTAAGTGAAATTCACGTTCATTTAAACTTTCACTTGCATATTCTCGCCCTGTCTTCAGAAGAGGGCATAGCATATACACCTCTGCTTTGGAGACCTACAACAACAAACAGTCGATAAAAGCAACATGACTGAAAGTGAGAGAACCAGAGTCAGACATAGGTGTTTCTTCTGCTGGAGTCACTCCTTCATCTATGAGAATAAACCAGGACGAGATGTCTGCACAGGCTTTAAACTGAAGCCCGTACCCAAGATCATCTGACCCAAACAAACTCGAGCATCACTGTTAAATTTAGAGCCCGAACCAACCTGAAATAGTTTTTTCACAAAGAAATAGCCAAACTTTTGAATATGCTGTATTTCATGATTGCATGCAAGGGTTAGCAAACAAATAGCCTACATGTAAAGAAACATAAAGGCACAGTGGCCAGTTCAACACACAAGGCAAAAGAAAAAAGCACTTATCGGTTATGAACCTTTACGAACAACAGGGTGCAGCCGAGTTCTTTATTGGTTGCAACGATAAGATCATAATTCTTTCTGATTGCTCAATATGCTAGTTATGTGTGCATACAGGGGCAGATCTAGAAAAAAAGTTTAGGGTGGCATGGGGTCTATGAGGGGTGGCAACACCAAAGCAAGCCCTCATGTGTAGTTTTTGGGGATTAATAGTCTGACATACACAGTTGTGTTCACAAATATTACATTACCATTAAGTAATCATCTATACTGTTTAAAATGAAAAATAAATAACATTTTAATATCCATCATGGCACCAAGTCAATAAACAATAATAAAAAACTTAAACAGGTTATAAATGTTTCTGAGCTTGTATCACTAAAGAAGATATGTGATTCTATTAAATTACTACTTAGATGGTATACATCACGTTTTAGTGCAAGTTTAAGATGTTAATGTTGATGATTTAATGTTAATTTCCTAACATTAGGAAGAAATATAATCATTTCAAAGCACTGAAACTGGATCAGTTTTGCAAACAATGTTTGATTTTCTGTTATTAACAGAGATGGGAATGTCTGTAATCACCCACAACACACTATCAGCCATATAATCCAGCAACACCTCAGCAACTGCATAGCAAGAGCCTAGCAACCACCCAGAACATCCTAGCAACCAACTAGAAACACTTTAGCAAACATCTAGAACATCTAACTGACCAAACTATTTATGTTTTTAAACAAGACTTTAAGACAAACCAGCATACATTTGTCTTTCAAACGTTTCAATCTAGTTATTACAGCTGCCCTTAAATGATTACACACAATTCAAATACATCGATGACTCCTGCTCAGTGAACACTCCTGAGATCAATAACACTAACAAAAAACTCTTATTAGGAATTATTTTGCAACTCAGTGTCGATTACAGTATACAACATAAATTAAATGACAGATTGCTGATTCAGCAATGAACTTTTAGGAAAAAATAATTTTCATTTTACTACTGTAAATTAATCTTGCAGCAGATGAAAACCACTAGAAAAGTTCAAATACCAAAGAATTGTATATGAACTTGGTATGCACCACAATACAGTACAGCAACAAAATAAAATTAAAAAGTAAATTCAGCATCCTCTGCACATTTGGCTAAATTTCATTACAGTATACAGTACTATTTCCAGTGTTGTGAAAGAGAGACAACTGAAGCAGCCACAAGAGCAAAACAAGTTTCATTTTAAATATAGCATATACAGTAAAATGGCACGCACATGTTACCGGCCTCTAAATAATATAATGTATACTTGTGTAAAAAAATATATATAATCTTACATAGATTTGTAATAATCAGATTCGGTTTACAGTGAGTGCAAAAACAGTGTCAAAAATGCAATACACTGATTATCAAGCTACCAAAGAGTCTTAAAGACCAGATTTCACAAGAGAAATACTTTAGATTTCATTGCACTTAAAATATTAATTTGATATAACTTTTTTCTCTCATTCCATTTAACTTGTGCACATGCACGTGCTGAACACTCAAAATGGTGACTGAACCGGGAATACAAAATACACGGAGAAAAGTAATTCCAAAACGCTCTCAAACAATATAACATATGACAGACTCAATATTTCAGTCTGATAAAACATTTTTCAAAAGACAATCAACATAAATCATGCATGAAACAATTAAACTCACTCTTCAGCTGTTTTTAAAATCCTCAGTGAATTAAAACAAGATAGATTCACTTCAAAACTCACTTAAACTTTTTGTATTACACATTTCGATTTACACAAGTACAACGAAATGAATATTTTGATAAAATACATATTATATATATATTATATAATATAACGCCGACCGCAGGTCTCAAAACTACTAGTCTTATAAAGCTGACATCAGCCGCAACAAACCTATCCCAGGCTCTCATTTCACCTCTTCTGAGTGTTGTACTCCTGTACTGGGTCCTACCTTTGTTGTAAAATTTGCCCCTAAATGCTGGGATTAAGAATCTTATGGCTCTATATGTGCATGTATAAATATTCTATTTAATGTTAGAGATGGTTTAAAAAAAAAAAAAAAAAAGTGTCAGCCATGTTCAAAACTACTAGTCTGTTTCCTATCCTATTAAACATCGTATAGATTTTAAAATCTTGCTGATTAATTATAAAGCCCTAAATGGTTTAGCTCCTCAGTACCTGAGCGAGCTCTTATCACATTATAGTCCCTCACATCCGCTGCGTTCTCAAAACTCTTATCTTCTCTTACTCTTATTTTCTTATCTAGCGCCCAAACTCTGGAACCATCTACCCAACACTGTTCGGGACGCAGACACACTCTGTCAGTTTAAATCTAGATTAAAGACCCATCTCTTTAACCTGGCTTACACATAAAACACCAACATCTTTCTATAATTCAAATCCGTTAAAAGATTGTTAGGCTGCATTAATTAGGTCAACCAGAACCGGGACCACTTAACCCATAACAGCTGATGTACTCAGTGCATCGTCAGAAGAATGGCATCTACGCTAATATTAGTCTGTTTCTTTCTTATTCTGAGGTCACCTTAACCACCAGATCCAGTCCATATGCAGATCAGATGGTCACTGCAGTCCCCCGGATCCAGTCTGTACCCAGATCAGACGGTGGATCGGCACCTATACGACCTCTACAGCACTGAATGTCAGCGGAGACCACATTGACCAGATGAGCCCCAGAGACGGATCCCCAAAGACGACCTCGTCACCTAGACAGCCGTCGGCACAAGACCACGGGAACCAGATGAGTCCTCTGTGTCTGGCCAGAGGAGAACTGGCCCCCTGACTGAGCCTGGTTTCTCCCAAGGTGTTTTTCTCCATTCTGTCACTGATGGAGTTTTGGTCCCTTGCCGCTGTCGCCTCTGGCTTGCTTAGTTGGGGACACTTTTTCTTCAAACGATATTGTATTCTATTTGAACTGAACTGAGCTATATGATGGCATCACTGAATCCATTGATGAACTACCTTTACCTGAAAATTGAGTGTTTACTGTTGCCCTTATTTGCATTACTTCCTATTTAATACTGTACAGCTGCTTTAAAAGTGGTATAGAAATAAATAAAAAGGTGACAAAAAATTAACAGACATGCAGCCCAAAATGTCAACAATACATTTAAAAAAAAAAAAAACAGGAGAGAGAGAGAAAGCATAGGGCCATGCTATACAGGCACTTAGAGGTCAAAAAGGCCTAGATTAAATGGAGGCTAAAACTTTTTTTCAAATTGTGAATAGAATATGTTAAAGGCAGTGCTGGACTGGTAATCTGGCATATACTGGGAATTTTTCCCTGGGTTGATGCACTTTTCCCCCCGCCAAGGACCGGCCCATCATGCAGGGACAGTGGCCCATCACAAAGCACTATATAGATGGAGTGATAAGGGATCATGCTTCCTCTATGTAAATATTGCTTGACCTCTCTTCCACCTCTTGAGAGGACTCAGACTCTCAAAATGTAGAGCCTAAAGCAAAACGGTGGTGCTTCAAGGCACACGGAAAAGTAGCCTAAAAATTTGGAGGCAGATTCCACAAAATGTGCCTTGTTGTCTGGAATTTCAAAATGTACACAGCAGCGTTATCAAGAACATGTTTGCTCTGCTGTGAGTGATGCAGGCCAAAGGGACAGACAGGAGGAGGAGAGGAGATGAGTTTCATCTGTAAGGAGCTTGATAACAGGGGCTCACATGAAGGGGAAACAGAGGAATCTAACCTGTCCTAATGCGTGTGTGCTCCACAAGTGTAGAATACGTAAACACTTTTTAATTAAAATGAAAATTTGTCCCTTGCGCTTTTTTGGCCAAGTCAAGTCGAGTTTTCCATGGGCCAATGCGAATAAATCTAGATTTAAATACGACCTGACATTTTGTTCTCATCCAAAACAACAAGACGGTGTAACCTATTCACACACCATTTTTTATTTTGTGAGTTTGCATTATATTAAAATACTCAGTTTTCAATATTAAATATACCAGTACTGTAATCTGTTTATTAACTTGTTCTCTGCCTTCCTCTCTTATTCTTATAAAGGTTGCATTCTTTGAGGAGGTCTGTGCTGTCCCTTAGTGTGAAAATTACAGACAATATTTTCAATTGTAGTAGCAATAGTCTTGGCTGTCGTACCCACAACCAGCCCATGCCTGTCACCCGTCCAACCCACACCAGCACTGCAACTGACACATAAATATTATTCCACCTGTTACGTCAAATATTAGTGGTTCACCTGTCAGGTACCCATCTGCTTGCAGAAGATAGTGAGCTTTTGCTAAAATTCACAGCCTTAATGGGCATGGAGAATGATCAGGCTCTAGGGTTAGATGGTCTAACCACTGATTTCTATAAAGCTTTCTGGGATTTGTTGGGTAATGACTTGTTGGAAGTTTTCTGTGATGCCACTGCCAGAGGATGACTGCCTTTGAGCTGCAGGAAGGGGAGTATTGACCCTTTTACCCAAGAAAGGAGATCTAAAAGAAATCAAAAACTGGATGCCCGTTTCCTTGCTTTGTGTGGATTTGAAGAGAATTATGGGAACGTGTCTGCAGCAAAAGTGAACTGGTAAAAGTGTGCAGCTTTGGAAGTAGGTAGGTGGACTCAAGGAAAACTGTTTGGCCAAGTTGGCCAGGTGGTTTTATTGGCTACCGGGGTGTTAAATATTTGGAAGTCTTTTAGTAATTTGTTAGAATTATGTTAAAGAGATGTTTGAAGGGAAACTTTAAAAAAATGTAAGTGGCGATTGGCACAAATGTCACATAGAGGACATACCTTAATTATTCACAATTTGGTAGCAGCAACTGTATGGCATTGTCTGGCAGTACTTGAGCCACCTGCAGGTCTATATAAAACGATTTGATTGTTGATTTTGCTGTTGTTGTTGTTGTTTTGTTTGTTTTGTTTTTTTTAATAAGATGCACTGGGTACCACAATGTGCTTTATATTTAACAAGGGATGAGGGTCGACAGGGTCTTCTGCATCTAGAAAGCCACAAAACAGCTTTCTTGATTACAGTTTAAAAAAAATGTTGTATGGTCAAAGTAATGCATAGACAGCAGGGATAAATCTCATTTTGGAAAAAGTGTGAGGTTTTGGACTAAATATAAATCTTTTTTGGTTTAGATGTAAAGAGGGAGACTTTAAAAGTCTTCATTTATACTATTGTAGTGTTTTTAAAGCATGGTCACTAGTAAGAACTAGTTAGAATGACTATTTCTATGCCATCTTTTCATTGATTCTCCGAGCTGCTTATTTTGGTGTTGAAAATGATTGTAAACCTGTGTGAAGTATGTACAAGCCACCATTGACCAAAACTAAGGGGGATTTTCAGCTGTACTCTTTAGGTCTAATGACTCTTTCTCTGTCTTCCATCCTAGGATGTCAAGTGCCCTCAGTGTAAAGAAAGCATCAAAATGGACGGTGTCACCGACTGATAACAGAGATGTCATGAGTGTCTGTTTGCTGGATACCTCAATATGGATCATTGTTATGTGCCCTGTTTAATAGTACTTTAGTTCATTTTATCAGGAAACTGCCATCTAGTGGACTCTTTAAGAAAGAGCAGATGACCAAAAAATAAGTAAGCAGCTGAACACATGGCTGATGTATGTTGATTAGGTGTGGTGCTATTTGGGGTAATCCTCATCTATCCTTGCTTTTAAGAGTTTTGAAGAGCAATGGCTTTAAGTTTCTTTATCTATTTCATTTGGGTGATATATATATATATACATTTTTGATATTAATGTGTGTAACATTAACAGCATTCTTATAATCTGTATATTATAATTTGTGTCATTTAAACATGTTTTAGTTATGAGACTAATTAGAGATTGTAATTTTTCCTTTAGTTTCACTCTGGTCCATTGTAAAGTTTATCTAAGCTGTAATAAATGCTGGACTTGAAACTTGCACTTCTCGACTTTATAATGGATGGAGTTTAACTTGCTGTCAAACTTCAGAAATATCAAACATGAAGGGAGGACAGTACAATCATCTTCTCTCAGTTTTCTTCTCTCATTCAAGACTGTTTAGTAACCCTTTTCAGCAACAACAAAAATATCAATTGTCATTGGTCATTTCTTGTTATTGTTTAAATGTTATGAATGTTAAGTTATTTTATGCTTATGAATTCATAATAAACAATGCTTTTGTTAATATTTTAGGGTTTTTTTTAGAGACATTGACTTATTCTAATTATTGTACTGTGAAATACTGTGAGTTATATACTGCTTGTGTTATTGACAATAGAGTAAATAATAGACTAAAAACTACTAATATTTTTTATGCCCATTATTAGGTCTACAACGTTGTTCTGGAATTACCTTAAGATGTCTTGAGATGTGAAGAGTCATACACACAAGAGAGTTTAAGGACAAAAACCTGTCTTGAAATACATCATCTGAGCAATGTCTTAATTTGTGGTAAGTGTAGTATAAGCAGAAAAATTTACTCCAGTTCTTTGAATTATTGGAAACCTCAGGTGTGCATTATTTCTAATAATTTCAAAGGCCTGTTGTCAATTAAAGTATAGCAGCACAACTTTCATCAGTGACACCATCTGAAAACCTACATTTAAACACCATTAGAGCACAAGCAGTTCAAATCTATTAGCTGTCAGTTCAGTTCTTCATCTTCTACACTGAGCTCTACAATCATCAGCTTTCACACAGACACACAAAAACCTCCTCAGCTGGTTTAATATGTGTAACTCACACATCTCTCTTACTCACTGATAGAAATGCGAGATTTTCCCCATTTTGTTGCTTTGGTAAGAAAACACAAACTAAAATTATAAATATGATCAAGTTTTGAAAGTGGAGTGATTGTTTTCAGTGTTACTTACCGAACTGATCTGGATTCTTTAACCACAGGTAACAGATACTGAAGAACTTCATCTGCTGTATGTTGTGATCCAATAAACTGTTTCAGATCAAATACATCCATCTTCTGCTCTGATGTCAGCAACACATAAACCAGAGCTGACCACTGTGAAGACGAAAGTTTGGCTTTTCTTATTTTTCCAGATTTCAGATAATCTTGGATCTCCTGCATCAGTGAATCATCACCCAGTTCATTCAGACAGTGGAACAGATTGATGGATTTCTCTGGAGAGAGATTCTCTCTGATCTTCTGTTTGATGGACTGAACTGTTTCCACTTTGTTGTAAGAACAGCTTCCTGTCTGTGTCAGTAGTTTTCGTAAGAGAGTCTGATTGGACTCCAGTGAGAGACCCAGAAGAAAACGCAGGAAAAGATCCAGATGTCCATTCTTACTCTGTAAAGCCTCATCCACAGCTCTCTGATGCAGATCAGATAATGAAACGTCTTTTGAAGAATTATTTCGGAACCAGGCAAAAAATTTAGACAAAAGACTTTGGTCAAAGACATTTCTCTTATTGACTGTACAAATGAGATGTGCATATAGAGCAGCTAGATGTTCCTGAATGCTCAGATGAACGAAGCAGAAGACTTTCCCCTGATACAGGCCAAACTCCTCTCTGAAGATCTGAGTGCACAATCCTGAGTACACTGATGCTTCTGTCACATCAATGCCACACTCTCTCAGGTCTTCCTCATAGAAGATCAGGTTGCCTTTCACAAGCTGCTGATAAGCCACTTTCCCCAGTTTGAGGATCATGTCTTCATCTCTCACCTTCTTCTCATAGTCCTTCTCATGTTTGATGTTGGTCTGAAGGATCAGGAAGTGTGTGTACATTTGAGTGAGAGTCTTGGGAATCTCTCCACTCTCTGCTTGACTCAACATGTTCTCTAGAACAGTGGCTGAGATCCAGCAGAACACTGGGATGTGGCACATGATGTAGAGGCTCCTGGATGACTTCAGGTGTGAGATGATCCTGTTGGCCAGACTCTGATCACTGATTCTCTTCCTGAAGTATTCCTCCTTCTGTGGCTCATTGAAGCCTCGTACCTCTGTCACTCGATGGACACACTCAGAGGGGACGAGATCAGCTGCTGCTGGTCTGGAGGTGATCCAGATGAGAGCAGAGGGAAGCAGATTCCCCACAATCAGGTTCATCAGCAGCACGTCCACTGAGGCTGATTTAGATATATTACACAGTTTTACTTTACTCTTAAAGTCCAGAGATAGACGACACTCGTCCAGACCATCAAAGATGAACAACACTTTACATTCTTTACTGAATACTTCAATTTCTTTGGTTTCAGGGAAGAAGACATGAAGAAGATCTGAAAGACTGAGTGTTTTGTCCTTCATCAAGTTGATTTCTCTGAAAGGAAGTGGAAATACGAGCTGGACGTCCTGATTCTCTTTCCCTTCAGCCCAGTCCAGGATGAACTTCTGCACAGAGACTGTTTTTCCAATGCCAGCGACTCCCTTTGTCAGCACAGTTCTGATGGCTTTGTCTTGTCCAGGTAAAGGTCTAAAGATGTCATTGCATTTGATGGCTGTGTCCTCTGTTGTTGTTCTCCTGGATTTTGTCTCAATCTGTCTCACTTCATGTTCATTACTGATCTCTCCACTCTCACTCTCTGTGATGTAGAGCTCTGTGTAGATCTCATTCAGGAGTGTTGGGTTTCCCTGCGTCGCTGTTCCCTCATACAGACACTCAAACTTCCTCTTCAGATTTGATCTAAATGTGTTGAGGACTTCACAGCTGTAAAATTAAAATACCACATTATTACATGAGGTAAAAAACACAATGTCATACATATTCTGAATCATATCTTCAGATCAAATCTCTTTAAGAAATGTTATACCTGAGACCAGGCCATAAATCTCTACTCTCAAACTGTTCTTGACAAACCATAGACCAGTCACTCTTTATAGACACACAGCTGGACTCTGCTTCTGATCTCTTCTGATGAACTGGACTAAAACAGAACAGACAGAGATTAAAGCAAATCCTTTAAATGAATGTAAGCATTAAACTATTTATTATTACCAAATACACTTCAAAGAGCACTTTACCAATTCATACACTGTTTATACAAAATTTGTGAATTGAATGGATAATGTCAAGATCTCATGCTATAATCATGTTTCAATACAAATGTTATACCTGAGATCAGGCCGTGTATCTGCACTCTTAAACTTAATTGGCCGTTCTATAGACCAGTCACTCTTTATAGACACACAGCTGGACTCTGGTTCTGATCTCTTCTGATGAACTGGACTAAAACAGAACAGACAGAGATTAAAGCAAATCCTTTAAATGAATGTAAGCATTAAACTATTTATTATTACCAAATACACTTCAAAGAGCACTTTACCAATTCATACACTGTTTATACAAAATTTGTGAATTGAATGGATAATGTCAAGATCTCATGCTATAATCATGTTTCAATACAAATGTTATACCTGAGATCAGGCTGTGTATCTGCACTCTTAAACCCAGTTGGTGGTTCCATAGACCTGTCACTCTTCATAGACACACAGCTGGACTCTGCTTCTGATCTCTTCTGATGAACTGAACTAAAACAGAACAGATTTAAACCATTATAATGAGAATAATTTCAATTTACTTCAGAAAGTATTTTTATGAAAAAAACAAAAAAAACAAAAAAAAAAACAATAACCCTCAAGGAGTCTTTATGGTATTGTTTTCAATTAAACACACACACACACATTTTTTTCTGTAACATAAGTGTTACTCAAAGTACCTGCATCTCCAATCTTCATTTCCAGATGTTTGAGCTTCATCCATGATGGATCTGAACAGTTTGATCTCCACTGACTCTAGATGGAAAAGACAAACAATCACAAAAACTACAGTAATTAAAGAGCCTTATATCATTGTAAATCATTCTATTGAACATATTAAGATATTCGATACTGTAAAAAATCTGTTCTATTTAAAATGGCAAAACATCTACGTTTACTTTAAAAAATATTTACATTCACCTTTATACCATTCTCATCACATCACTTAACTCTATCTTAAGCCAAATTCACACATCACAGTTGAATTGATGCAGTTTAATAGTTGATGATGGTCACTAGTTAATGGTTTTGCAACATAGACGGTACAATGACAGACACTGACAGACTCATTCAGTGGTTGAAAGGTACATTAGTAAGTTTGAATAGGTCTGATGACTGTACTGTACCACTGCTGACACACACAGGTGTGCTGTTCATTTGCCATCAGACAATTAACCTAATGAAAATCCCTTCTGTGGTCTTTTTCTGCTCACACTGATGCCGGATAATTGTATCACAAATTAGGTTATGGATAGTAAACTAGGCATTGTAAGCTATATATATAATTGTTTAGTGGAGGATACAAGGTGCGGATGCATATAAGCACAATTTTCTGCTGACTAGGATTTCTAAAGGGAATTTTTCACAGGTTCTGGTGAACATCAACAGTTTTACAAACCTGAAAATGCAAAATCTGCCTTTTCTGTGTATGCACATTTAGGATGAAATCTATGCAAAGTTTTATATATGATACCCTTGGTGTGTGCCTATTAGCATATTAATGGTGATTTGTGGAAAAGGCACAAACGATACACCTTTTTAAATGAGTTGGAGCATTTAATGATATGCTGAACATAAATACAACTGAGGGATACATTACACAATGTCAAGTTCAGCATAAATTATAAAACTGTTATTAGAGTCCTTAATACAACATTTCCCTTAGAAAATTAACTATTTTACAGTGTCATCAACTACAGGAAATCCACTGTTACTGTCTGAAACGACATCATGGGTTTATCTATTGTAATTTTTATGAAAATAAACACAATGTGTTTAAACGTTTCTGGAAGCAGACATTAAGGCAACATAAAGGTGAGATATTCTCTTTATATTAATTAATAAAGTCAATGCATGACTAATATCTATGTCTGAAATACATTTATTACATTTCATATTACTTGGTGTAAAACACAACCTTATTACAACTTAAAAAAAAACTACTTTAAAAAAACTACTCTACTTTAAACAGCAGTAGCTACTTTCATTTACAAAGATCATTATATTAATTATATAAAAGTTTGAAAAAGTGTTTACAGAACATTAGAGTGAAACATGTAACAATCTTGTAATCTCTATTTGTCCATATTTAATCATGTTTCTTAAGTGCTTAATGATTAAGTCAGTAGTTTCTGCTTACTTACGTTAATGAGGAAGTGCCTTTGTGCTCCACAACTGAAGACTTGCTTTGATTCACATTTTACAGCTACCAGACAAGTTCTCAAAATCTCCTTGGTTTCCCATTACATAAATTCCCTTGTAAATTCCCACATAAACAAATAAAAAAAACACAGTTTGGTTATCAGTTTTTCAAAATGGTCACCTGAATGTTGGATATAAAACAATATGCTTTCACTTTCAATTTGTTAGCCAGGTTGCCAAGTATGTTTGGAAAAAAACAACAAAACATATCATCATTGTTTTTACACAGTTTGATTGGTAACACTTTATTATAATGAGCAATAATGAGCAATTTAAAAGTGTTTGCTAATGGTTAACCAATCATTTAAACATTATAGATTTATACATTTATACATTTATAGATGATTAATAAGTGGGATGTTAACATGCCACAAGTGTGTTTTGAGTCATCCAAAAAATGTTTTTGTATATCAAGAAAGGATCATATCATTAAATAAGTAAATGATTAATAATTCCTTGATATATTATAAATCATTTATTTTCATATGTTGCTCTAACTGTTATTACATTACATTTCTCTAACATTTTATTGTGAAGCCTTTCAATATTGTTCACAAATAGTTACATTTTAACATTAACACTGCAGAACAGATTTATGGGCTCACAATTTTTTTGAATCAAAAATAACGCATCCAATATATCCTATAGACTTTACTACAGATTTTATTGAGTTTGTGGCCAAAATATTATGAGGAACATGTTGTTCTGTAATTGTAGTAGATGAATTAAAGATTGAAGTGTTTTAGTGTCATAGAGTCACAAACGCCTTAGGATGTGCAAGAAAATACTTTTATATTCACTGAAAGTGTATTTCATGAACTGACGAGTCTGACTACTTAAAGTTGCATGTAATTAATTTGACAAATAACATCCCACATTGCAATCATTACAGATAGTATCTGTCCCAGTAATAGTTTAGACACCAAATTACCATTCATTTAATCTTAAATTAATTATAATGACTTCTTTTGTCAGAAAGTTTAACATGTTTTTATAACTGACACTTCTGAACAGTTAATGAAACATTTGCTTAAGGTGAAACACTGTGATGAGATGGTAATAATCAGAGACTGCAAAAATTAATGAAACGTGTGAAAATATCCATCTATCTTTGTAAGAAGAGACACACAGCAATAATCATCCTTATTTATTATTAAAATGACTAAATTAGGATGTAGCATACAGTTTCCACTTCCCTGTAAATTGTTTTCTCAGAGTATCTGTCTGACACTGACATCTAGTGGACGTTTCATCTGTGACTTTACAGACAAACCAGTTTTACACACTTAACTCAAACACAGAACCAGGGAGAGTGTTGCCAGATTGGGCAGGTTTCCCCCTAATTGGGCTTTGTTTGATCAGGTTGGACCAGAGAAAGTTTTAAAGAAAAAAAATGAACATAGAAATATGAAATGTTGTAAAAATTAAGTTATACTTTAAATATAGCACTAAAATGCATTGATTCATTCATTTATTTCTTGTGTATATATTATTGTTGTGTAATATGTATAGTAATGCTATAATAATGCTGGCTTGGTGTATTTAGAGATGAATTATTGTGATATTTGTGGCCACAACAAAAATGAATGAATGGATGATAAATTAATAGAAAAATGTGATATTTTATGTTGCTGTTATACACTGTATATTACTGGCAGTTTAAAAATTATATCATAAAAAGGGTCAAATGTTTAATTATTTAACTACCAAGAGTTTACCTCACGCTCTTTTAACTGAGTCACACTAGAATTCATCATTTGCATAAGCAGAATAAAACAACAAAATTAAATGACAATATAAAAATAAATTAACTTAAGTTAATTAAATAAGGAACAATACTAACAAGTTAAATAAAAAATAAAAAGTGCAAGAACAGACATCTACAACAAATGATGTTTTCAAAGGAATTTGATTTGTTTTGTCAGGGAACAAGAACTTTCTGTTGATCCAGAGGTCGATCTGCAAGAGACTCAGGACAATGTAACAATCAGAGATCAGGCAACTTTTGAAAGCTTTTACATATGAAACACACATCCATGGTTCCAGGATGTCTTATCATCACAGCATCTTTAAAAAAAAAAAAAAAAAAAAAATGCAGAAAATTAATTTAGAAGCACATTAGTTCTAAAAAGGGCAAGACCATGAAGAGAGATCAGAAAGTGAATTCATTGCTATTTTCCATCTTCTTAGGACACAAATAATACAATTTCATGATTTTTGCTCATAAGTCTTTAACGTTTCTTATAAATTAAATGTATAATAAACATTTACTGCGTTTATTTGATTATACAACACTTTTTAAAGTGATAACTTCATTTTGCATTTTTCATGTTACTGTAAATGTCAAATATGACACAACAAGCTTTTGGAAAACATTTATTTGTCCATCTGTCTGTTATCATTGATTTGCAATAAATTGCATATATGAGCCATAAAAGCTTGGGGGTGTATTAAAGAAATTTTCATCAAGCTCGATAATCAACTGTCATGTCTGTTACCAAACAATCGACTATGCGCAAGCTGCTGCTGTGAGGTTAAAGATGAAAATGTTGAAACAAAACCAGTGTGCTTTTGATTTCATCGCAACAGAGTTTTTTAATAAATATTACACACATTTACATTTCTGTAATATGCCCCCTGATGTATAAATATAATACTCCACAAAAACACACAAGCGTATGTACAAATTTGCATATGTGTTTTTTTTTAAATCATATTTAATACACATACATATATGCTGATAACTGAGACAGAGATATGGACAAATAAATGTTCCCCAAAATCCTGTTGTGTCATATTTGGCATTTACATTACCATGAATAAATGTAAAAACTATTTTTAACATAAAAAAGATGTATGAATAATGAAGTAAACCCAAGCTGCTTCAGTAAATATTTATATTCAGTAAAAATTTTGCCTTACATTTACTTTATAAGAATCATTAATAATTCAACAAAATAAACTTCACTCACCAGAAATTGCCTTTACCTTTACTTCATCAAGGGCTCAGCACCTCTCCCCCTTCACAAATTTTGACTCACCACCTGAATTTTTGACAGGTAAAAGAGACACTTGTTAAAAAAATGGTTAAAAAGATCCATATTTAGTAAGACCTATACCATATTTATTTTCACAATTCATCTCACAGTAAGTATTTTTATGTTCTTACAGTTATATATACACTGCCCTCCAAAAGTCTGGAAACATCCCTGGCAAAGTGTGGTTTTGGACGATATCAGCATAAATCCTTATCATTTTTGGTGCAAATACATTAAAGTAAGTTGACATTATCATTGAAGACCAGCAATAATAATTTTCATTTTGATTACATAATAATGGCAATATATACATGTCACAGTCAGACATGCCCCTTTGTCAGCTGTGATGCCTGATTACTGGTTTAAACTTGGCCCAGGTTTTTAAAAGATTTTTGGGTCAGCACACCTTAATTGATTGCCATTTAGCTTTAGAATACAATGAATTTAGGCCCAGATTATGCAGAGCTGTAATAGCTGCTAATGCTGGATATTTTGATGAATTGAGAATTTATGTTTTTTCAATGTATAAACTGTTTATGTAATAAAATATGGATAAATTTCTTCCTGCCAAACAATATGAAAACAACTTTATAGGCTTTGAATAGTAAAATAGCTGAATACTAGCAAGGGTCCACTTCAAACACAAAGTACCAGTGAGGATGAGGGGGGTGTTTGTGGTGGGTCCACACAGCTCTTCCCTTGGTGTAACGTGTGCAGACTCTCTTTTATTTCTTGTATGTGTATTTTAGGGATTTCTGAACATCCAGTAAGAAACACATGGGACAGAAAGATGGGGGAAAATGGAAATAGGGGTGAGAAAACAGTTAGATAGGATAGTAGAAAAAAAAAAAAAACAGTTAGATAGGATAGTTGGTTAAAATATATTGTAAATGGTTAGAAAAAGTAATTCAATATGATCATACCAGCCAGGAAATGATTCTCGATCTCCTGGATTTCTTGACGAAGAAGGCTGATCTCATCTAACTCATCATTTTTTTGCTTCTTTAGTTGATTGATAGCTTCCATAATGGCGTTCTCTTGATTGTGCCTTGCTACGGCTTTGTCCTAATAACCATGATAAGAAAATAATTATTACATAAAACATTTAATGAAATGTATGTTTTACCCAAACTCATTTATTCAAAACTGTTTATTTAAAATAGTAAAAAAAAAATATGACAAATGAAAAGTAATATTACCATACCATTACCAGATAACCATCCAAATGAAAACTGATTATAACTTACTAAATAAATACATACATTTTTTTAGATATTTTACATTAATCATACATACATATCTATTTTTGGTGTCTACAATGTAAGTTAATGTTTGTTTGTTCTTGGAAAGCATAAAAGAGAGCAAATGATGACAGTTGTCATATCTGGTTTTAACTATTGCTTTAAGTTAAAGGGTTAGTTCACCCAAAAATGAAAATTACCCCATATGTTACTCACCCTCAAGGCATCCTAGCTGTAAATGTCATTCTTTTTTCAGTAAAACACAATTTGAGATATCATGCATAAGCTTCTGTCTCCTTCAACCTGTTGAATGGGAGTTAATAGTATATGAAACCTTGAACCTAAAAAAAAAGTGCATCCATATGGATGTACTTAACATATAACATAACATTTATTTAACATATGGGGTAATTTTCATTTTTGGGTGAACTAACCATTTAAGTGACCAGTATCTTCAATGCACCTTTTTGCTACATGTGGTCTTCAGAACATGTTCACTTCTCTCAGGAGAGTCGTACAAGAATCGTTTTGGTATTCTGCTTCAGAAATAAGGTTAAATCGGTTTACTGTCGGGGTCCTGTTGCGATGAATCACAACATCATTTATGTATTCTTTTTTGTATATTCACAAATTTTGCTTATTATTAGACAAACTACATTATTTTTTAAGATTATGCCAATGAATGTTACATTTGCATATTATATCATATGAATAAAGTTATGATTAAGTAAAATTGTTGAGAAGCAGCTGAGGTTCTTTAATTCTTTTTTTTTTAACCTCAGGAGTGCTTGATATGTAGCTGCACATACAAAACAAAGTGCACGAGCCATCAATGGATTAAGAAAAAATGTACAAATTTACAGTTAACTGAATCAAAAAATGATCTTCATATTGCACGACAGACCATCTACAATTCAGTTAATAGTCAATTAACAGCTGCGACAGACAATTAATTTAATATACAAGTACATAAAAACATGTTTAATCACATTTATTAGATGTATAAAGTGTGTTTTGTATATTGTATATATTTTACATTTGAAAATAAATTACAACATTTGTTTTATCATAATCTGCGAGACCGTGACGTGCACTTCAACATATATTTCATGCTCAGGAAGGATCACGTTCTAAGCAGTTTTCAGATTTAAGACTTTAAAACAATTAATTACCATAGAGAATTAAACACCTTCTTAAGAAAAGTTGACTTACCTGCAACCTTTGTAATCGTGGCCATGTATACTGGAAACCCGCCTCTGGGTCGCTTTCCAGTACCTCATTCGACGGCAAATGTTTCGTCAGACAGGATTTCACCATTTAGATATGAGTTCACATCAAATTTTCTCATTTTTTGGGTATCAACAATGCTGTACTTCCCTGCATCTTCTCCTCCACACCACTTGACCAAAGCAAACATTTTTATGAAGAAAATAATCTCAATAACGAACCGACAGTGCTTCTGGAAAATCCGTTGTATGTTAATAACTGCTTCAAATGGCTGTTAAACTGACTGACCAATGAGAAGAGACGATTTACTAACCTCGTGATTAAACCAATCTTAAAAACCCAGGAGCTGCTTTGAGATTGCAGTTCAAATCACAGAAGTATATGGTGCCTCACGGATGGAGTACAGAAAATACCTACAAAAACGTGGATCAGTACCAGCACGAACTGAGCGTCGTTGGAAGAGGTAAGAAGAAAGCAAAATTACTCGCAAGGCAATTAAGCTCAGTTAGAGCTAAGTCACATCGCCATTTTGATTTTAATCGGACACGACAGGGAGATTCTTCTTTTTAAGATGTTTTAACTGACAGCGAAGCTCATGGTCTGTATGTGTTTTTGGATTGTTCTGCTGACAAAACAATTAAAACTATCTCTCCAAATTACAGTAGACAAAATAGCCTTACTATGGATGCCATTACATGGTAAATCTGTCCCTCACTGCCTCCCTTTCATACCTGTACATTATGATGGCGCTTATAAGCCTCACAATCGAACACATGATTAGTTATGTCTCAAGACAACGTAAACAACTCGTAGAATTCGTGTTAATCCATTCATTCTGTCTTAAAGTGAAAGCAAAAAAAAAAAAAAAAAAGTAGTACTAGTAGTAGTTTTATGTAGTAGGCTCTTTCTTATAACTGTAAGACCTTTATTTCATTTGTCTTATTGCATGAAACTTTTTCGTTTTAATTTTTTTTTTTAAATGCATACCTAATTTATTGCAAGTTAAATTAATAGCTATAAATAATATTTCATTTCAGATCCAGGCTGTGTCTAAAGGTTTCATCTGCTAAAAAGGTATGTCTTTGTTCTGTGTCTTCAAAACATAATTTTATGTTGGTTTATTTTATTATTATAATTTTATTTTAACAAACTTTTGTGAGTAAAAAACTTTTTTAGAAGTTAATTAAGTCTCCTCACATTGGAATTTAGCTGAATTGAGATGGGTTTGTGTGGATGTGATTTTTGCATTGATGTATTTACCACCTCTTATTAGACATATTCAGATGTCTTTGACCAGCAGCTGAATGCATGTCCTTTGGTTGCTGTTTGTGACTCAGTTGCAAGACCTGTGGTCCAAAACCTAAAGCAATTCAATGGAGAATTTGAGTGTTCTTATTGTTTACAAAAGGGTCAAGGTCATGCTTGAGTTTTCCCATTTGAAGATGGTACTGAATTGAGAAGTCACACCCAGACTTTAAAATATGCTGGTGATGCCCTGACAGCCCATGGCCCTGTTAAAGGTGTAAAAGGACCATCTGTTTTGTCTTTAATGCCATCTTTTGACCTTATTCAAGGTTGTGTACCTGATTATATGCATGCCTGCCTTCTTGGTGTGGCAAGATCAGTGACCTCTATGTGGACTGAAAGTGACAACCATAAAAATCCATGGTACATAGGAAAATATGTATCTGACATTGATGCTAAACTTATGCAAATCCAACCACCATCATGTGTTTCCAGAGTGCCCAGATCCTTGAACGATAGAAAATACTGGAAAGCTCATGAATGGTACATGTGGCTTCTGTATTACAGCATACCTACACTTAAAGGGATTTTACCAGACCGTTACCTGTCACAGTGGGCTACATTTGTGAAAGGTTTGGCATTGCTCTTGCCTGAAAGTGTCACTTCACAGCAGATTTCAGAAGCAGAAGTTCTGCTTAAGGCCTCATGCCATGTTCTGTGAATAGTCTTTCAGAGCAAGAAATCTCTGTGTAGCCTATGTATGTAGGTATGTGTACTGCATAACAAGAACTGTTTGTCTGATCATTAAACTGTTCATTCAACTGCTCAGACTTATGATATTTGGAACATATATTTTCCACACACAAACACAATCAGTCAAAAGTTTTTGAACAGTAAGATTTTTAATGTTTTTTTTAAAGAAGTCTCTTCTGCCCATCAAGCCTGGATTTATTTGATCCAAAGTATAGCAAAAACAGTAACATTTTAAAATATTTTTACTATTTAAAATAACTCCTTTTCTATTGTAAACAGTTTTCTATATTTCTATTAAAATGTAATTAATTCCATTGATTTCAAATGTGACTTTTAGCATTACTCCAGTCACATGATCCTTCAGAAATCATTCTATATTCTGATTTGCTGCTCATTATTATTATTATTATTATTATTATTATTAAGTTCAAAACAGCAGAGTACATTTCTTTCAGGTTTCACTGATGAATAGAAAGTTCAGAAGAACAGCATTGATCTGAATTAGAAATCTTTTGAAACATTATAAATGTCTTTATCATCACATTCGATCAATCTAAAGCATCCTTGCTAAATAAAAGTATTAATTTCTATAACCTATTAATTCTATAATAATGTATATATACACACAGACACTGACTCCAAGCTTTTGAATAGTATAGTGTATAATGTTACAAAAGCCTTTTTATTTCAGATAAATGCTGATCTTTGGATCTTTCTATTTATCAAAGAATCCAGAAAGAATTTACTCAAATGCTTTAAATATTGATGATAATTAGAAATGTTTCTTGAGCAGCAAATCAGCATATTAGAATAATTTCTGAAGGATCAAGTGACACAGAAGACTAATGATGTAATGATGCTGAAAATTTAGCTTTGATCACAGAAATATATTACACTTATAAATATATTCAAATAGAAAGCTTAAATGCTGTGTTATTTTGGATAAAATAAATGCAGGCTTTGTGAGCAGAAGACTCTTTAAAAAAAAAAAAAAAAAAAAAAAAAACCCAATTCAAATCTTACTGTTCAAAAACTTTTGGCTGGTAGTGTAGATTTTTGTAACATTTTAAATTGAGTTATTTTTGTAAAATAATAAATATAAAATGCCCAGATATGTAATGTATGTCTTTTTATTCATCTTTAAGTATGTGGAGGACCTGGACACTTTTCATATCAAGTTGTGATGAACAAGGCCTGAAGGTCAACGTCATGTTACTTATTTAAACTGTCAAAGCAATCGACCTCTATTTAGCCTGTGTATGTGTAATCTACTGCATATGGAGAACTGTTGATTCTGTCATTCAAATGTTAACACTTTATGATAAGTGGGACACATCTTTAAAAAAAAAAAGAAGTGACAGTTATACAACACCAACCTTTACAATAATTTTACATACTTTTACAATACCAAAATTGAACTGTCCACTTTAAATTTGACACATGTCTTTTCCACAAATGTTGTATGTATGCAAATTGTATAAAATCCAAGGTACACATTTCTAGTAATTGTGCAGTTAATTCTCATATTGTATTTTCAGAAAGTTTATATATATATATATATATATATATATATATATATATATATATGAGACAAAAACTATCATAACACGTTAGTTGATAATTCAGTATACTTTATTTTTGACAAAACATCCCATGTTTCGGTAGTGACAGTAATGCTTTGGTAGCGACCACATCACATTACAGAATTTTAACTTGCATACTAAAATGCTACTAAAACATACTAAAAATAAAAATTGCATAACTGTACTAGAATTTTGCTTATTTCCCCCAAGTACTGAATTATGTGTTCCCTTTTGTCACTACCAGTATTGGGTGTAACTAGTTATTAAGTAATTAGTTACTGTAATTTAATTACTTTCCCTTGAAAAAGTAAAGTGAGGGATTACTCTTATTTTTCCTGTAATTTAATTACAATTACTTCTTATGTCATTGAACTTAATACTGTGTATAGGCTGTAGAACATTTATATGCAGTGCAATAGTGGATTTAACATCAAAATTTAAAGTCTAACCTTAAAATACATACTTTTCATGTGCCCTTTTCACTTTAAATACTTTGGTGAGTTAATAAAAATATTGGTAACACTTTAGTGTCAAATTCTCACTATTAACTAGTTGGTTATTAGTATGAATATTGATACTGAGATATTGGCTGTTTGTTATTACTTAAAAAGCACATATTAATTATTCTGGAAGACATTATTCTAAAACTTATTCTTACCAAATTCTTAAACTTTACAATTACTTGACTAAGTATTAATAAGCAGTAATTAGGAGTATATTGAGGCAAAAGTCATAGTTAACAGTTAGTAAATAGTGAGAATTGGACCATAATCTAAATTGTGAGCAGAATAAGTTGTGTAGTTATCTATTATTTATTTGAAAGACTTAAAAGAACCGTTTCATGTCTATCCTTGTATCGTTAACTTGTTGAGATTGATATAGGATTTAGAAAGTAATTAGTAATGAGTAAGTAAATACCTTTTGGAGAGAGTAATTTGTACAGTAATCTAATTACACAGTTGAAGATGTAATTAGTAACTAGTAATTAATTGCTTTTTTTAGAGTAACTTACCCAACACTGGTCACTACTAAAATAATGTTGACATGTTTCAGTCATGACTGTTTGGGACAATTTTATTGAATAACACCCCAAAAAAAAAAAAAAAAATCTTTGTGACTGTTTCAGTAGTGACAGTTTTATGGGATAGCAACCAAACAATAAAGATGTCAGTACTGAAGCACCACAGGGCTCGAAATTGCGACCGTTTTGGTCGCATATGCTCCAAAAATTTAATCTGTGCGACCTCAAAATATATTTGGAAGCATTTGTGCGAGTGACAGAAATTGTTGTGGTTTTCATTTCTTTACAAAACTTTCGCTAGCCTAACTACTGCCCAGACAAGAGCTGAAGATCTTTGCCCGAACCCGATGAAACCCGACAGGACCCGACGGGTTCGGTCGGGTTCGGGCTTAATTTATATCATTTTACTCGGGCTCGGGCCGGGTTCGGGCTTGCGCTTCGGCTTGCACGGTAAATGAGCGGTCATGTGATGCGTTCGATTAGCGCGAGAAAGATGCGAAAATTGATGCTGACAAAATTAGCCAGATCAGTACTATGCAACCCGGCTTGCCACAGTATTAGTGAAAGGGTGTTCAGCGCTGCTGGACGCACCAGTGAGCCAACCCGTTCTCATCAATTTGCATATAAATAACACGGCTTTACACTTTCCAATTGCGTGTAATACATACGCCAAAGTCCAATTTCGCGTGCATATGATACGCCAATCCTTCCCATTAACTTCTGTGGAGAGCAGATGCGTACGAATACCACGCAGCATCTTCTACGGTCGTGACGTCACCAGCGAGGCTCGGTTTGCCCAGTTCACCTGATGCCTGTACACCTTCAAACAGGTCAGTAAGGGCAATAATCTTTTCTTTTGTAATGAGATCATTATTTTAATTATTTTGGTGCTTCTGCATCTCCTTACATGGGCTCATGTGTTAAAATGGAAGCGTATGTGTTCAAATTAGTTAGCAGAACAGTCGGCTGCTTTGTTAGCACAGCTGCTAACATTAGCCTACCATTTACATTAGCCTAAGCTAACTTCTAACTGTTGCAGTTTTGAAACAGATAAATAAATAAAACCGTTTTAATCATATTCACGTGGCTGATGACAGCTTTACAAATCAACCAACCCAGTATTGCGTGATAAGCGCGATCATGTAAAAGTCCGCACATTTACCATATTTTTACCATAGTAACTGTTGCCTGACCATATTATGTGTAGCCAATGCACAACAGCCACAACGTTTACCATGGTTTTACCTCAGTATCCATAGTTTTACTGTGGTATTTGTAGTTAAAGCACAATAACCACAATGCTTACCGTGGTTTTTACCTCAGTAACCGTAGTTTTACTGTGGTATTTGTAGTTAAAGCACAATAACCACAACGCTTACCATGGTTTTACCACTGTAAACGTAGTTTTACCAGTAACTGTGATTTTTACGGTATACTATTTGTAAAGCACAGTAACTAAAATCCTTGCCACACCTTTACTTGATGATTCAACCTTTCACAGTAATGTTGAAGACATTTAGCTATAACTGATTTGCCTTAATGCACACATCGTTATTTTATCTGTTAATAATACCTTTCCTTACAGTCGTTCCTCTTAAATATTTTGGTTCCAGATTATTTTTAGCACATTGTCTCATCATGTATATATTTCTCTTTGTTTCAGCTGAAAGGGAAGACCAAACGAGGCCTGTCATGGGATCTGAACTGGGCCATTTACGTGCATTTACGGAAAAGACCAAAGGCAAAGATTTCCAAAGGTATGTCAATGTCAGTCTGAGCATCTTGACTGAACTGTACTGCAGTTACATTTTGCACAGCTTGCTCCACGGCCCCATCAGAAAGAACAACCAACCAAGTGTCATGTCGAACTCATTCAAACAACTAACAGCAAATTTATATAATATTGTACAAGCGTAGTTATGCAAAATTCTACGACTTTCACTTGTACTTTTGTCATTGGCCATTGCCTGAACTCTCATGCTAATTTTGCCCAATTGTAAGTAGTCAGAGTGTTTGTATCATAAAGTTTATATTAAGTCCATTGTGTTCTTTCTTTATTAACCTTTACAAATTGGCAGTGTCTCTTCCCGTTCTAACAGTACATGATATCTTAAACTTGAAGCTGTTCACACCATGAACAAGAACTATGATAATAACTATTTTGGCATCTACACCAACAGACGATAACGTTCTGTTTACTGTTATTTGTGCTGCAGTTACAGTATGTTGTTGTCTGCCATCTGTTTTTGTCAATGTTTTTTTGTTAATCATGTGATCAATTCTCTTTCTTCCTGTCTTGCAGGATTCCTCACAGACTACTAAGTCCTTCTTCATCAGCTCTCCACAATTTCAGCCCTTCCAACAGCTTCCACATCGCTTTCTCTGGTGTGGCACATCTGCTCTCACTGCTTTACTGCCGTCTTCCAGTTTTTGCATGTCTACTTATTATTTTTTAATTTCTCCTCTACAGTCAACACTCACTCCCATCTCTACTGTGGGCACTCCTGTCAATATATAGTGATTTATAACTACCACTAACAACTAACTATAAAATTAGAATTATTAATCATTCATTTGTCTTGCATTTAGTCACAATAGAGGCAAACAATGATGACAGGAAACAGGAAATATATCATATAAGGTAATAATTGTAAAATATTGAAGTATTGTTCTTAATCAGTTTTGCCTAATTGTTTGTTAAAGGGAACTGGAGCCTTGAATATTATTTGGCATCTCGTAACATGTTCTGTAAACAAATTCTTTTTATTTTTGAGTATTGTAAATTTTTATAATCAACAGGTTTTTTGTTTTGTTTTTGTATTTCATTTTTTTCATAATGACACAAACTGTAGAAAGAATGACTTTTGAAAAGAAAAGTTGAAAAGAAAGAAAAGTTTGACATATCAATAAACATTGGGAAATGACTACAAAATGTGTGATTTCATGATTTATTATTATTATTATTATTATTATTATTATTATTATTATTATTATAGTTAAACTGGCAGATCTAAGAATGACAAGTTTATAGGGTCCTTTTCCAGGAAACATAGAACTGATTAATTGTTTATTTAATACACTATAAATACACTGTAAATGTTACAGAAGCTAAATTGAATAGTAGAAAAATACTGCATGTTTAACTAATTAGGGGCCAAGCACCAGAGGTGCGGTGGCACCTATTGTATCCGTTGGCGTTATTATTATTCCGCTTCTTCTTCTTCTTCTTCTTCTTCTTCCTCTTCCGCCGCAAGTCTATGGCAGCCCATAGAACCGCTTGCGGGAAAGTTGTATAATTTTGCACACTGATAGAGGACAGTCCCAACATTAACCATAGCAAGTTTGAAGTCTCTAACTCAAACTCTCTAGCGCCACCACTTGTCCAAACTTTCAAAAGATTTATGCTAATAACGTTTGAACCGTAAGGCACACAACAAAAATTCTTTTTTCCTCTGATTCCTTGGCTTATGCCGAGTTGAATGGACACCAAAATTCAAAAATCGTAAGGTTTAGTTTTTTCGCTATTCTCAATTGTTCGTAAAACCTACTTTTTCGAACTCGTCCTAGGCCGTTGCACCGATTGTCACAAAAATTGATCCAGATCATCTTCAGACCATGCTGGCAAAAAGTTATGGAATTCAAGTCGATTCGTCCAGCCGTTCACGAATAACACGCGAAAGAATTCTACGAAAAGCTAGCAAAAATCAATGTGAGGCTATATCTCCGTAATAGTTTGTCATATTGACACCAAACTTGGTGTGTGTTATAACAAGCATGACCTGAGCCTACCTGCAGTGTTTCGGTGCAGTGCCCCCTAGTGGTCAGGAGATACGAAAAATGGCTATTTTTCTTTATAACGTCTGAATGATTTGTCCAAAAATCACAAAACTGGTCTCTTTAGATTCGGTGTGTCATACCGAGTCGAACCATATCCAATTTTCCCATGTCAGCCATTTTGGGTGTCGGCCATTTTGAATTTAGCTTTAAAATGCTGTATCTTAAGAACGGATTAGCGTATCGTTTCGACATTAATTACAAAAATGTTCGGCACCGTGCCCTGAATGTACATAAAAATTTTGGGGCCAGCGCCACCTTGTGGTCAAAAGTTATAACGAAATTTCGAAAAATGCTAATAACTTTTGCGTACATTAGCCTATTGTCATGAACCTGATGTCAAAAGATTCCTTGGGTCAAGCCGAGAACGTTGATACCCATAATGCCAATATTGGCCAAACTTCCTGTCCGCCATTTTGATTAATGTACAAAACCTATTTTTTCGAACTCCTCCTAGACCGTTAGTCCGATCTTCACCAAATTTGACTCAGATCATCTTCAGACCATGCTGACAAAAAGTTATGGATTTTGTGTCGATACACGAAACCGTTTTCGTTTAGCGCATCAACGAATTTACTGGAAAGATGCCAAATTGCATCCGAGTCTGTATCTCTACAAAGCTTTGACATATTGACACCAAATTTTATATGTGCTATTGTCACCACACTCTGACCAAGCCACATCAATTTGGTAACAGTGCCACCTATGGGTCAGAAGTAATACGCCATTCACTAAACATTAATAATGAAATTTACAAAAATGCTAATAACTTCTGTTTACATTAGCCTATTGGAATGAAACTGATGCCAATAGATTCCTTGGGTCAAGTCGAGAACATTGATACCCATTATGCCGAAATTGGCCAAACTTCCTGTCCGCCATTTTGATTAATGTACAAAACCTACTTTTTCGAACTCCTCCCAGACTGTTAGTCCGATCTTCACCAAATTTGACTCAGATCATCTTCAGACTATGCTGGCAAAAAGTTATGGATTTCGTGTCGATATACGAAACCGTTTTCGTTTAGCGCATCAACAAATTTGCTGGAAAGATGCCAAACTACATCTGAGGCTGTATCTCTGCAAAGCTTTGACATAATGACGGCAAACTTTGTGTGTGTCATTGTCATTTCACACAGAACACGTCACATCAATTTGAAAACAGCACCACCTGTTGGTCAAAAGTGATAAGCCATTAAATTTTATTACGATTGGTTGTAATTATGATTTTTCAGCCATTTCAACTGATATTATCCTAAAATGGCTTAAGTTACTCACTGTTGTAGTCGGTCTGCTGCTCCTTGCCGTGCTTAACTCCTCATTCTGCCTCTTTTGTGCTTGGCCCCGCAATTGCTGCTTGCAGCTATATTTATTATTATTATTATTTATTTATTTATTTCCATTTTGATTTATTTTTCACACAGGATATGCAAACATTTTACTTTAGGTATTGTACATTAATATTGGTGTACACAATGTATACCAAAAAAGTAAATAAATAAATAAATTATATATATACTGTAATCAGCAAATCTATTGCTGCATCAGGGTAACTCCACAGTTTTATATGAAGTGGCGACAAATCGTTCAACTGATTATCTGTCCATTCCCCACAAGAACCCGGAAGATCCTGTTATAAATGACCATATATGGACAAGTAAGTGTGACGCCTCTGCTCAGCTGGGTTGCCTTTGGCTTTGAAGTTCCCATGGCACTCGTAGATCTCGCTGTGATTGGACTATCTTTTAAACCAAATTAAAAAACGCTTGATGTTGCAAAGTCCGTTTTGCAGTTATTATTACATCTGTAATACCCTCAGTTAACAATACAGTGTTGCTATGTGGTGAGGAATTGCCACTTTACAGAGATTGTAACCCTAACCCTAAGCATATCTTCATTAAACTACAAATAACAGCGCCATCTTTTTTCGCGTTCCATCGATAGAATGGCAGGCTTATGGGTAATGTAGTTTAGAATGTTTAATTATAAAATGGGGGAAAATACAATCTTTTTTTTGAGCAAAGGTTATCTAAACATGTTCATTGTGCAAACATCTATGGCATATTCAAGAGGCAGGCTGAAATTTGGTATTTTACTTAGACCACTTTTTAAAACACCTTTATACCACCTTTCCATATACGTTTTAAAACATTATGTAATTAACATAGCATAAGTAGTTGTCCTGCCAGTTTTCTCTTTGTCATTTATAATCAGACACTGATTTACAGCCATTTGAAATGTTTTTTTTTTTTTTTTTTGCTCTTCCAGGGGACTCTACTGGGCCCCTAGAGATGGAAGGGCAGTAACATGTACACAAATCTCTTCTCCTCATCGACATCACACTGTGCTGAGTCACATTTTTGAGATTGTCTTTTCAGCAGCTTGCCAATATGTAAGTTGCAAGTCATGGTTATCTTAGAATAAGAATTAGACAGTTCCCATTTGAAATGGGCTCCACTGATTTCATTAGATCAGGAGCAAGAATGCAGTGATGACACTAAATGAAGACACAAATGTAAAAAAACAATACATATTGTGATCCTTCATTGTACTATCACACAATTTCAATGTGTCATTCAGTAAGACAAGGCACAGACAGTGTGTGGTTTATGGTGCAAAAGCCATACAATTCATGCAGTGCAAAGAATCATAATGTAAAACACCTAATTTGTGTCTCTGTGTCAAATATTCCTTATTTTATTCTTTTTCTGATGTGAAACATCAGTAATGTGCATGCTCATCTTGCTTATAATACAGTATTAGATTCATATCTATGTACTGAGTATTGATCTTTCCCTGGTCCATCACCCTCAGTTGTGCATTAAGTGTCTGTAGCAATATGGTCCATGCAGTCTCTTCTAATTCTTCTTTCAGCCTTCCCTTCAGGTAACTGAATGTCATTAATTTGACCAAATGTTCATGCCTTAATTAAAACACTCATGGTAGTGAGGTGTATTGTTTACAAAATTAAATGGTGTTTTGACCAAACACCGTCCCAAATACAGAATATTCACCATACTTTATTATCCAACATCATGTGCAATACTTTACTGGAGAATACATCATAAAGACAACTATAGTAGATTATAAAGACAAATGATATTCAAGAGAAATATAAATGGGTTATGTTAAAACCATATTTTAATCAGATGAAGCCACCCAATTGCATGCATGGTCAAATTTCTTGAGCATCATGGAATCACATTCAGTTTCCTGCTCATCATCTGAGCTCTCCTGGTATCCTTCTTCTTTGTTTATCCATGGAGTTGTTATCCAGCACACTACAGTACAAGTAATGAACAGAAGAAATTACCGATTCAAATCAAATCACTTTATTGTCACAATACCATGATCACATGTACAGGTGAAATTCTTGTGTGCAAACTGCAGCATTACAGTATGGATGAAAAATATTAAATATATGCAACACAGACACACATACACATACATGTGTATGTATATGTACACTGTATATATAAGGGACTCAATACATGTAGAGAACAATATATGGTAAATATTACACTATGCAGTGAGCACAAAATGAAAACAATGATAAACAATAATGACAGTGCAGTACAGTATGAATTAGTGCAAACAGAATGTCAGGGTACAGAATAATAGTGAGTCAGAGTGCAGACAGTGTAACTGTTAGAGGGCAGTGACTATGAGGTTGAAGTGCTGTGTGTGTTGTTACTGGTACGAGTTCAGCTCAGTCTGATTGCCTGTGGAAAGAACTTGTCTCACAGTCTGCTGGTGAAGGTTCTGCAATAACTTCTGCCTGATGGTAACAATGAGAGCGATCCACGCAGTCGGCTGGAGTCTCTGATGGTCCTCTGTGCTTTCCTCACACACCACCTGATGTAGATGTCCTGAAGGGACAAAACATGTATTAAATGTTGTAAATCAATGAACAGTATATAGAATTTGTATTTATAGTTGTTGCATTGGACTTACCATTGATTCTTGTTGGAGGTATGGGCCAAAAGAATCCCTCCACAACTCTTGTTGATCAGTTGTGAAGTTTACTTTTATGCGCTGTAACATCTGAGCTGTCACAGTAGAATAGTCCGTGAATGCAGTCTTCATAGCAGATATCTCATGGGTTCAGGCTGCAGTGCTGCACCTGGTGGCCACTGAATTGATCTCTTCATCAACTGGCTTCATCCTCCTTCAAACAGACAAACAGACAAAACAATAAGTCAACAAAGAAATAGTGTTGGTGATTACAGGTGCAGCTGTCAGTACTCACCAAATTCGGTCATTTCCTGTCCAAATTCCAGAGACGATGGCACAGTTGATTTGCTAATTCTAGGAGCTATAAAAAAAGATGTGTATGTGAAAAATGGTAACGGTTGTCTTTTGAGAGATCAACATCAAATGCTGTACCACATATAACTACATTGCTTGAATACATACATACCAGTGGAAATCTGTCTTTTCTGTTTGGGCACAAGAAGACCATGTTCATTCCTCATTCATCAGGACTGGTTTGACTGGCTTGCTGTGACTGTTTTTCTTTGCGTTTTTGGTCTCCAGCTGTAAAACAAGAAAATATTTATTGACACCATGTTTAATTATTGTTGTTTAAACATAAAATAAGCAGTTGTAATTATATACTTCAAGCTCAAGTTCCCTGGCAACACCAGCAGGCTCCTGAGTTCATCTGTACACATCAGATTAAGAGTCTGAGAAAAGGCCATCATGCAAACTCTCAGTTTCTACCTTACAACAGAGCACAAACGAATGTGTAAGTGAGGGAGTAAAAGAATTAGATGAAGAGAAATAGACAGAATTTTGTAAGTTCAACAGAATGAGAGGAAAGCAGCATTAGAAAAAAATATTCTTTAATAGCAAGCTAATATGATTTCTTTAAATATGATTACCTGCTGACGATTTTGTTGTAAGCAGTTTAAAGGCCTCTTCACACCAAGGATGAGTCCACACTGCAACTATTTAACATGAAATGACAGAGAAACAATATGGTTGGAATCTCTTTCAGAACAAATTTTTCCAGATGATGAAAAATAAAAACATTGACAGCCAATGAAAATTTACCAGACTGTAAATAGCCTGAGGATGTAAATGCAGACAACATAACTGCAGCACACGCTTATAATAAACAGAATGTTATTTTCTGTTAGTATGAAAAATAAATGGTTAAAATAGTTATCATTATAGTTCTTTCTCTTGGTATGAACAGCCTCAAGTGATCTGATTTGATATTGTGGAGAGCTGATGAAGAATAACTGCAAGACAGGAAGAAAGAGAACTGATCACATGATGAACAACAAAAACATTGACAACGACAATGGCAGACAACAACATACTGTAAGTGCAGCATGTATAACAGTAAACAGAATGTTATCGTCTGTTGGTGTAGCTTCTTCAAGATCAGCACTGGGAGCTTCGAGTTTAAGGTCCCTGTTAATTCTAGCAGCTTTCTGACAGAATTGGTCAAAATTATGAGATTATAAAAATATCATGATGGACCACAGAGAAAAAAAAAAAGTAAAGGTGTGGCAAGCATTTTAGTTACTGTGCTTTACAAATAGTATACAGTAAAAAAAAAAAAAAAAACTGTTGAAACTACGCTTACAGTGGTAAAACTATGGTAAACGTTGTGGTTGTTGTGCTATAACTACAAACACAACAGTAAAACTACAGTTAAAGTGGTAAAACCATTGTAAGTGTTGTGGTTATTGTGCTTTAAAAACAAATACCACAGTAAAACTATGCTTACAGTGGTAAAACCATGGTAAACATTGTGAACGTTGTGCTTTAACTACAAATACCACAGTAAAACTATGATTCCTGAGGTAAATCTATGGTAAGCGTTGTGGTTATTGTGCTTTAACTACAAATACCACAGTAAAACTATGGATACTGAGGTAAAACTATGGTAAGCGTTGTGGTTATTGTGCTTTAAAAACAAATACCACAGTAAAACTATGCTTACAGCGGTAAAACCATGGTAAACGTTGTGGTTGTTGTACTTTCACTACAAATACCACAGTAAAACTATGGTTACTGAGGTAAAACCATGGTAAACGTTGTGGCTGTTGTGCATTGGCTACACATAATATGGTCAGGCAACAGTTACTATGGTAAAAATATGGTAAATGTGCAGACTTTTACATGATCGCGGTTATCACGCTATACTGGGTTGGTTGATTTGTAAAGCTGTCATTAGCCACGTGAATATGATTAAAACGGTTTTATTTATTTATCTATTTCAAAACTGCAACAGTTAGAAGTTAGCTTAGGCTAATGTAAATAGTAGGCTAATGTTAGCAGCTATGCTAACAAAGCAGCCGACTGTTCTACTAACTAATTTGAACACATACGCTTCCATTTTAACACATGAGCCCATGTAAGGAGATGCAGAAGCACCAAAATAATTAAAATAATGATCTCATTACAAAAGAAAAGATTTTTGCCCTTACTCACCTGTTTGAAGGTGTACAGGCATCAGGTGAACTGGGCAAACCGAGCCTCGCTGGTGACGTCACGACCGTAGAAGATGCTGCGTGGTATTCGTACGCATCTGCTCTCCACAGAAGTTAATAGGAAGGATTGGCGTATCATATGCATGCGAAATTGGACTCTGGTGTATGTATTACAAGCAATTGGAAAGTGTAAAGCGGTATTATTTATACGCAAATTGATGAGAACGGGTTGCGTGAGCGCAGGACCGCACTGAAACTACAGTGGATTCAATCATTTTCCTCCACAAAAATATGTAGCCTAATCTTGGTGAGTAAAGGTTTTTCAAATATAACTAAATATTAATTGAGTCTTAAATGCATAATATAGACAGAGTATATAGGCTAATGTTGGCATTATTCTTTTATTACATTTCAGCTGCTATTCACCATCGCGTTGAGGCCGGATTGTGGAGAGAAGTGGCGAAGCAAATCCCGCTGAGCCTTTATCTTAATTTCCTTATTGCCAAATACCCATCTTAATTTAGAACTTATCTCAATTTAATTTAATTAAGTTGACTCATTTTTATTGGCGAGTTGGTCTATTCAAAGGTCTGCCTATTTAGAGTGCTAAGATGTTACGATGTTACAGACGACTTATTTAATTTCTTTGTTCCAACTTCCAAGTGGCCTATAGCCTACGTTAGTCATTAATAAATTGTAAAAACATGTATAAATGACTCATTCTTGACAAAAGCCAAAAGAGCTGTGTGCTTGCGCACATTTGAATAATGTCGGGCTGTAATTGGGTTCGGGCTTTTAAAAAGCTGCCAATCAAAATATACTTGTTGGGCTCGGGCGAATTCTGTCGGTCTCGGGCCTTGTCGGGCCTAACTTTTAAGGCCCGATTACAGCTCTAGCCCAGACTTCTGTGAGCTGCAGTGTCAGGTTTGCCGTTCTCTCCAACATTACATAACTTGATCTTTACATTCTTCACTTTAATGCACATTTTAGATATTAGCCGTCGATCACTCCCTGTCACTGACACTGCGCTCCGCTGAAACTCGGAACCGGCCGTTTTTTTCTCTCTCTCAACCAATCTCTGTTCCGGATTTGCAGAAACTACATTGAAATTAGGGGAGTGTGATATGACGATTTTTGATTGTGGACAATTAAAATGTCTCCACAATCTGCTTTTGAAGAAATATACTATAGTTCGTGCTACAGCGCACATTCTGTCAGACGCAATTCTAGTGCCTCCGTCTCAATACACTGTACAACGCGACATACATTCACATCAAATGATAACTGAGCTTCAGAGTTCCACTCACGCAGGGGCGTAATTTCCACTGGAGACACACTTTTCAAAATCCCGTTTGTGCCCCCCCCCCCCCACTTTCAAATTGTTTTGTTAAATTATTGTCTTGTAATGTAGAATGCACGCTCAGCACCGCCGAGAGTTTCGCGCCATCGTTAAAACGAAACCGAAAGTAAAACGCGCACGTGCCTTCAAAAGCAATTTTAATACCACACTTAGAGAGTGACTCCCCAATGTGCGCAAATTGGGCTACATAACATACCTAGGCTGTAGGCTATAATAGGTTGTGTTGTTGTCTAAAGCTCTGGATCATGCTTGAAAAATTCGGTCTCTATTTGCACTTTGAATATTGAGAGACTAGCCTACTTTGATTATGGCTGCATTTATTTTTTGCACTTAATACGACTAAGAAAGAACTGTGTCGTTCATTTTTTGTTATTTGTAATGTAGATTGTTTAAAAATGCAGTGGTTGCCTCTAATTGAAATGGCACTAGATGTCAGAGAGAAAATAAACATCTTATTCATGTACTCATATTTTCATTCATTCTTGTCCCTTAAGGCGTAAAATAAATATTTTAAAAAAGGCTTTCAGAATCAGCCCATTTGCTTGTAAAAACATCGGCAATCAGAATCGGCCATGAAGAATCAAGATTGGTGCATTACTAAAAAGAAATGCCAGGCCGAGTGCTGGCTGCTCTGCTCAATTGCCAGTTGTGGTGCTCCTTAATATTCATTTGGTGCTCCTAAATTTTTTTGGTGCTCCTAATTTTTTGAAGTTGGGAGCACCAGTGCTACCAAGTAAAAAAGTTAATTTCGAGCCCTGCCCATTTTTATATACTTTTGAAGCTAGCTCAAAGATGCTAATTAGCACATGGTTAGCTAGCACACTTCTGAATAGTGGCACACATATAAAAACTAAATGTTATGGAATAACTCCCAAAAAAGTGTGCGTGATTATAGAAAAAAGGTGTTCGGTAGTGTCATGAATCTGGTCGGTGACCTGCGGTCCGCTCACCACCAGATGTCGCTCTCACCCTGTCATTAGGCTCAGACTGTTGCTCTACACCCCGGACTACATCTCCCATCTTCCACCACACTGATTGCGTCGTCACCTGTGGCCAATCAGCAGCCCTATTTAAGCCCCGGACTTTCACTCGGTAGTATTGTGGAGTGTTTTGTGGAGAACTGCATCGGTTGCGTTTAGCGCTCCCCTAGTGCTGGTACCTTAGCAGAGTTTGTTTCTAGTTTCCTGAGTTCCTACTTTCCTGAGTTTCGTGTTCTCGTCTGTCTCGCCGCCTGCCTTTCTGGACTCCAGCTCGTTGTAAGGATAACTGTTCTTTCTCACGTCATGGCTTATGTTCGCCGCTGACCGACCCACGCCTGTCTCACGGACTACTCTTGTGCCTCGTCTCAACATTCCTGTCTGTAATTGTTCTGACCCTGCCTGTCTGATCATGTATTTGTCTCGTCCCGTTAATAAAAGCTCGCGTATGGATCCCCTCGCCTCTCGTCTCCCTCTCCACATTACAGGTAGTGACGTTCTTTAAAGTTGCACAGATTTTTCATACCTTTGAACTTTTTTTCTGATAAGAAATTTATGGGTGTAGTTGAAATCGGCCAATAGACTAAAACATTCACTGTTTCGGTAGTGTGACCAATTAAAAAAAAAAAAAAAAAAAAAAAAAAAAAAAATATATATATATATATATATATATATATATATGTGTATGTATATATATATGTATGTATATATATATATATATGTATGTATATGTGTGTTATTTTATTTTTAAATGTATAGAATATATATATTTATTATTTATTTATTTATTTATTTTTTGTTAATTTTAAAGATATTATTTTTAAAACCGCAATGCATTAAAATGCAAAATTTATTTCAATATCCTTTTCATAAGTTGAAATGTAGGGGTTAAGGTTCAGGACAGCCACCTCCCAATTGAAAGTACCTAATAAATGATGATTTTATTAAGCTTACTGATATTTTAAATGTTGTTCTGATTTCAATAGACAATAAAATTATCTGTTGATAATGAAAAAAAACACCAATTCTATAGAATGGCCCATGTACATGTTAATGAGTAATTATATACATTTTTTTTGTTCATACATTAAAGTGTTTCTGCTGCACTGCGGTATCTGATTGTGTGATAGACAAGTGATAATTTGTTGTTGTTGTTTCAGGCGTCTATGTCGATGGCTCCCGTCAGCATCTTCAGGCATGGTGCGGATGAGGAAAAGGCAGAGACGGCGTGTTTGGTGAGTGACACATTTACTCATACATACACATATATATATATATATATATATATATATATATATATATATATATATGAAGAGTTTCGTTGCAAAACGAGATATATCCATTTTGAGAAATGTTGGTTATTTGACATTATTATTTAAGACATCAACAGTCAAGTTCATTCACAATTTTTGTACATTAAACTATTACTTGAGCTCAGTGAAGGCCAGGGACACAATATTTTTCAAATCCAGGATATTTTTTATTTAATTTTATGTCCATAAATAGTTCATAAATAAGTCAAAAACCATGCCAAAATGCAACATATTTATCTTAACATTGTCAAACATCTTAAATTTGTTTAAAAAAACAATACATCATAAATATATGGAATAGTATATACAAAGATTGATTAATAATAATAAGATTCTGAGTTAGTTTTGACCAGAACATACACAACATAACATAACTTTTTTTTTTTTTTTTTTTTTTTGCAAAACGCTATAAACGTAGCCTACGTAGCCAATAAGAATTTCCATTAGACAAATTTTTACGTGGTGAAAATAAGAGATTATGAATGCCACTGAATGAAAATTTGATCATTTTATTAACAGTGCATGAAAAACGCACAAAGTGCACTGTCTTCAACGGGAACCGTCTTAGCGGTTTTTATTTGAAGGCTCTCCTGGTGACTTCGAGCTTTCTCGTGGTCCTTTACTGCCTCGATTTTAAAATTACTGGTCCCCACCACGAAACTGTTAGTTTTATTTTTTTCTTTCGTGTACTCACGGCAAATCTGACAAAACATGACCGCATTTTTACTATCAAACACTAGCCAATGACGACCTGTCTGCCATTTACAATTAAACTTCCTTCTCTTTGTTTCGCACGCTCTGTCAACATTTTCATCTTCTGCCTCCTTCCTCTTCTCACCTCTTCCTGATCCTGACGTCTGTCCTAACCACCGCAGCATTTTGATTTTAGCTTATTTCGCTGTCCAGCTCAGTCCTCTTTGCTCATCCGATATTTCCTATTTCTTGTTTGTATTTTCGCGCTCTTGTCGTCCTTGATTGGACCCGCAAACCGAAGCGTACAGTATCTGCGCGCTGCTGCCAATAGGTATCTAAAACGTCACCCGTAGTGTTCATGTGAAATGTAGGACGGAGGGGACAAACGACCCAGAGCGTCTCTGACATGATTTGCATGATTGGCTCATGCATCACCGGCCAAACTGGCTGGTAAGTTTTTATCAATACATGCCAAAATGATTTTTAACCCGCATTTGGCGGGTTGGCGGGTGTTAATTTCGAACCCTGGTTATATCGCACTTTGTAAAGAAACTGGTCTGGCAGATATCGCGTTTTGTGAAAAAATACATTTTATAGTAGGCCTAAAATGTACATTCTTAAATTTTATGAATGGCACCAATTCACACATAGATTAAGGTACATCTGAACAGTGATTTCCAATAATAAAATCCAAATGTCAAAAAATGGCGTTTATCGCGTTTTGCAACGAAACTCTTCATTCATATATATATATATATATATATAATGTGTGTATTCATTCATAACCCCGTCATCTGTCTGACTCTCTCTGTCGCAGTCGTCCTTCATCGGTGCCATCACTATCGGAGATCTGGTGAAGAGCACTCTGGGACCAAAAGGAATGGTATGACTCACACCTCACCTAAGATTACTACAGTAAACATAATCAATAATCAATAACCTCTGACCTTACAGGACAAGATCCTGCTGGGCGGTGGAAAGGACAGTAGCGTGACGGTCACCAATGATGGAGCCACCATCCTGAAGGCCGTCGGTGTCGACAACCCTGCCGCGAAAGTGCTCGTGGGTCAGTTCACATCCAACCGTCACACATCTGTGCTTTCAAGATTCACAGATGAGCACTCTTAAAAAAAAAAAAAAATAAATAAATAAATAAATAACCCAGCGCAGAACTGTTTAACCCAACCTTCTGGATAGTTTAATTTAACTCAATTATTTCTTGCTTAAAATGAACCCGAAATAGGTTGGAAATGAACATTTATTAATATGTTCAATAAGTGAACATTTATTAACAAGTTGAACAAATAATAATAAAAACATTTTCACCTTTTGATTATCACTGATACCTCTAGGAATTGTGTCTGATTATTATTTTTATTTATTTATTTTTTTAATTGTCTGGGTTAATTTTAAGCCCGGCAGCTATATGGTAACTTTTTTAAACAATAGGTAATATTAAACTGCCCAGAAGGTTGCTGGGTTTGTTCATATTTCACCCAGCACTGGGTTGTTTTTAACTCATCATTTTTTAGTGTATAAAAATCACAAAAATCATATATTATAAACATCTTTACTGTCACTTTTGATCATTTTAATGCATCCTTGATGAACAAAAGTGTCAGTTTCTTTAAAAAAATGTAAAAATAAAAAAATAGATTATGTATGTCTGGTACACACAAATATTGTGCAGCACAACTGTTTTCAACATTGCTGATAATCAGAAATGTTTCTTGAGCAGCAAATCAGCATATTAGAATGATTTCTGAAGAATCATGTGACACTGAACACTGGTGTAATGCAAGGTTATTATAGTTAATGAAAATGAACGGAAAAAACTAAAACTAGAATTGAAAAAGCATTTTCGTTAACTGAAATAAAAATAACAACGAGAGTTTAAAAAAAAAAAACAACGAAAACTAACTGAAACTGTTTTGTGTGTATACAAAACGAACTTAAACGAACTATTATAGCAAAAACGTCCTTCGTTTTTGTCTTTGTAAATACATAAGCCTTTTGGGTTGAATTAAAATGTTTACTTCACGCTGCCAGTTTTAAGCCAGGTGTTTGACGTTACTCTCAGACCCTGGGTGTATACAGATAACAAAAAACAACAAGAGGAATACAAATATACAATAAATACAAATTGTTTTGGTAAATAAAGAGAATATAGTACAAAATACTATATACAAATAAGGGCACATAGTTTTTAGAGTGCAAATCAGCGTTGAGCCGCATCATGCATTATGCCGCGTTTGCAGCTGAAGATAATGAGGAAATTACATTGCACTCCAAACGACTAAATAATGACACACACATGCTCTGAACACTCAAGTCTTCACTAGGGGATAAGGGTAATCACTAGGGCTGCATGATTATGACAGAAATCATAATTGTCGGTTATTCACCTTGATATTGTAATTGCGATTATTATTGTTGATTAATAGATTTTACATTGAAGTTTTTAAATGTTTTATAACTTTCTGTGAAGCAGCTGCATGGTACATTCTCAACATCCAAAACTAAATGATATAATGTAAATAACAAATAATTATGGGAGTTGTGTTGTTAGTAAAAAATCCAAAAAGAATAATCAATTCAATTTATCAATTTTACAATCGCTGATTTACCAATGTGTTTAGTGCTTAAACATACTGCCGAAACGCACCGATATGAGCACAAAGGGACAGCTGTAATTGAGGATTTTGGCGATTATGTAATTGTTTCACCCGTAATTGTAATCCCGATTAGTTTTACGATTAATTGTGCAGCCCTAGTAATCACTATGATTTGGAAAATGACCGTCCATTGTACTACACACGACATACGAATCGTTACACCCCTAGTGATTATTTTGACAGATACATTTGTTCATATTATTAGATTTTTTATTTATTTTTTTTATTTTGGATGTGTTTTTTACATTTTATGCTTACGTTAACTAATTGTTTGTTTTCTTATCCTTCTTTGCAAAGAACTTGACCTGCCTTAGGAGCGACGAGCTGAAGTTCCAGGTGGATCTGATGAACATCGCGCGCACCACGCTCTCCTCCAAGCTGCTGACGCACCACAAGGAACACTTCGCCAAGCTGGCGGTGGAGGCCGTGCTCAGACTCAAGGGATCTGGCAACCTGGAGGCCATTCATGTGATCAAGAAGCTGGGCGGCAGCCTCACTGACTCATACCTGGATGAAGGTCTGAACCTCATGTTTAACATTACACTACACACAACATAGGGTTAGATTACCGCTTCAGTAAGTTATGTATAGGTTTAAAAATTGCTCTTACGTCTAGTGTTGTATGTTTATATTTATGTAGCACTGTGGTCCTGCAAGACACAACATTTCGTTCCACTGTATGTCCACACATTTAGCGGAATAACAATAAAGCTCGACTTGATTTGACTTGACTTACAGCACGGATTATGTGTCTAAACAATTAAATATCCATAGTGCATGTTTAGATTTTTAATGATGGATGCCCAACACTAACCTATAGTTAAAGGAGAAGTCCAACTCCAAAACAAAGATTCACTTATGTACTCACCCCCTTCTCATCCAAGATGTTCATGTCTTCCTTTCCTTAGTTGTAAAGAAACAGTTTTTTTTGAAGAAAGCATTTTTCTCCATATAATGGACTGATATGGTACCCATGATTTTGAACTTCTGAAATGCAGTTTAAATGCGGCTACAAACGATCTCAAATGTGGTTGTAAACGATCCCAGCCGAGGAAGAAGGGTCTTGTCTAACGAAACGATCGGTTATTTTCATTTAAAAAATACAATTTAAATACTCAAACGCTCGTTTTGCCTTGCTCTCCATGAACTGTGTATTCTGACTCAAGACAGTTAAGCCGGGCTTCACACTACAGGAGTTTAAAAATCATAACCGATTATGAAATCTTGTTGCTGGAGAATCTTTGCAGATGATCTTCCCTGAAATCGTAAACATGAACATACTACAAGATTTGAAAATTGTGGCGCATCACACATTTCTGCAACTAATGTTTACAAATGTTAGTTAGCATGCTAGCAGCTTTATGCACTCACCTGGTATTTTCAAAACTGAGACCATTTCATGGAGCTTTCCTTGCTCCATGCGGTTGTAGTATGTTTTCAACATATTATACAGACAGTGTTACTACAAAAACATAAGAAGCAGTTTCCTGCATCTCCACTATCCAGTGGACCGTACAGCAGCTGTTTTGCGGTCGCGCGTTGTGAAAGTAAGGAAAGGACGTGACGTGTGGCCAAGTACGGTGACCCATACTCGGAATTTGTGCTCTGCATTTAACCCATCCAAGTGCACACACACAGTAGTGAGTAGTGAACAAACACACACCCGGAGCAGTTGGCAGCCATATTGCTATCGCTGCGGCGCCCGGGGAGCAATTGGGGGATCGGTGCCTTGCTCAAGGGACTCACCTCAGTCGTGGTATTGAGGGCGGAGAGAGTGCTGGTTATTCACTTCCTCCACCCTCACTCCCTGCCGGACCTGGGACTCGAACCCGCAACCTTTCGATTGCAAGCCCGACTCCCCAACCATTAGGCCACAGCTGCCCCCTGCCCCCTGCCCCCTGCCCCCTGCCCCCTGCCCCCTGCCCCCTGCCCCCTGACCCCTGACCCCTGACCCCTGCCCCCTGCCCCCTGACCCCTGACCCCTGAAAGTACTGACATAATCATAGCTGTGACCATCCCGATTTAAAATCCTGAATATCAAACGTGTGAGAGCAGATCGGGAGGTGCAAGATTCGATCTGTGAACGTCTCACATTACCAGATAATCCGTGCCGGACATCGGGACCGATCGAGGTGCTCCACAAGATTTCTGTTCCGATTCTCGGGAGGGGAAAATCAGGGCAAAATCGGGCTAAAAATCCTGTAGTGTGAGCCCGGCTTTAGGGTATGTTGAAAAACTCCAATCATATTTTCTCCCTCAACTTCAAAAATCATTTCAAAATCATCCTACATCACTGCAGAAGTACCGACACATCTTTTTTTTATTTATCTTTGATAAAGTAAACATGCAAAGAAAGGTAAAACAGCGATATAGGATGATTTTGAAATTGAGGGAGAACATGAGATGGGAGTTTTTTGTCATGAACCAGAATAAAACAGTTCAGGCAGAGCAAGACAAGTTGAGCATTTGGCATTAAAAAGTATTGTATTATTTTTATAAAAATAACCGATCGTTTCGGTAGATAAGACCCTTCTTCCTCGGCTGGGATCGTTTACAACCACATTCGGGATCGTTTGAAGCCGCATTTAAGCTGCATTTTGGAAGTTCAAAATCGGGGCACCATATCAGTTCATTTTATGGAGAAAAATGCTGAAATGTTTCCCTCAAAAAAAACAGAATTTCTTTACAACTGAAGAAAGAAAGACATGAACATCTTGGATAACAAGGAGGTGAGTAAATTGTTGTTCTGGAAGTGGACTTCTTTAAATGAGCATTAGATGACAAAAAAGGTCATTTAAATATTAAAATTAATAATTAAATGCAATAATGTATGGAACCCCATTTCCACCACATAAGAAAAAAAATCAGGTTACACTTTATTTTGAGTCCATTTTAGATATTCTGCTAACTATAAGTAACTTTGTAACTACATGTCAACTAATTCTTATTAATTTGCAACTACTTGTCTACTAACTCAGAGCAAACTATTAGGTTATGTTTAGGGTTGGTAGAATAAGTTGACACATACTTGCAAAGTTTATAAGAGTGTTAGAAGATATTAAGCAGACAGTCTACTAATACTCTAATGACTAGCTGACATGCAATTGCACAGTTACTTGCTGTTAGTAGAATGTGTAAAGTGGACTATCAAAATAAAGTGTTACCAAAAATCATGATTTAAAATTGAAATAACGACATACTTGAGATACATGAGAGAAAAATTATTACTTTATTTCTTACTTTACTTTTTTACTTATTACTTAGTCATAATTATGAGATTAAAGTACAATGTTGACTTTTAAAAAGTCATGATTTTATTTAAAATGTCATTTAATCTCGTAATTATGACTTAACACTTGTGCATCATAAAAAGTTACACACAGGTCCTTAGTGTCAAAAAACTGTCATAAAAATTTGAAGCTTGGGAGTACAGACTTAAGTTTGGTCTCGTTTTAAAGAAGACCAATGGCAGATTGTTGTTGAAGTAGAAAAAGTTTTAAAAAGTGAAACCAAAAAAAAAGTTATAGAGGTTTAAAGGAACACTCCGCTTTTTTGAAAATAGGCTTATTTTTTTCTAACTTTTTCCATTTTGCACTCGCCTATTTTCAGGTGCTGCGTAATATCATGCTGAATGGATTCGAAAACGGTGAAACTCAACTGTTTAACTCTAGGGGAGATGGAAAATGAACCTATTTTTAAAAAAAAGCAGAGTATTTCTTTAGGTTTATGCAAATGCTTTATGAACAAAATTTTATATAAAGCATATATTTTATGAAATATGTTGAACTCTAAACCTGCTAGAAAATCAAAGCCATAAATCTAAAGAAGTTGTGTTCCAAATTTGAGGTTGATCTCTCAAAAAATGAGCTTTCAGGAAGATTTTGTTTGGGTGCAGTACCAAATTTCCCCCATAAGATGCCAGCAAAACTCCACTGGTGCACACAGTGGTTGGATCTGTGATTTGCAGTAGAGTTTTTCTCTGTCAAGTATTACAAGTACACACACTATAATATCTATATAATCACACACATACAAGCCACACTCTGACATCCATACCAACACACCCACACAATTGTAGCTGCATTATTTATGGAACTGGCTCTACATTATGCAGAAGCAGAAAACAGGAATAAAGACAGTATTTGCTTTATTGGACAAATCAAAAAAAAATGGCACCATCTGGTAAAAAATGGTAAAATTAAAATTTTAAGCCTTGCCAACAAAAGTCTATTAACAAAAATTGCATCATTTTAGATTTAAATGCCACTGTGATTAAAAATAGCAGTTTTAATGGGTTTCAATGGGGACTGAGTGTAACAATTTTTTTGTACATAGTGCAAAAGATTTATTAAAGGAAATGAGGGTGAAATAGTAAAATTCCAATAAAAATACACACCTGTGCCAAAATTTTTGCAGCTGGCAATAACACAGGCAAAATAATAAAAAAAACAAAACTGAAAAGGACAAAAATGTCCAAAAGGTCACACAAGGGTTGAGTGTGTCGTAATTTCAACTTTAAAGCATGAGTTTTTTTTTTTTTTTTTCTTTTGTGAATGGGCTTCCTCCATAATGAGTGAAGTACATGATTGAACATTAGCGCACACACGTGTCTGTGAGAATGACCGGCTCTTCCTGTTCCTCACAGGTTTTCTCCTGGACAAGAGGATCGGCGTGAACCAGCCCAAGAGGATCGAGAACGCCAACATCCTCATCGCCAACACCGGCATGGACACAGACAAGATCAAGGTACGCCGGCCTTCGGTCTCTGAGTGTGATCGCAGATGTGATGAGCATTAGTAATGTAACGCTAGCGTGTCTCCACAGATCTTCGGCTCCAGAGTGCGCGTGGACTCCACCGCCAAAGTGGCTGAGATCGAGATGGCCGAGAAGGAGAAGATGAAGGAGAAGGTGGAGCGCATCCTCAAACACGGCATCAACTGCTTCATCAACAGGTGCTTTATCTCAGGACATGCATGTGTGGTCATGTGATGCGTGTGTGGTCATGTGACAGATGGGTGAATGTTGTTGGTTTGTTGTTCCTCAGGCAGCTGATCTATAACTACCCTGAGCAGCTGTTTGCAGCCGCCGGTGTGATGGCCATCGAACACGCAGATTTCGTGGGAGTCGAGCGCTTGGCTCTCGTCACAGGTACACAAATACTGTCTAGTGCACACTGTGACAACTGTATCCCAGCATGCACTGCTGTTATCTCAACTCATTCAGGGCTCCACATTAAACCTGTTACATGTGCATTGTCATTCAGACTTATCCAAAATGTAATTTATTTGTGTAAATGTTATTTATTCTGAAGTAATTTACTTGTCTGTGTTCTGGCAGCTCTTACTTAAATCAATGTGTTTGTGATATTTATCGCTTTAAATTGATTTCTAAGGCATTTTTGCCTATATAAAGGACAGCTTTTCTCCTAACCTTATTAAAAGTTTGCATCATGGTTCATATCAATTTCTTAAATTTTATTAAAGAATTCAGTTAATGTAATAAGACACCGTAAGGATGTTGCCAATCAAATGAAATCACTAAATTGACGTTTAGGTTCATTTCCACACTGTTTAATGAAGCTGAAATGTAGCATGAATGCATTTACATTGCAAAATTACAACAGCATAAAATGTTTTGAGCTTACATTTTAAAATTGTTTTATTAATACACAAATTATATGAAATGTTGGGCAAGCTTTTAAATATGAAAGTAAACCACCAGTAGGCGACAGCAAGTGACTCTCAAATGATTCATTCAGATGGCTGAGTCATTCAAGAATGAAGTGTGTGTCTTCATGAATGAGTCACTGAATCACTGACTCACCCAATTCATTTAAAACCGCTGAATCGTTCAGCAAAAACAGTCGACATTGACAGTATTTAGTCCAAATTTTAAGTCCCTTTTTTTTTTTTACACTACCAGTCAAAGGTTTTGGACGGTAAGATTTTTAGTCTCTTCTGCTCAACAAACCTGCATTTATTTGATCCAAAGTAAAGCAAAAACTGTTATAAATTGTGAAATATGTTACTATAATAACTGTTTTCTATTTGAATACATTTTAAAATGTAATTTATTTTTGTGATTTCAAAGTTCATTTTTCAGCATCATTACTACAGTCTTCAGTGTCACATGATCTTTCAGAAATCATTATAATATGCTGATTTGCTGCTCAGAAACTATTATTATTATTATTATTATTATTATTATTATTATTATTATTATTATTATTATTATTATGTTGAAAACAATTTTTTCAGGTTTCTTTGCTGAATGGAAAGTTCAGAAGAAGTAAAAAAAAATCTTTTGTAACATTATAAATGACTTCATCACTTTTGATCAATTAAAAGCATCCTTGCTAAATAAAAGCATGACTCGGAGATTTTAAATTGTATAGTGTATAATGTTACAAAAGCTTTTTATTTCAGATAAATGCTGATCTTTGGATCTTTCTATTCATCAAAAAATCCTGAAAATATGTAGTGAACTGTTTAAATATTGATAATAATAATAATAATATTAATAATTGTTTCTTGAACAGCAAATCAGCATATTAACAATTTCTGAAGGAAAAAAATGCTGAAAATTCAGCTTTGATCACAGGAATAAATTACATTTTTAAAATTGGATAATTTTTTAATTTATTTATTATTTATTTATTTTTTTTATCAAATAAATGCAGGCTTGTGTCATGTTGCTAAACTAGGCTATATCATATGTTTTATGACAGCATGTTTCTTCTGTGAGCTGTTGTGTTCATTTGTTTTAATTTCTTAACGAGATTCGCTCACACAGACAGGCTGAGTGAGCCTCAACTTGGTGCAACATCATTGCTGTCAATACATTAACCAGTCATCAATCGCCACTTACACTAAATGTGATATCAAAATCGTTCTTGCCAAAGTCTTAGTGCTTTCCTAGTCAGATGTTTTAATCAGGATAATAGTGTGGTCAGGCAAGTCAAATTCAAGAAATGCACTTGCCCCAGACTGACAAAAGTTCACTAAATTTGAGTTAGTAAAAATACTAAATATTCTGTAAACATGCAGTAGAAAGGGTTTTTTAAATGTGTGTCAGACTGTTTGTTGATTCTGCTGGTTTTTGTGTCTCATAGGTGGTGAGATCACCTCGACCTTTGACCATCCTGAGCTGGTGAAGATCGGCCACTGTAAGCTGATAGAGGAGGTGATGATCGGAGAGGACACTCTCATACACTTCTCTGGAGTGGACATGGGTAAGAGCTGGCGAAGTGCCATTTCCACAAACAAACCTGAGGGCAGCTTGATTTTTGTGTTTGTTTGCTTGTTTTAAACATGCTCCAGGTTTCCTGTGCTTGTTTGTAGAGCTGCACAATTTGCCCAAAAATGTTGTGATTTATATATCAGTAATTCAACAACTATTAATCGTGCAGCTTTAGTGAACATGTTTCCTGTGAAGCGCTGATGCGTGACTGTGTTTCTGTGCACAGGTGAGGCGTGCACCATCGTCCTGCGTGGGGCGACACAGCAGATCCTGGATGAGGCCGAGCGCTCCCTCCACGACGCCCTGTGTGTGCTGGCGCAGACCGTCAAAGAGACGCGCACCGTGTACGGCGGAGGTGAGTACGCCAGCGGCTCTATGACACGTGTGATGAGACTCAAACTCATGCATGAGTTTATGTCAGTGTTTATTTTATTGACCAAATAATTTCCCGTCAATGACATTTCACAGACAGACAAAGATGAAAACGAGTCGATAATGAAATAAAAACTCATTTTGAATGACAAAAACTGACAAAAATCTATTCGGGGGACTAAAATATGACTAAAAGTTAATGGTCTTTTAGTCCAAAGGCTAAAACAAAATCAAAATTGTCTGTTAAAATCAACACTGGTCTGTGTTTCAGGCTGCTCGGAGATGCTGATGGCTAAAGCCGTGTCAGATCTGGCCAACCGCACGCCAGGAAAAGAGGCCGTGGCCATGGAGTCCTTCGCTAAAGCCCTGAGGATGGCTTTAGCGAAGGATGGCACATACCCATCAGTCCACTGACAAATCAGAAACACAGTGACACACTAAGAGACATCATTTCACTCCCCTAAATTGATTTCCAGGGGCATTTTTACTTTTATGAAGGCAGTTTGTTTCTTATTAAATTGTGTGCATCATCTTTTAGGCTTTTGCGCTCTGATTGCAGTTTTATCAGGTGTAACTGGAAAAAATGAGTTCACGTAAGAGCTCAATCTGAGGTCACAGGTATACAAAAATCGCTTGGCCACCTGGTGGCACTATAAGATGGAAAAACACATAAAAATGGCTATACGTACACAACCATTTGTCCTATCAACATGAAAATCGCTGTGTACGGTCACTGACCGTACACAGCGATTTTCATGTTGATAGGACAAATGGGTGTCTAAAAGAACATTTGTGTGTCTCAAAAAAAACATGTCCGGCATTGGCCGACGAAGTTTGAGCACCTGTTAGTCATTCCAGACAACTTTGCCTCTAGAGCCACTGCTATCAATCAAATTGTTTGTTAAATGATTGAGAAGATGTACAAAACCTACTTTTGCAAACTAATCTTAGGTTTTTTGCCCAATCGGAACCAAACCAGTGCAGAAAGATTTTCTACAGAGTGAATATCAATAATTCTCAAAGACATTTACTCAAAACTTGAGTCAAAATTCTCAACTTTTCGACTCAACTTTTCGAAACGTTCGAAAGAGGTGGGACCACTTTTACTAAAATGGCTTTAACTCAAAAAAAAAAAACTGAATGAGAGATCTTCACCAAACTAATGTAAGCGCTCAATCTGAGGTCACAGGAAAAAAAAATTGCAGAGCTTGGCCACTTGGTGGTGCTATAAGAGGGAAATAAAACTTTAAAAAGGCTATGCCTACGTAAACATTTGTCCTATTTACATGAAAATCACTGTTCACGGTCTTGGTCCAAAGTGCCACAAGTGTCTACAAGGACATTTGCTTAAAGTTTAAGCACCTGTTAGACAAGGTTAACAAGGGCCGATTGGAACAGAATTTGGTGGGCCTGTTTTACTCACGGCCCCAAAGGTCTGTGAGAAATTTGAAAGAAATCAGCCACTGGGTGGTGATATCACATTTTTCAAGGGCATAAACGACTGTATGTTGAACAGTTTTTCGCACAATATTCATATCATATGATAGAACTTCTAATTCTGGACTTTGCCTGTAGAAACACTGCTGTCAATCAAACCATTTGTTAAATGATTAATATGTAAAAAACCTACTTTTGTGAACTAGTCCTAGGTTTTTAGCTCAATTGGGAAAAACGCCACAGTACAATTCTCTGGAATCTCTAGGTCAGTAATTAACAAAAAAATGTTGAAATTTATCCTTTGGAGAAGGTGTAATGAGGTTGTTTAGAAAAGAGGCCTGTCCAAATCTACCCTAAATCCTATAAAGTCTTAAAGAAAACTCAAAACTTCACAAAATCTGCTGAGCACATGTGACAGTTGACAGTTGATTCTAAACAAGCATGCAAAGTTTTAAGGAGATCGGACCACAGCTGGCGCTAAAGCAGACAGAAACTCTTAAAACAATGTTTTTATGGTAAATAACTTAGATTTGCCAAAAATGTGCTTGAACCCCAGTAATCGCTGCTTGCAGAATCTATTTTTGTTAAACAAAGATAAAAAACTGACACATCTGCTGTATTGTGTTGTAAAAAATATCACATTTGCAATTGTGCTGATATTTATAAAAATGCAACTTTTGTTGGTGTAATATTGCATAACTCTACCACCTGATGTAGATGTAAGAAGAAACACTTTTTTGGCCCTCCATCTTGAGTTTTTGTGGTAGTTTTAAGTGAATATGAAGTGCTGTAGGTGTTCAGTGATTTATGTAAGTCTCCTTATCAGTCATTATGTTGCATTATATGGTAAATGAGCATTATGTGCTCTAGAGACCAGCCTCAGTTTGAGTGTCAGGTGTCTGTTTTAAAGACGCAGGACTGTTTGTGTTGCAGCTGCCCACCATCATCGCTGATAACGCGGGATACGACAGCGCAGAGCTGGTTTCTCAGCTGAGAGCCGCACACCAGGACAACAAGAGCACCTTCGGCCTGGGTAAGACACACACAATTACGTTAGCAAGTCACGTTAGCCCTGAATCTGCGCTCTGACCTCTGACCCCTGCGCTTTCAGACATGACCCAGGGCGCGGTGGGAGACATGGCCACTCTGGGCATCACAGAGAGCTTCCAGGTGAAGAGGCAGGTGCTGCTGAGCGCGGCCGAGGCGGCCGAGATGATCCTGCGTGTGGACAACATCATCAAAGCCGCTCCCAGGTGACGTTTCACTGCTCAGGCGCAGCTCTTTAGTGGCTCACCAGTTTTCTCTGTGATGTTGCTTAACGTGTATTTGTTGTTGTGTGTTCCAGGAAGCGTGTGCCGGATCATCACCCCTGCTAAACACCCTCACAGCAGCCCGTGTATTTATTGACAGGAAGTTGATGCTCTTTGTTTCATAGTTTATGTAGTCGCACTTCCCAAGCGTCGGTTGCGTCTGAACGTTACTGCTTTACACGATGACCTTTGACCTTTTGTTTACTCAATAAACCGTTATGACTGACATGATTGTGTTGAGTGTGTTTGTCTAGAGTAGTCTCTCATTAAAGAAGACGTCTAACCCTTATGTCCTGTTAGTTCTCAGTGCATCTTAAGATATTTGCACTGGAAAACAAGGCAAAAATACTGAAGAACATTACTTTTTTTTTTGCAGTGTGACCAAACGGTTCAGTAAAAGTGATTTCCATATTACTTCCAGCTTATATTTTTTGTATAATGAGTTAAAAGTAATGTAAATCTGTCAGAAGTTGTGTTTTGAGAAAAGTGAAGTGTTTCTAATACAGTTTTGTGTTCTCCCTAGTCAATAAAGTAAATTACTGACATATTGTGTTCCTTTCAATTAATTCATTTTTTTTTTTCTTTATTTGGTCCTAAATGGGTCTTAGAAAAAGTCTGTTTACCTTCCTAAAATCTGCAGATACCCTGTTCAGAGAAAGCATTTCTTTTAGAAAATGACTGATATTGGAGCATATATTTCACTTGTGCACACGTCCTAACATCTCATCTCTTGTCTGTTTGCTGAATGTTAAATCAACACATGACGGGTCAAAATGACCCGAAAACTTTGATTTCACATTCAAAGCTCTGCATGTGTGTTTAATCGTGTCACTCTTGACCTGACACAGCGAGTGGATCGTTTCGGCAGCATGAGGACGAGTCTGATCCTGCTGGCATGTGTGGGCTTTGCTCAGAGTCTGGTGAGGTAAGAAAACACTTCAGTGGTTCATCTTTGTTCACTTTCCTTTATTTAGTGACAGCTGGCTGACTAAATGACCTTACTTATTACACAAGAACTGTAACAAATGCTCATGATATATTAATTTATGTGCTTTGCTTTTTTTGACGTGAGAAGAGAGTGAAAACATGAAACTTTAAAAATTGTCCACTTTTGTTTAATGTGTTTCTTGACAATTCTTTGTAATGGCCTGTTAAATATCCTGGTGATTACTGAGTGAAAATTGTTTCCACACCATTTCTTTCAGTGTGTGCAATGAAAGAAAATAACATGTATGCAGTTTCCTCTACTTTTTTTTTTTTTTTTTTTTTCTTGTTTTATGTAAGTATAAAGCATACATTTTTTTACTTGAGCAGATTTCCTTATGTAAGGGATAATACACAGCTAACATAATTAAATGATTAAAATGATTTCAATGTGACTTGGAGGAAAGGGTAAAAATGGTTTATTATATTATATTTAAGCTGTCAGTTATGGCTTGCGATAGCATTCTGCCCACTTCAAATAAGATAAAGGAGTGCAATAAGAATATAACTTTCATCTCTCTTTCTCTCTAAGAAATATATTTATAGCTATAATTAATTCAAAGTGTGTGAATTACCTGCGTCTTAGTTATTTCAAAAATAACTGAACTTGATCTTTCTGGTCCTCAAATGTGATTGGCTAATAAGAGTGCAATATCTGGAGTCCAACAGCCATTTCACCGTTTGTAATCATATTACTCCACTTGCTGTATTCCTCACAGTGAGCGTCTTAGCAGACGCCCAAATCCACTATAAGTTTAACCATATTACTGTTTTTGCGTCATGGAATGTAGTTTTAAGAGGTTTTCAGGCAAGAAAGTTTCATCAACGTTTTTGGACAAGTGAGCTCTAGATCGTCAGTGGCCGTTCTCCGCTCATGAATCCACCCGAGGGCACCTCACCTCGGCCAGATCTTCTGGAATTTACCGGTGGCTCTGATGCCATATGCCTCCTTTCAACGGATGAGAAAGAAAATGCCTCTTCAGCCTCTTCTGGAATCTACTTGCTGCACAAACTGCCACAGACTTCTACAAAGGATTGTGGTTCTTGAAACAAAGTTACTTGCTGGACTTCCAAAACAGGCGGAACACTCAGCAGACCGTCGTCACGGACCCCCTCAGCATACAGCCGGTGAGTCCCGTGAACCCAGTGAATCTCAACAGTTTATAAGTGTAGAGGAACAAGCCGAAACTGATCGACACACTAATCGATGGCACAAACAGGGAGCGAGACCCAAAGGCACTCGAGACATCAGATTGTCACGAGTGTCTCTTATTGCCGCGGTAGCATCCTCTACCACAGATATGGCTATGATGAGGCTTGCAAAAACTGGTATTTTACCACCCCCTATACAGCTTGAGAACAGATTTGAAGCACTAATGAATGTGGGTGAAGAATCCCCAAATGTGATTGAACATGGATCATATGAGCCAGCAGCTAACATCACTACTAACAGGCGCTCAAGGTCGAACAGACAGCGGCATTCAGCTCAGAGCGCAGCCGAGCCCAGGACTCTGATAGTGGGTGACTCCATTATCAGAAACATCAGTAGCAGGACTACAACTACATGCTGCTTTCCTCAAGCAACCGTCTCTGATGTGAACAGGGAACTTCGGAACATCCTAATGAAGCACAAGACTGCAAATCAAATCATCATCCATGTGGGGAAGAATGATATTCAGAAAGAGCAGTCAGAACTCCTGAAGAAGGATTTCAGTGAACTCATCGAAACACTCTGAAGACTTGAAGCTCAGCCGTTCATCAGTGGACCACTCCCAGCAAGGGGAACTAACATGTTTTCACGGTTGCTTGGGCTGAATACATGGCTACAAAGAACCTGCAGTCTAAAAGGAGTCAACTTCATTGACAACTTCAATCTTTTCTGGGGCCATAGACAACTGTTTAAACTGGATGGCCTCCACCCAAACAAACTTGGTGCAAGAGTGCTGAAGGACAACATCTATTTTTCACTCCGTCATCCTTCAGTGGAGTGTGCCAGTCCACCCAACATGAATGGCACTCACACACCTGGACAAAGTATGAGTGACCACAGGACTTCACATCAGCTTCAGAGTCGTCATGTGGTCGACGCATCCCACAAGGACACTGACAACAACACACAGCCACAACAAGCACTGCTCATGGACACCATCCCGGCTGAGCCCTGCCCACAGAGCTCATCACAGACAGACTGTGACGTACTACAACAGCTCCAAGACTCAGCGCCGAAGGACGACTTTCTGGTAAACAGCCAGGAAAGCCAGGACAACATATTTCAGCCACTGGAAACACCAGAGCCACAGCCCCGCTCACCAGACACATTATCCCTCTCTCCAGCATCTCCACTTCTAAGTTTATCACAGAAAATGGAGGAACTGGTATATGCTGGAACCAGACTCTCCCACTCTTTTGCTGCAAGCCCCCTGATATTAACTAAAAAACGGCGGGCACCACAACCACCAAAGCCTGTGGGCCCAGCTCACCCTCCTCCTCCTTCGAGAGCTCTCCGGCCACTGCCACAACGCCAGGGCCCAAACCCTCCTCCATCTGCTGTAGGTGAACCAAAAACAACTGATAACAGCTCTCAGTGATATGTGTCGGGTCCCCGCTACGATAGCAGCAACATTCAGGAATGTTTACAGAACAAGCGGGAACCCAGTGTGCCTGTAGCTTTCTCTATCTCTGTTTTATCACGTGATTAAAAGTCTAAGGCCTTCTCAAGCCGTACAGCTGACCCGTCTGATCTGCAGCCTATTAGGTATCAAACTAAGACTGCTCTAGAGACAGAAAGTAATGGCATCAAGTTAGCATTTTTAAACATTCGCTCACTAAAAAATAAATCATTTCTGATCAATGACTTAATAACCACATACAACCTGGCTTTTATGTTTCTACTTGAAACATGGCTTGAAGACAGCAGCAGTGCAACAGTCCTCAATGAAACAGCCCCTCCTAACTTTACTTTCATGAGTGTCTGCAGAGCTGTTAGGAGAGGTGGTGGTGTAGCTGCTCTATTTAAAGATGTCTATCAATGTAAGCAAGTGTCATTTGGTCAGTACTTGTCTTTTGAATATCTAGGGATTGTGCTGAAAGGTGCTCCACGAATTTTATTTATCATTATTTACAGGCCTCCAAAATACTCTCCAGCCTTTGTTGAAGAGTTCACAGAACTGTTATCAATGATTTCCTCAGTGTTTGACTGTTTTGCTATTGCAGGGGATTTTAATTTTCACATAGAAAATGCAGAAATCAAAACTACAAAAGAAATGATAACCGTTTTAAACACTTTTGACCTGATTCAGCATGTGCATGGGCCTACACACAATCGTGGACACACTCTTGATTTACTCATTAGTAAGGGTCTAAAACATTTCATCCATTGTCATTAAGGACGGAGCACTATCTGATCACTTCTGTATTTTCTTTGATATATTGATCTCTGCTACCACTGAATCTAGATCCGTCTCTGTCAGAAAGAGATGCATTAATGAAAACACTAGTGTGCTGTTTATGAAGGCTATATCTTCAATGCCAAGCATTTCTGCAGACTCTGTTGATCTTCTCCTGGAGTCCTTTAACTCAAAAGTTAAGAATGTCATTGATGACATTGCACCAGTGAAAGTCAGTAAGACGACTGGCAGACAAAAATCATCTTGGAGAAAATCAACAGCAGTACAGAGTATGGAAAGACAATGCAGAAAAGCTGAGCGGATGTGGCGGAAGATGAAACTTGAAATTCACTATAGCATCTATAAAAACAGCCTTCATGCTTTCAATGTGGAACTAGCCACAGCAAGACAGAAGTTCTTCTCAAACCTTATAAACAGTAACCTAAACAGCACTCGCACTCTTTTGGCTACTGTTGAGAGACTAACAAACCCCCCAAGTCAGATTCCCAGTGAAGTGCTCTCTGACAGCAAATGCAATGAGTTTGCTTCCTTCTTTTCAGAGAAGATCATTAATATCAGAAAGGTGATTAGCACATCCTCAAGTTATGCAGAGGTCACACAGATTCGACCGCAATTTCAAAAAGCAGTCACTTTGTCTGTTTTTGAAGCAATTGATAGCAAAACTTTGGAAGAAATAGTACAGCACCTTAAATCCTCAACCTGCAACCTTGACACACTTCCCACATCTTTTTTCAAAAGTGTGTTTAACTGTTTAGAAGCAGATCTCTTAGAAGTGGTGAACACCTCACTTCTTTCTGGGACTTTTCCAAACTCCCTGAAAACTGCAGTTGTTAAGCCCCTTCTGAAAAAGAGCAATCTTGATAACACGATTTTGAGCAACTATAGACCAATATCTCATCTTCCTTTTATAGGCAAGATTATTGAAAAGGTACTTTTCAATCAGTTGAACAACTACTTAAACTCAAATGGATACCTGGACAATTTTCAATCTGGTTTCCGACCGCATCACAGTACAGAGACGGCGCTCGTTAAGATAATAAATGATATTCGCCTAAATTCTGATTCTGGCAAAATAGCAGTGCTGGTACTACTAGATCTTAGTGTTGCGTTTGACACTGTTGATCATAACATTCTTCTAGAGACTGGAAAACTGGGTTGGGCTTTCTGGGATGGCTCTCAATTGGTTCAGGTCATACTTAGAAGGGAGAGGTTATTATGTGAGTATAGGAGAGCATCAGTCTAAGTGGACGTCCATGACATGCGGAGTCCCTCAAGGCTCAATTCTTGCGCCGCTCTTGTTTAGCCTGTATATGCTCCCACTAAGTCAAATAATGAGAAAGAACCAAATTGCCTATCACAGCTATGCTGATGACACCCAGATTTATCTAGCCTTATCGGCAAGTGACTACAGCCCCATTGATTCCCTCTGCCAATGCATTGATGAAATTAACAGTTGGATGTGCCAGAACTTCCTTCAGTTAAACAAGGAGAAAACTGAAGTCATTGCATTCGGAAGCAAAGAGGAAGTTCTTAAGGTGAATGCATACCTTGATGCTAGGGGTCATACAACCAAAAATCAAGTCAGGAATCTTGGTGTGATTCTGGAGTCAGACCTTAGTTTCAGTAGTCATGTCAAAGCAGTAACTAAATCAGCATACTATCATCTCAAAAACATTGCAAGAATTAGATGTTTTGTTTCCAGTCAAGACTTGGAGAAACTTGTTCATGCCTTTATCACCAGCAGGGTGGATTATTGTAATGGTCTCCCCACCGGCCTTCCCAAGAAGATCATTAGACAGCTGCAGCTCATCCAGAACACTGCTGCCAGGATTCTGACCAGAACCAGAAAATCTGAGCATATCACACCAGTCCTCAGGTCTCTACACTGGCTTCCAGTTATATTTAGAATTGATTTTAAAGTACTTTTACTCATTTATAAATCACTCAATGGCCTAGGACCTAAATACATTGCAGATATGCTCACTGAATATAAACCTAACAGACCACTCAGATCATTAGGATCGAGTCAGTTAGAAATACCAAGGGTTCACACAAAACAAGGGGAATCCGCTTTTAGCTATTATGCTGCCCGCAGTTGGAACCAGCTTCCAGAAGAGATCAAATGTGCTAAAACATTAACTACATTTAAATCTAGACTCAAAACTCATCTGTTTAGCTGTGCATTTACTGAATGAGCACTGTGCTTCGTCCGAACTGATTGATTAGCAAATTTTAACGATTTTTCCATTTGTAAAAATATATCTAAAGTTATGTTTAAAGTTACGCAGAGGTCAGTGAGAGGGAGATTCACTGTGATAAAGGTTAAATGAATGAGAAATAACAGATTAGAAGTAGCAGAGGTGGGACCAAGTCATTGTTTTGCAAGTCACAAGTAAGTCTCAAGTCTTTGCATTCAAGTCTCAAGTCAAGTCCCGAGTCAAGACAGGCAAGTCCAAGTCGAGTTGCAAGTCATCAACTTTAAGCTTCAAGTCTTAAACAAGTCATTAGTGCTCTTTGCCCAAATTAGTGCATCAGTATTAATAACCATATGAAATTTAAATTAAGATGAGACACTGCAGATGAATAGGGTAAAAAATTAACTAATAGTTATCACCTTACCCAGTTGGTAGATTACTTTGATAATTGCAAACATTTTTTTTAATACAAGATTTCTAAAATGTTAGTTTTAAATATGCAAATTAGGCATTATTTAATAAAATATATGTGCTAATTTGCATACATTTCTAGTACAAAAATCTAAACACTGGATGAAGTCAGTTTTAAAATTCTATTTATCTCATTTATTCTATGTATCTCATTTATTGAGGAATAAAATGTTGTATAAATTCAAATTATATATGAACAAATCTCTTTGTAAAAACCTTCAGGATATAGACAGGTATAATTTCCCATTTTGAGAAAACGGCCTTTAATGCATTGTAATTGAATCTATTGAAACAAAGTTACACCAGAAAAATGTATAATATTTAATTGTTGCATATACAATAATCATTTGGTTAAAGAAATACTTCAATTCAATTTTTTTTAAAGGATCATTATTGCCTTGCCCACTTCAGACATTAATGTTCAATTAGCTGCAGTTTGCAAGGATTTATCTAATAATTCTGTTTCACTAAACTTTAAACCTTGATTAAAAATAAGCAGGTTTACATTTAACCTTAATGATTTAAGTTATACTTATATTTAAGATTTAGGATTTAAAGATAACTTTAGTCCTGTTGCACCATAACTTTAAACTCCGTTTTAAATGGAATTAAATAACGAATGATTATGCAATAACTTTAAACTTAAGAGGTTTAGGCTAAATAAAATGCACATGCAATTAAAATATGTGACTGAGAGAGAGGTCTGACAAAAACCCGTTTTAGCGAGGTGTTTATTATAAATTATAAATAAAAATGAAAATTGAACCACATAGCGCTTTCAGAGTGCAAGGGTTGTGGTGGGACATCATGCCCGGGATGTGGATGTCGGACAAACAAAAGAAGTGAGGAATGTGTTTAACATTTAACAGCAGCAGTCACGGTGATGATGAGGCGAGCACCAGTGATCACGACCACGCCTCTCGTTTCTCATGCCCACGTTCTGTGTGTCTGCTGGGCGGCGATCAAACAGACAGGACAGCGCTGTCAGCAGCGGAGATAGTTAAGCCCAATGGGTCAAGTGCACGTTGCAGGGATCCGTCTACAGTGAAAACGACTCTAATCATAAAGTCTTTCCGAGTCACAGGGCTCAAGTCCAAGTCAAGTCTCGAGTCATTGCTGTCAAAGTCTAAGTCGAGTCTCAAGTCTTCTTTAATTATGTCGAGTCGAGTCGCAAGTCATCAAATTTGGGACTCGAGTCCGAGTCGAGTCTCGAGTCATGTGACTCGAGTCCACACCCCTGAGAAGTAGCATCATCAGAAACAACAGGGCTCGATGATCTCATAGAAGAAATAACAGAGAAGGAAAGAGCAGCTGAGAAAAACAGAGGGGTGATGAGATTATGAGGAACTTAAAAACAGCAAGGCTAAAGCAGAAGAAGCAAGGAACAGGGCCATGGAGAGCCTGAGCCAGATCAGCAGGTGGCTTAGTAAAGAGAGAGAAGACTGGAGAAATAACAAATCTAGGAGTCTTTGAGGGAGAGAGAAGCCAGACTAAAAGAATTCTAAGGGAAAAGGAACTGGAATGGAAAAAATACAGGTTGAAGAGCAAGCAAAGGCAGCACAACAGACACAAAGAGTGAAAATGAGTGAAATGATGCAACTAATACAACAATAGCATCAGCAAATGCAGACAATGCAGACTGTTAACATAAAATTAAGTCTATTATTTTAGGGATGAGGTAAACATGATGAAATGGGGCATGCTGGGTCCTCACAAACACATTGGATGACCATCAGACATGGCATGATGTTCCAGCAATGACAACAGCCCAGATTCTCCCAGTATTCCAGAATCATGGTTCTTTCTTCCTATTCAAAGATATTTTAAAAGAATTTTGTATCAGTTTTAAACATCATAATGTTTCCAAAGATGGTAAGTTATTCAGGCTTACTTACAGAGCTGTACAGGTGGGCAGTCAAACCATTAGGAAAGGCTACTGCCTGGTATTTTAGACTGTGAATGCATGTGTGACCATTAAATAGGATCTGCTCTGGTACAGGTCAGCTGTGGAGCACAAGTTATGGTAATAAACACCACTAAAAGCCAAGCTACTTTCATGCCAGTGCTCCCCTTTTTTGCTGCTGCCGTTCTTTTCTCCAGAGAGTTGATTCTTTTAGTTTGGTTCTAGATTTATTGAAACCTGTAGTTTCTACTCTTTTGAAGTTCAGGCTATGTGTGTTACAATTGTGCACACTGATCTCTGCTCCTCAACCTCTTGGAATAATGTCAGGGGTTTATTGTAAACTTTGCAAAAAGCTTGCTTTTATCCAGCCAGTGAATGAATATCCCTCCTGGGTGCAGTACTTGACTCAGCCCAGATTCAGACCTGGCTGATGCTGGAGCGCTTGCTCAAAATTCAGCAAATCTTGGACTCAATCAGAGATGAGGCTTTTTGTCCCCTCAAGGTGTTTATTCAGCAATTCTATTAGGTCTGCTTCATATGTAGGCCACTCCAGTCCTGGTTTGGTGCACAGGACTTTAAACCTCCAGGTGAACCACAGTTGCTTCAGGGCCCTGGCATCTTTGAAGGCTCTGCAACTGTACAAATTGACAGTGGATCTGGGACTGGTTTACAAGAGTAGTGTTCATGACAGATGCATCCATCATGGATCGGGGTGCACTTTGTAACACAAGGCCAGTTCCTGTCTGCTTAAGGGTTAGACTGTGGTGCAATGAACGCCACCAAAGTCTGTGATCTTTTAGCTTCTGTTGGACCAATTCCAGAACATATCTAGGCAGTTTCCTTTGCAGTTTGCTGTCCCGTCTAAGTTTTTCTTACACCGAACCCTACTGCAAGTATTACACTTGTCAGTGCGCCCTGCTTGTTAAGGTTATGGTTCGGGACTCCAATCCCTGGGCTGAGTTCACAGGACCTCTTCTTTGCCTATGGGCTGGGACAGTCCTGCACTTAAAAAAAAAAAAAAAGAATTGTTGAATTGCGTTCCCCACAGTGTCAGTTAATCTGATGCAATGTCAAGAGAAGGATTATCAAATGGGGAAAATTCTATTAATAATATAACCTTTGTTTCCTAAGATAGATGGGTTCAAGACCTTGTGTATGCTTATCATATTAATATGCCTGCACTGGAAATGGTGACTTGCCCATTTTCCTCAGTTGAAAGACTTGGTGGCTTATATAGGCTAATGGAATCACTTATTTGTGCATGCTGAGATGCCATTTGTCTGTGTAGTTACACAGACACAATTCAGTTAGGCTTCAGTATTTTCAGAGAAAGGAATTTCCTCATAGCCTCAGCTAAAATGATGCAATGTCTGGTTAAGCAGTTTAAAGTCATCAGACACTAATTTTAGACTCAAGAAAGGTAATTAAACCTTGTTCTGAGCTGACCAATATAACACCTCTCTTATCACTGTAAGAATATACTGATTTTTGTATAGGCTTTTAGAAAAATAGCATTTCTCCTGTTTCAGGGTTCCATTAAGTCGTTTGCCTTCAGTTCGCAGTCGACTTCGAGCCGCTAACCAGCTGGATGAGTTCCTGCGTGAGCACCAACCAGATTTCTTCTCCCGGCGTTATGCCCAGTGTTACCCAGCTGCACAACACTACCTCCATATGGGTGGCAGATCCAAAGAGAGGCTCTTTAACTTCATGGACGTGAGCACTTTTCTTGTTGATTTGCTCTTACACACTCCTTATATGGTCTGAACTTACTGTGAGGGTCATTCTCTGAAACAGCTGCCTTATTACATTGCATTCTATCACAGGGGTCACCAAACTTGGCCCTGGAGGGCCCGGTGTCCTGCAGAGTTTAGCGCCAACTTGCCTCAACACACCTGCCTGGAAGTTTCAAGTATGCCTAGTAAGAACTTGATTAGCTGCTTCTAGTGTGTTTAATTAGGGGTTGGAGCTAAACTCCTGCAGGACATTGGCCCTCCAGGACAGAGTCTGGCGACCCTTGTTCTATCAGATAAAACGTGTTTAATGAATGATAGCAGGGTTGACTGCTGTACAGTTTAATAATCCTTGCACACAAAGTCATGAAAGATGCTGCTTGAAAAGAGAATTTATTGCTTTCTACAAATATCTGCTCTACAATTATCAGTTGTTTATGATAAGGGTAAACATTTGAAAAACATGACACATCATTACATTAAGGTTAAGAATGAAACAGACATTAAAAATACCATGTTGTTGTGTGTTGTACAGGCACAGTTTTTTGGTCAGATCAGTCTGGGCAAACCAGAGCAGAATTTCACTGTGGTGTTTGATACGGGCTCCACTGATCTCTGGGTCCCGTCATCTTACTGTGTGAGCCAAGCATGCGGTAACTAACACACATTCATCAAGTGTCCCCATTGAAAAGTGTGTGTCCACATGAATTGACCTGGTTATTGTTTGTGCTGCTTGGTCATGGTGTTCTTCTCTTGGCACAGCGATGCACAACAAGTTCAAGGCCTTTGAATCAAGCACATACGCACATGACGGACGAGTTTTTGGCATCCATTACGGCTCTGGTCACCTGCTGGGAGTGATGGCTAGAGAAGAACTAAAGGTATCTGATCACTATGAGCCATCAGATTTATGCTATAATATTAATTTTTTTTTTTTTTGTCATTTAATTGTTTTTGTGTGTGTGTGTGTGTTGTCCGGGTTCAGGTGGGCTCTGTGACTGTTCAGAATCAGGTGTTTGGCGAGGCTGTATATGAGCCCAGTTTCGCCTTTGTCCTGGCTCAATTTGATGGGGTTCTGGGTTTGGGTTTCCCTCAGCTGGCAGAGGAGATGGGCTCTCCTGTGTTTGACAGTATGATAGCACAGGGCGTGCTGGATGAACCCGTCTTCTCCTTCTATCTCAAGTAAGAAATCAAAACAACATCACTTACACATTTACACTACATCCGATGGTAATACTGAGGATACTGAGGGCTCTGATTTTGTGAAATTGTGATATTTGGTATGAGGATGTCTCAGTTTGTATGTAACCCTGGTTCCCTGAGTAGGGAACAAGATGTTGGATCAGTTGCTGATGTTAAGGAAACACCTTTGTGGATTGTCTGAAAGCCCATATAGAAATACACCAGTTCACTGGCTGATGGCTTTAAAACACAACATAACTGGTGCCTTTAAAGGCCCAGTAGACTGTTTACCTAAATACATATCAACTCTCCAATAGAAACAGAAAGAACCTGGAAATCGGGAGCCAAATTATTGGACCTAAGAAAATTCAGAGAGATCCAGCTTGCTGCCATGAAAATGTCTTTCAAGAATGCAATGCTTCTAGTTCAAAAAGCGCAAATGCTAGAGGTGAAGTCAATGTGCCTCATAAGTAAATTAAATTGTATTCTTGTACACCAGATAAACCTGTACTAAGACCACTAAAGCACACAAGCAGCAGTTTGCATTTACACCACTGGGTAGTGCAATCAGTAAAATGTGTTAAAATTGAACAGGATGAAGTTTATGCAACCTCACACTTCACTTTGAATCCTCCAGATGGGTGTACAAGTGGCTGGAAGAGAAAGAGAAACCACAGAGAGCACTGGGCTGTTTTGCTCAAAACAAACAGATTCAACTTCTGCTCTGCCGAACTTCCCAAATCTGGTCTATAATAATAGATTGCACTCTCCATCCTGCGTCTCAACCTATGTCTCAAAAGGAGATTCACACCCCAGTTTAGCTGACCCAGAACATGAAGGGGCCTGATGGACAGGATTTTGTCCTGAACCCACAAGAGGGTGTGCCACAACAAACCTTAGCATGGCACAAGAACACACTCTGCCTTGCTCGTTGATGTATAACCTTACCATCATTCTAACAAGAACATAAAAGTCTTGAAGTTTTAGAAGACAGTACTACTGAGCTAAAAGTACTGATAAAATGGTAAACAGGTGCTCTAAACCAGAGGGGAACCATCTGCAGTAATTACACATTTTTACAGTAGATCCATTGGAACCCATTGGAACACCTGATTTCAAAATATAAAACTGGTACCATTGTCTGTGACTCTGAGCATCTGATGAGTGTCTCCATAATCAGCAGCTCTGACTCTGCTATTATGAATCACTTTTAAAAAGGAAGTTTTAAAAATGGATGCCTTGAAGCCTCAAAGAAGACAAAGCTGCATCCATGCATTTTGTGAATGTGCAAGACCGAAAGGCAAGACTTGATATTGGCATGTTTTGCCTCAAAAGAAAAACCTTTTTTTTTTATTTTTATTTATTTTTATTTTTTTTTTTGTTGCATGTTTGACTGTTTGAATAATGAAATTAGGCGTTCTTTAGATTTTTTGTTTCAAAACAGTCCCTCGCCTGGATTTGAGACATAATTTGCTTCTGCATCAGCATCCTGGATCTGCACTTAAATCTAGTTAAATCTAACCATCTCAGGTCTAAAACTGCATTCATCACACCATCTTTTTGGGGTGAAAATATTGTCTTTAAAGCCTTTCTCTTTTGGCAGAAAAAAATCTATTGTTGCTTTCTGCAACAGAGAAAGAACTGGTCAATGGAGCCATTCATTTTAAAGCACAATTTTCTGAGCAGTGGCACTGACCAACAGTGATGATAGCACAGTTTGAGGATAACTTTTATATATTTTTTGTGCTTTTATTTGTAATAGAAAAACCTCAACATTGATCTTCACTGTATGTCCTCATATTTATTACAGGAACAATGGCTCTGGCTTTGGAGGAGAGATTCTGTTTGGAGGTGCAGATAAAACCCGTTTTGTTTCTCCCATCAACTGGATTCCAGTCACTCAGAAGGGCTACTGGCAGATCAGATTAGATGCGTGAGTAATTTCACTTCCATTAAAACACTCACTTGACAAGACAATCCCAACAGAGATGAGTGTGTTGTGTTTGTTGTGTCTAGTGTGAAGGTTCAGGGAGCTCTGAGTTTCTGCTATCGTAGCACTAAAGGTTGTCAAGCTATAGTGGACACAGGAACCTCTCTGATCGGCGGCCCAGCCAGAGACGTCCTGCTCCTCCAACAGTTTATTGGAGCAACACCCACCGCTGTTGGAGAGGTGATTATGAGACTCTGTCTTATGTAAACGGCCCATACTTTTTAATCCATAGATATCAGAAGCTGCAAAATTCAATATGGATTGGCCTCTAGTGAAAACCCTTCTGATTCATCAAAGAGAAGAGACTCACAACTTCTGCTGTATTTGTTTGTTTGTGGGTTTCAGTATCTTATAGACTGTGTCAGGATCAGCAGTCTTCCTGTAGTGTCCTTCCTGATCAATAATGTGGAGTATTCTCTCACTGGAGAACAGTACATCAGGAGGGTGAGTACAACACAATCACAGATTGATTTATCCTGCTGCAGGACATTTAATGCATTAATGTGGTCCCAGATTGACATGTTTGCCTCTGCTGTGTTTGGCACTGTAATCTCAGATAGAATTGTTGTTATCTTACATTCACATGTTCAAACTTCAGCTTCTACAGTCTGATGATCCTCTGGTGTCCTCTGTAGGAGACGCTGAACAATAAGGAGATCTGCTTCAGTGGCTTTCAGTCCATAGACATCCCTTCTCCAGCTGGACCCGTCTGGATTCTAGGAGACGTTTTCCTCTCTCAGTTTTACAGCATCTATGACAGAGGTCATAATCGGGTGGGATTGGCTCATCTTTCAGGAAGGTCACAGATTTCTGTATAGATCACATCTTGTCTCTGAATTTGCTGCTGGATGCAGAAGAACTGAATGAGTGTTTGACGTCCTCTATTAAATCATTACACTTCATCATTTACTGCCTTTGCTCTGTTTAATCTCAAAATACAGCACATTCTCACTCCTTGTCACATATTGACGCTTGGTCAGGACCCCTTGATGTCACTATTTAATACACAGGATACCCCTTTAGCGTCATTTTTGGATGTTCAGTGTCCTCCATGTCTTTACGTAAGAAACCTTTGCTGTCATTATGCTGACATGAAAGGTATTGGAAATTTTATTATCATGATTAAATTACATATTAGGTAACTAATAATTTTGCCATTGCATATAAATGTTGAGGTGTGTGTGTTTTTTTCCAATGTAAACAGTCAAAACAAAATTTTTTACATTACACTATTTTCACATTATGAGCACATAACCCAACCCCGCTGCTAAACCTTATCATTTGTCAATATAAATCACAGGATACAACAGGCAGATACAACTCTAGTCACAATTTATTTAACATCCCAAGGCTTCCAAGGCAAAATTATTGATTTCTGAGGGGAATAGATGTGATCGCTCTTTATGCATTTATGCTTTTTTCGCATTGATCTCAGTCTGGATCAGTGCAGGAGATACTTCTAATATAGTCTGTAACAATCAGCCTAACAGGTGTATTTACAAAGTTCACAGGACTTTAAAACAACACAATAAAACCAGGAAAACTCAGTCTGTTAAGAGCACACAGTTCACTGCACCAAACCCTAAAATCAGTGTAAGAATCCAAGTGTGCTGAAGAATTTCCAAAGTGAGTCCACCAGTGTCTAAACCAGGGGTCACCAAACTTGATCCTGGAGGGCCGGTGTCCTGCAGAGTTTAGCTTCAGCTTCAACACACCTGCCTGGAAGTTTCAAGTCCACTTATTAAGACCTTGATTAACTGGTTCAGGTGTGTTTGATTAGGGTTGGAGCTAAACTCTGTAGGATACCGGCCCTCCAGGACCGAGTGTGGTGACCCCTGGTCTAAACAATCCAAAATGAGTGATGATCCAAAAGTTTGCAAGTGAATCTGAAAAGGTAAGTCCACAGAAAGGAAACTCCACAATCCAGGTATGTTGGTAGCTGTTAGTGGCTATGAGTGTTTGTTGACTATATAGTGGCTCTCTTTATACAGTTCCTGCTTCCTGTCATGTGACTGGTTACAAAAATCATCTTCCCACATCTGTCATGAGAAATGTTTATAAATCTGAGAAAAACAAAACAGAAGTGTTAAAGTCTCTTCTCAAATGAAACTCTGTGGCTTTATATTTTAAAAGCAAAGAAATTAAGACGTTATAAATGTTAACATTTTACTCTTGTTCTACTGTATACAATTCTTCTTCTTCTTCTTCTTCTTCTTCTTCTTCTTCTTCTTCTTCGGATTACACTATTCCTTTACTGATTTGTGACTCTGGACCACAAAAGTCATAAGGGTCAATTTTTCGAATGAATAAATAAGCTTTCCATTAATGTAAGGTTTGTTAGAATAGGACAATATTTGGCAGCTATTTGGCAACTGAGGGTGCAAAAAAAAAAAAAAAAAGGTCTTTGCAATGCATATTAATTAAACAAAAATTTATTTTTTATATATTTACGGTAAGAAATTTGCATCATGGAACAAGATCTTTACTAAATATCCTAATGATTTTTGGGTGTAAAAAGAAAAATAGATAATTTTGATGCAAAAAATGCCATACAATTTCATACAATGTATTGTTGGCTGTTGTTACAAATATACCTGTGGTCTGGTTTTGTGGTCTGGGGTCACCATTGTTGTAACTTATATAAATATAAATATTAGAAATTGGTTATTGTTATTATTATAAAATATGGTACAATACAAATATTGCAATTGGGCAAAAGTAATATAAATATATATATATTTTTTTCTTTTTATTTTATCATTCATTGAGGAATTAATAATTGATTAAATTATATTTTTTGAGAAACCCTATTATACTGTAAAATAATGTGTTTATTATTATTATTAATTAAATACTTACGTTTTGATTTTGGAGTGCAACAGAATTATTACAATTGTAATGTTTCTTATTTGTTATAGTGTAAATAATAATAATAATAATAATAATAATAATAATAATTATATAAATATTATAAAACATGGTACAATACAACTATTATTATTATTATTATTATTATTATTATTATTATTATTATTATTATTATTATTATAAAACATGGTACAGTACAATTATTAATATAATTATTATATTATTATCATTATTTTATTATTTATTGATGAATTGATAATTAAATAAATTATATTATTTATAATAAATTAAAATAATAATAATTGTTATTATTTAATTAAATACTCACTTTTTTATTTTATAATGCAATAGCATTATTACAATTGTAACATTTTTTCCATTGTTATAATGTAAGTAATACATGGAAATAATAACAATAATAATAATAATAATAATAATAATAATAATAATAATAATAATAATAATAATTATTATTATTATTATTATTATTATTATAAAATTTGGTACAATACAATTATTGCAGTTGGACCATATTTATTGATTAGAAATTAAATAAAAGTAATATACTATTTATTATATTATTATTTTGTTATTTATTGATGAGCTGATAATTAAATTATATTATTTATAATAAACGAAAACAACAACAATAAAAATAATAATTGTTATTATTATTTAATTAATTAAATACTCACTTTTATTTTATAGTGCAATATCATTATTACAATTGTAACATTTCTTATTTGTTATAATGTAAATAATAAATGTAAATAATAAGAATAATAATTATTATTATTATTAATATTAATAAAATATGGTACAATACAGTTATTGCAATTGGACTATATTTATTGATTAGAAATTAAATAAAAGTAATATACTATTTATAGCTATTCTATTATTATTTTACTATTTATTGATGAATTAATAATTAAAGTATATTGTTTATAATAAATGAAAATAATAATAAAAACAACAACAACAACATAATAATAATAATAATAAATATTATTATTATTTTTTTAAAATTAAAATATGGAACAATACAATAATTGCAATTGGACTATATTTATTGATTAGAAATGTAATAAAAGTAATATACTATTTATAGTTATTATATTATTATTTTATTATTTATTGATAAATTGATTATTTTAAATTATATTATTTATAATACATGAAAATAATAATAAAAACAACAACAAGAACAACAAAAGCAACAATAATAATAATAATAATAATATTAATAATAATAAATATATATATATATATATATATATATATATATATATATATATATATATATATATATATATATATATATTTTTTTTTTTTTTTTTTTTTTTTTTTTTTTTTTTTTTAATTAAAATATGGAACAATACAATTATTGCAATTGGACTATATTTATTGATTAGTAATATACTATTTATAGTTATTATATTATTGTTATTTATTGATGAATTGATAATTAAATTATATTATTTATAATAAATGAATAATAATAATTGCTATTATTATTATTACTATTATTATTATTGTTATTACTTAAATTAAATACACACTTTTTCTTTTATATTGCAATAGGATTATTACAATTGTAACATTTCTTATTTGTTATAATGTAAATAATAAATGGAAATAATAATACTTATTATTATTATTGTTGTTATTATTATTATTACATTTTATTAATAAAAAATATTTTTGATATTATAATCATTAGAAATGAAATAAAAGTAATGTACTATTTATAGTTATTATATTATTTTTATTATTTATTGATGAATTGATAATTAAATTATATTTTTATAATAAACGAAAATAAGAATAACAATAACAATAACAATTATTATTATTATTACTATTATTACTATTATTTTATTAATTACTCACTTTTTTATAGTGCAATAGGATTACTACAATTGTAACATTTCTTATTTGTTATAATGTAAATAATAAATGGAAATAATGATAATAATAATAATAATAATAATAAATTATAATGATATCAATAATTATTATTATTGTTGTTGTTGTTGTTGTTTTTGTCATTATTATTATTATAAAATATGGTACAATACAATTATTGCAATTGGACCATATTTATTGATTAGAAATTAAATAAAAGTAATATAATAATATTTATATTTATTATATTATTATATTATTATTTATTGATGAGCTGACAATTAAATTATATTATTTATAATAAATCAAAATAATACATTGTTATTATTATTATTATTATTATTATTATTATTATTATTTGATTAAACACTCAATTTTTATTTTATAGAGAAATAGGAATATTACAATTTTAACATTTCTTATTTGTTATAATGTAAATAATAAATATAAATAAAAGTAATATAATAATATTTATATTTATTGTTTTATTAATTCTTTTATTATTTATTGGTGAATTAATAATTAAATAATAAGCAAACTATTTTGCTTATTATTTATTTTGCTTATTAATAGTATTTTTGTTAAATACAGACTTTAATTTTACAGTGCAGTATGAGTATTAAAATATTTATATATGATTATTAATATAATAATTTTTTGATCATTTATTAGTTTGATTGGTTTACTTAAAGTTTAAATTATTTATTATTATTATTATTATTATTATTATTATTATTATTATTATTATTAATACATTTATATATAACAGTACAATAGGATTTTCACAACTGTAACATTTCTTTATGGATTTAATGTAGCACTAATATATTATTATTATTGTTGTTGTTGTTGTTGTTGTTATTGTTATGTTATTGTTCTTGTTGTTGATAGTGGGTTATTAATTGATAATTGTTTAATTTATAAAATATTTTTTGAAATACCTTATATTCTTATATTTTTTTAAATATCTTACTGAAGTGTAAAATACAATTATTTAAATTATTTAAATTAAATTATCATTATTATTACTTAATATTAAGTTTAAATATTACATTTAATATGAATTTAATATTAAATACTGTATTATTGTACAGTGCAATATGATTATTGTTATAGCAATAGTTTTTAGCTATAGTTATAGTAAAATTATTACTACTACTACTACTAATAATAATTTTAGTTAAAATTCCCCAGTACAGAAACAAATACTTCAGATAAAGTCGTACTTGTATTATATCTAAAGGTAAATACTTCAATTCAGCAGTTTGTACATATTTTAACACATTTGTTAATAAATATATTATCATTACAACATGTTCACTTTAAAACTCTAAAAATATTTTCTAAACTATTATATCAAAAATATTCTAACAGTGTATTTTACTGCTTAATTGAATACAGTTTTACTGTAGTTACAATAATTATATTTTATTAAATGCTGTGATTCTTGATTATATTCATGATTCATACATTCAGACATTTCACATATTCATCATCAATTACAATCTGATCTCAAGATGATTTAACATTGTGTTTTATTATTTCTGCACAAACAATAGAGGGAAATGAATTACATGAATCAAGTTTATGAAAGATACTTTACAGCTAAAAGTTCATTTTGATAACAATAATACAAATGTTGATGTGACTCTACAATAAAAACATTTATTCTGATTCATGTTCATATTCATGTGATGAAGAGACTCTATAACATCTCACTGTTACTGATTCATCATCAGCTCAAAGCATTATGGGTACAATCTCTCATCAGTCTATTCTCATTCATCAACACAGTTTCACTGATGATCCAGAATAAACCCAAAACCCAGGATAGAGCGTCTGAGTGAATGTGGTCTGTTCTGTGTGGATGAGACTCATTGTGTCAGAGACGCTGTAGAAGGACAGAGTTCCTGCACTCTCATCCACATACACTCCTATTGTACTGATGATGGGCTTCACAGGGAGATCAGTCTCTGTCTTATTGTGTCTGAATGAGTATCTGTCAGGAGAGCAGATCAAACTCCAGGACTGATCATTATATCCAAATACACACTCAACACCCCGTCCCTTCCTGCTGATGCTCTTATATGACACTGATATAAACACATCATCATTTCCACTCCACTCAATCTCCCAGTAACAGCGTCCACACACACTCTCTCTACACAACAGCTGATACCAATAATCAAATCTGTCTGGATGATCAGGATACAGTTGTTTCTCTCTCACATGTGTCACCTTTCTGTTCTCCTCAGACAGACTGAGATCATTGTTTGCTGTGTTTGGATCCAGTGTGAGAAAACAGGCATCTGAACACAAGAACAGACACATTTATAACACAACAACAATCACTACAGCTGTGTGTGTGTGTGTGTGTGTGTGTGTGTGTGTGTGTGTGTGTTTGTGTGTTTGTCCTGGTTATCGTTTTATTATAGAAAATCATAGAAATTGTCCTGTTGTAAAAATAAAAAAATAAAAAAACGTTTGAATACAGATCCATATGTGAGATGACAATAAAAAAAATATGTATGAAATATATCATAATAAAATAAACCTTTTTATAATAGTGCTTAATTACAGTGATCAGGAGGGCACATGTTCGTTTCTCTTAGGTTTATTGTGGCCACAAGATCCTGTTTAGGGAACAACATCTATTCTTATCATTCATCCCACAGTCTTGTAAATCTGTGAACTGATCATCTTTTTCTGTAATATTCTTATTATTGTTAGCCTGTTATTATTGGTAATATTTTATATTCATTTATATTCATTTATTTCCATTCATCTTGATCTCTACTTAACACTCTGAATAGTTTTGTAAATGATAGTTTACTGTAAATGTTTGACATGCCAATAATGCTTTGATTATGTTATGACTGGGATTTTTACTAGAATGCAGTTTAAAGGTTAAATTTAACATATATTTCATTTTATTTGAGCTAATTAATAGACTATAATCATAAATACTATAGTGTTTTATTGAGGAATGAATCATTTACATAGTTTCATTTGTAAATGAAAACAACACACTCGTTTATCATCACATTTATCGTCATTAAGTCAAAACTTTATTGCCATAATTGTCAGGCATTTACAGTATTTGTAAAATATATATAGTCTATATAGCAAATACTAGCACAATCATACAGAATGTTAATTACCTAAATATATTGTATTATAATATGATTAATATGATTAGTTAACAGATTTATAAGACTGTGGGATGAATGAAAATGATTGATCCATCTCTGATAATCACAGGTTATGATGTTCATGCAGGTTTTGTTCATATATTAGACTGTGTGTTTAATGCATAACCTGCTTTCTGGAAAAAAACCCTGATCACATAAAATTCAACTGGTTGGTTTGATTGTTTCTATTGTCCTCATTTGTAAGTTGCTTTGGATAAAAAACATCTGTCAAATGACTAAATGTAAATGTAATGTAAATATAAACATACATTTCTTCAGTCCTGCTGTAATCCTGGATTCTCCTCCATGATCAACACTAGAAAACACACACAGACACATTCAGTCAGTAAACTATCAGTAAATTATATTTTCAGTTATGATCTTGGCTTTCAATGATTATGAAAACAAGATAATCAGGATAAAACACATAAAAAGAATTTAAACAAACTAGCAATATTGTAAACATGCTAGAAATGTGCTAACATGTTAGAATAACACTACAGTTATGATTGACTAAACATCACAGAAAATAACAGAGATTCTGCAGCAATAACATTTATTCCTGCACTTCACAAGAGTTTGAAGAATCTCCATCAGTGAGACGAGTGTTTGAGTCTCAAACCATGAAACCAACATCTGCATCAAATGCAGGGAAATGTTTAATATGACAGATGAATTTCAGGAAACTCTGACAGACACAAACAGAGCAATAAACACAATAATCTAAAACATTAATATTCATACATCTTACATTTGTGCTAGAAATGATCAGACATCAGAACAATGTGAAGAACAAAATCATGTACGTATGAACGTGTTGTGAAACACTATACTATATACTATATTTCAACAGGCAGGGGAGAATAACCAAACCAAAAAGAAACAAATAAAACACAATGTAACATTCATAAAAGCGTACACAATGGAATGCGCACGTGTGACTGGGGCTATAGCGCCATCTAGTGGTCGCCGATTTTCTCAGGTTCAGCTGCGTGTGGATCGCGAGCTGTGTGTGTGTGGACTGGGCAAGGCTAAAAGGGCGGAACGAAAGTCTCAAAATTCAAATGAATCAAATAGAATCGACTCAGAAGAGATGTGAATGAATGCACGCATGTCGTCTGATCCACAAATGAACATTTTAATCGCCACATGCACAAACTGTGATACTTTAATGCAAATTATAACATTTTTCACATCAGTGTAGTGACGCAAATTTGCGAATTTTTCGAATCGCATACACGTTAATGAATTGCACTGGGCCTTGTTCATTGGTAGTTGTGTGTGTGGGCGTCGTGAAATGCTGTAAACTGCGAAAATGAAGTCTCAAAATCCAAATGAACTGAACAAGATTGACTTGAGCAAGACCTCAATAAATTCACGCGTGTCACCTGATCCACAGATACAGTGATTCCTTTTTGCATGAGCAATTTATGATAAATTAATGCAGAACAGAACATTGTTATGTGCAAACATGTCTGTATTTGTACAAATCGCTGCACAATCATTTAATCCCGAATTCCACAGACTCAAATTGAAAGGCATTTGTTTGTGGATTGTAAGATACATGCATAAAATTGATCCAGTACATGGATAATTGTGCGTGCATCTATTAATCGTTTTGAGTCTAATATCATCCCATATATTATAGGCAGTACAGCTTAATGCTCAAAAAAATGAACCAACCTTGTTTGGACTTGGCTGGGAAACTGGGGAATACCTTTGTTTCTTTCTAGATTAAATATGCTTTTTATTTTAGTTGCAGCCATAAAATGACTTGTTTCTTGAAATATTGTAATTATAAATTCTTGAAAAGATGTAATTATTCATTGATATCATCGTGTAATGTAGAAGAATGCAGATGTGCAAGAAAAATCTCTCTGCTTTTATTATTTATATGCAGTGTATACCATTTATGCATTAAACAATGTAAATGTTATGTAATACTTAAAAGTATGTCAAAGATACTTCAATATTTTTAAATACATACATGTTTACCTTCCTTAGTGTTGTTGCACTGTAGGAATAGTGGTTTAAGCACTCCGCCTTTGCTCCGAGGAAATTTACAGATAAAGTATTTCAGTATGTTTTGAAATATCACATAACATATATTACAATAAAATAAAACAAAATACAATACTAGGAGAGAAGTTTTGTGGCTTATTGGACCACTAGTGTGCAAACTATTTTCTTACCACATTCCTATCAAGCTTATTACGTGGTTGTCAGCATTAAAAAGTATCATTTGCTTTTTTAGTGCAAATTTTGTTTGTAAAGGATGAAAATTATAGTTCATTTTTGTCAGTTATTTTATCTACGGATCGCTGCATTTCCTACAGATTTCTGCTCATTCGAAATCGGATACAGATGAAGCAGCGCTGTAAGACTACATTTGATTGAATCCATTATTGAGATAGCAACTGCGTGTGTAAATAAGTGTTGTACCTGTTTAAATCATGCTTTCATCCGAAAATATTCAGTATCTAGAAGGAGCAAACAAATTCCTCGAAAACTATCCTCCTAAACCTCGCGCTCATGTATACTGCTGTCATTATAATCTTTACATTCTTTCTGAGCTCATTGATCCATATATATCAAACTAGCTGACTATGTGTAACATGTGAGTTCTTGCTAAATATGGCATTATATTACGGGGCACTGGCATGAATTGTACTCGTGATGGAGCGGTAGTGGAGCACTCGTGGAGCGAGTGAAAACCATGACGCTCCGGCTTTTAAAAAATATCATGTTCCTCGCTCCGTTCAAAATCACACAGCTCCACTCGAATAACGGTTGGGTCCAGGTAGTAAATTTAAGGCATTTCTTGGGTCTCCACGGGTTCGGGTCCCACTTTCAAATTAAATAGGTTTCCGGGTCAGTTCCGTGCAAAAAATTTACGGGTCTCTTCAGGTTCGAGTACGAATATTTGGACCCTTGAAGAGGGTTTAGAGTTACAGTACATGTTCTATGCATTCCTATGAGTTTGTGGCATATTTGAATGTTAACTCTTACCAGTAAGTTATGCATTTATCATTTTTATCTTTCTTATACACTGCTTTGTTATGTAAGCTACATTTGCACGTTAAATAACATGTATTCTTCTTGTTTAAGCAGACATAGTGAATGCGCACGGGAAGCAGAATATGCCTTCTGATGTCTGTGTATTCTAATTTTGCCTTATTACTCACTTTAAGGCAGAGGTTCTCAACCTTTTTTACGCCTGAGCCCACCTCCTTCTCCGGTCAATTTTGCAAGGCCCCCCATGCCTGAAATTTCCTCTAAAGGTGTTTATTTTTAAACCTTTTTATTAACCAAAACATTTGTTTTGCCTTTTTATTCTTCTACTGCATGTTATAAAAAAACTCAAAATACAAACAAACCGTAAATTAAAGCTATACTTTTTAACTTAATTCAGATATTCTTTACAACTTCAGAGTACCTTTTCTTAAGTAAGTGAATCTGCCAAACAGGACAACAGGGAGATGCCAAAAGACCACTCACTAAACCTGTCCATTTGAACTGGACTGACATATCTATTGTTTGTATCTGTTATAAAATAAAACATACAAATGAAAAATACAGCAAATACATTCTAAATCTGTTGATGCTGATGCTCATATGTGCATAAACACCACTGAGCCTCACAAGATCCTTCTCTATGGGTGAGCATCCATTATGAAACACTTTCATTTAACAACTACGCAAATGTTTTGAAATTTCACGCAAAAATACTAGGGACAAGAGCCCCAAAAACACAAATAGCTTGTGAATCAATAGCGGACATATGCGTGCCTAATGTACGGCTCTTGATAAACAAGAGCGTCATACATTAGGCACGCGCACATTCGTTACTATTACTCTGATCGTCTTTACCTTTACGTTAGCATGACGGTTTGTTTCATGCAGCCAAGAGATGAAGTAGAGACCTACACTCCCGCGGGAGTACCGCAATAGAGTGCGGTGCAAAACTTAATGAACGAGTGCGGGTGCGGGAGAATAAAATGATTCTCAAGAATCGCAAAATAGAAATATCTAAACATAAAATAAAAAAAACATAAATTGTTATTCATCTATTGCACTAAAGCAACAAAAACAACTAATATAACATAAAAATGATTAACAGGCGCAAGAATAGGCAGTTTCGATTTAAAACACGTGTTTGCAGCTTGAGCAATGAAGCCATCTGTTGATTTGTGGAATGCATTTGCCAATCAGAGGTGTTTAAGTTAGAATCCACTCACCGCTTATAAGTTTTTGCACAGTGCTGAATGTTGCGTGCTCGCGAATCCTCTCATTACAACACATGAAGTGTAGACAATGTGGAAGATTCATTGTGCATATATTCATCGTGTTATAAGAGCTTTATGAGATCGCAATGAATGCATGCACGCAGCAACCGATGCTTACTTTTTTGTTAAGAATAGCAGTGGTTTCTAAATGTTGATGCTTAGCCTAAATAAATATTTTATCGAGAGTGTTTATGTCGAGATCTTGTGGAAATTACGAGATGTATTTCATGTACATTTCATCGATGTAGTGAAAAATGTCTACATAGGTTACTTTTATGCGGGCTTTTGTGAGCAGGAGCGGGAGAAAACATGAATACCGCAGATGGGAGCGGGACGAAATAACATATCTCTGCGGGAGCGGGTGGGCGCAGGACAGAATCTTGCAGAAGCGGGACTAAAACATGAGTCCCGTGCAGGTCTCTAAAATGAAGTTTGCGTGCAGCGGAGGAAGTTTTGAGCCGCCGTCGAGTCTGTATTTAACAGTGCGATGAAGCTTGCTGCGCCGAGTCCGAAACAATCAATCACAGAACACGAGAGGCTGTGCTTTGAACATTTTAATTTAAAATATTAATAATTAAATTAAATAATTTTAGGATAATATTTAAATTAATTTTAAGCTATCTCGTGGCCCCCCTGAAGGATCACCGAGGCCCACCGGTTGAGAATCCCTGCTTTAAGGAATAAATTCAATGAATCTGTCATCCCATTTATGGTGTGATTGTGTTTCTGTGGTGTCTGGGGGTTACCATTCGAAGTCTTCTACATCTTTAAATGCTCATGGGTTTGCCTGTCATGTGATTAATCATATGACAGGAATCAGGAAGTAGACCAATATAAACAAAGCAGCATGACACACAAACATTGATCAAACACTGAACATGCTGGATTGTCGAGTTGTATTTTGGATTTACCATTCCAGTATTTCACACATCTTGGATTATCACCTTCTTTGGACTGTAAATACACTGGTGGACACTTTTACCTTGGAACTTCAACCCACTAGGATTCTTAAGAACTGTTTTATGGTATGAAATGGACAATCTGCTTCTAAGTTATTCAAGTTTTATAGTGTGGTTTAAGTTCCTTGTGCATTATACATTATTTATGCAGTCTACATAACACTGTAAATACTGTAGTACAGTCACTATATGGTCACTATTATCGTGATAAGAAATTTTCATACTGTTACATCCCTAGTAAAGACTCATATTGTTAGAAAAGATTTATATTTTAAATAAATAATTGTGTTCTTTTTAACTTTTTATTTATAAAAAAAAAAAAAAAAAAACTGAAAAAATGTATCTGTAACAAATCTGGCCTCTGTGGTTCCCCCAAATCGTCACCAGAGGTCACCATCACCTGAATATTGACTTTCCAACTCCATTTCCCATAATCCCGTACCTGGTACTGATCACAAGCCCAGCTGCACCTTGTTACTGGAACTTTTTAAACAGCTGGTTCACCTCCGCTCTTCGTGAAGTCTTGTTTTGCCCCGGCTGACATTTCTAAGCGTTTCTACACTCTCTATTGGATGACTGGATTTTGACTTTGAATTGTTTCTATTGTTTTGGATTGTAAACTGCCTGCCTCTGACCTACTGATTTGTTTACGGACTATTGTTTATTCTGCTAGCCGCCTGCCCTGACCATTTGCTTGCCTTGCTACTCTGCCTATTGTTTTGTCTCCGTTCGCCCTGTTTGCCTACGATTGACCTTGACTGTTTTACTCTGCCTTTTCTAATAAAAGCTGCAAATGGATCCTCACACTGTTGACCCCTCATTACAGTATCACAGGTAAAAAAAAATAAAAAAATAAATAAAATAAAGAATTAAGCAGCACATCAGTTTCAACAGTAATAATTAATCAGCATATTATATGAATTTCTTAATGATCATGTGACACTGAAGACTACAGAAATGGCTGATAAATTCTTAGAAATAAAATTAATGTATTTATAATAGGAAACCAATATTAGAAATTGCAATAATATTTCACAATATTACCTTTTTTCTCTGTATTCTGAACAAATAATAAGCAACCTTGTTGAGCCGTTAAAAAACAAAACAAAACAATGGTTTTAACAAACAAAACATCAGATCTGGGCCTGTATTCACAAAACATTTTATCTTACCACTAAGAGTTCTCCTAAATAGCAGTAAAAGTTTAGCTAAAACTTTTCCCTTAAAATCTATTAACAAGGCTAAAAGTAGCTCATAACTCTCAGATTTAGGAGAAAATCTTAAAATATTGGGCGTGTCAGTCCTGAGTTTAGGACTCCTACATTTTTGTTCTAAGAGTTTTTCACAAAGCGTTTCAGCACTAAAACTAGCTCCTAGGTCTGTGAAACATTAGGAGTAGTGAAGAGGACTCCTAAGGCACTAAGACCAAATCACAAACTATCCTAAAATGGCTGTTGCCGGCTATCTGCCTCACAACATTGCGATTTTGAATGGAAATATTACAAAAACTTTAGAATTACACACTTTATGTAAAAAGAAAAGAACAATCCAACCGCATACATCTAAGACGGTGACATTTAGACTGAACATATAGTTGTTTAATTAGTGACACCTAGCCTTTATTTTAAAATCTTTATTTGAATGTGGCAACATTTTTTATTTTTAAATCTTTATTTGAATGTGGCAAAATAATATCACACTCTACAATATTTCTAAGAATAGGCCTAAATCTCTGACAGAGACCCCTCCCCTATCAGCCAATCACTGTGTGCATAGTTAGTAATCATGCTAACATCATCCATAGCAACAAGGTAAACCCCTCCCTTACTCTTAGCTTAAGAATTCTCTTTATTCCTTAGTAAAAGTAAAAGTTCCTTAGTAAGAGTAAGGGCGAGGTTGACCTTGTTGCTATGGATGATGTCACCATACCTACTAACTATGCACACAGTGATTGGCTGATAGGGGAGGAGTCTCTGTCAGAGATTTGTTCACAGAAATGTTTTAGAGTGCAGTATTATGTTGCCTTATTTAAATAATTAAAAAAAAATGTTGCCACATTCAAATAAAGATTTTAAAATGCAGGCTAAGTGTCACTAATTAAACAAGTATATGTTCAGCTGATTGTCAGCCTTTTACATGTGTGCTTCTCATAAACAATTAGCTGATATGCATATAAACAGCCTTTTTATTAACAGAATAGAATAATCATGGCTGATAGTAAGACCTGCAAATGTAAAAAAAAACAAAAACAAATGGGACACAAGAACAGCTGTTACTTCTTGCCCAACATGTTAATGACAACAAGGATATAATCAAAGGAAAATCTGGAGTTGGTATAACCTCCAAAACGTTTGTGAAGATAATTGCAGAGTGTTTATAAGACGTTTAAGTTCAAAGGCACATTGCTAGCAACAGCCATTTTGGGATAGTTGGGATTGGGTTTTAATGACTTAGGAGTCCTCTTCAGTACTCCCAACATTTAACAGATTTATGAGCTAGTTTTAGTGCTAAAACGCTTTGTGAAATACTCTTAGAGCAAAAATGCAGGACTCCTAAATTTAGGATATGCCCATTATTTTTAAGATTTTCTCTTAAATCGACAAGTTATGAGCTACTTTTAGCCTTAAGATGTTTTGTGAATATGGGCCCAGATATCCTAAATTTCTTAAATTAGAAGCACAAGTGGTCCTTAAAATAAAAAGTAACTGTATAAAGACCTAGTAAGTCATTCTCTTCAAATACTATTGAAGTTAGAAAAGTGTGCAAAAGGAATTGTGATTTCATTTGAGTTTTGGCAGGTTACATGCGCGGTGAAAAGCAGACGTCGTCATTAATATTTAAATACTACAGGTTCTTAACTCATAAGACCTAGGAAATACAATTGCAAATGGACTTTACTCTTTCATTTGAAACTTGGCAGATTTGCAATTGCATTTGGATTATGTCAAAATGTATGCATCCACATATGGACAATGTTACAGAAACTACAATTTGCAATTCCTTTTGAAAGTCCAGAATATCCTTCAGTATATGTATGTGTGTGTGTGTGTGTGTGTGTGTGTGTATACTGAAAAGTTGAATTATAAAACTGAAACTCATCTTGGTCAACATACTTGAGTTTGTCCAGTGAGCAGTTTGGATCGTCCAGTTTGTCAGAGAGCAGTTTGACTCCTGAATCTCCTGGGTGATTGTAGCTCAGATCCAGCTCTCTCAGGTGTGAGGGGTTTGAACTCAGAGCTGAAGACAAATAACCACAGCCTTCCTCTGTCACCATACAACCAGACAACCTACAAAAACAACCCCACATGATATTAGTGTGATGACCAGACATTCAATTCGGATGCAAAGTTCACTTTTTTCATGTTGTTTGAACCTTAATGTGTGTTGGCAGTGTATGTACAAATGCTGTCACACCGACAGAGGCTGCTCCCACAATAATTGATGAGCTCTTACCTTAGACCAGCTGTCACAGTCCAGTAACTTTCCAGGTTTTAATGCTAGAGCAGGGATGTAAGTTAGACAAGAATATCTCCGATTGAGCGATTGAGGTGTTGTGTTGCTGGATGTAATAATGAACATAGTGGTCGTCATTTACTCCCGACATCTGAGCTGCTGAAGATGCAGTGGATTACATTTGTTTGTGAAGGGAATGCGCCTCCCGATCTACATATATCCATCTATGTTCGCGTGAATCATTCATGATCCAGCTTCACTTACAGCAGAAGTGAGTATAAGCGTTATTTTATGAATCTTTACAATCGCCTTTCCTTATAACGTGGTAGTTAGCAAGTTTAGCGGCTAAATGCGGCTAATGTAAACAAGACCGTCTTTCCACACAGAGAAGAGAGGGGCGGGGTGAGCAGAGCTCATTTGCATTTAAAGGAACAACCCCTTAGAATGAGATGATTTTTGAAGAGCTGATTTTGGCAAGGTAAAAAGGGTGTTGTTTTACAAAACCATTGAGAATTTTTAATCAAAGTATATTAGAGACTTTTCATTAAGACCCTAAAGAATCATATCAACTTGTGGAAAATGGGCATCCGATGCCCCCTTAAAGGCCTGTGTCCACCAAAGCATTTTTAGCCAACTAAAAACACAGCTGTGAGAGCTTGAGAGTGCAGCGTGTTGTTGTTGATTTTTTTTCCCATTTGAGATGCTGTGGTTGTTATGGTACGGACTATCTGCTGAAGACGCATTGCGCATTGGTAGACGCATTGCGAATGAAATGTTTTTCCAAGCATTATTACTCATTGCAAAATTTTGTGGTAGTGTGACAATTCCATCTGGTAGAGACATAAATACTCAGAGACAAGCAATATTAACGGAGATGAAAAAATTAAAATTTTCAGAGATTTATTATAAAAACTGATTACTTTTTTCCCCCAAAATGCAATAAATCCATCAGGGCTCTACGCTTACTTTTCTTTTTAGAAGCACTTGTGCTTTTAACTTAAAAATTTAGGCGCACAGTCAAAATTTTAGGAGCACCTTCTAATCAATAATCAAAAAATCTGATCAAAAATTAGCCTTCCCATTACTTAATGAAAAGTCTATAATATACTTTGGTTAAAAATTCTCAATGGTTGTGTAAAACAACACCCTTTTTACCTAGCCAAAATCAGCTCTGCAAAAATCATCCCATTCTGGTCAAGGCTGCTTTAAATGCAAATGAACTCTGCTCGCCCCGCCCCTCTCTTCTCTCTGTGGAGTGACGAGCCTGTTTACTTTAGCCGCATTTAGCCACCAAACATGCTAACTAGCACATTATTAGGAAAGACGATCACAAAGATTCAGAAAAAACCCTTATACTCACTTCTGCCGTAAGTGAAGCTGGATCATGAATGATTTGCGTGAACATAGACGGATATATGTAGATCGGGAGGTGCATTCCCTTCACAAACAAACATAATCTACTGCATCTTCAGCAGCTCAGATGTTGGAAGTAAATGACAACCACTATGTTCATTATTACATCCAGCAACACAACACCTCAATCGCTCAATCGTTGTCTAACTTACATCCCTGCTCCAGCATCAAAACAATGGAGGTTGGACTGTTACAGCTGATCTGAGGTAAAACGCTCATGTCAATCAACTATCGTGGGAGCGGCCTCTGTTGGTGTGACGCAACAATGACAAGCATCTGAGAAATGTTCGATTTGAAAAAGGGAATATTATTTTTACAGATTAATTAAAAAACACTGCATGGATTTTTATCATTATAGGGTAGATTTGTACTGCAAACACACGTTAATGTTCAAACAACATGTATAAGTGAACTTTGCATCCGATGACCCCTTTAAAGTGAATTAGAGGGAAATTTTGTTTTTACCTTTATAATAGCAATTTTTACTTTTATTAAAACTATGTCATCTTTTATGTCAAATGTTTTTTTAATATATATTTTATGAGCTTTTTTAAATTTCTAATTAAAACAACAGAATAAGAATAAGTTACCAATAAAATGAAATCAGTATTAACAAAATTATTTACTACAGAGGTGACACAGAAGAACACAAAAGTGGCCTGTAGGTGTATTTGCATGTGTTTAATGAGGCTCAAAGATGGCATGTGTGCAATCAAATTCATAAATTCATGTTGAGATTAATGTTTAAGTATAAAAATTTGAATATAGAAACATTAAATGATTTAAATAACTGAAAAGAAGATACTTTAAAAAATAAACTAAAACTGCCAGTAGGTGGTGGTTTTAATTATGAATCATATCATTCATTTGATTCCTTCGAATGGCTGATTCATACAGAAATAAAGAAAGTGCATGTCGTTATGAATGGGTAATTGATTAATTAACTCACAAGATCCATTTAAAAATGCACATTCATTCATAAAGGAAACACAGCTGTGTTTGAATGAAAATGCGCAGTAGCTCAGTTGTGACTTTGTTTCGATGAAATAGAGCAAAATCAAGCAATAGTGTTATAGTCAGACAATGTAAGTCACTTAATATTAACTTCTTGTTTATTTAACGGTTGTATCTCATTTATAAACTCCCTTAAAAATCATTAAAAGCTGTCACTCATCTTAATTCATCACGATCTCACAAAGTTCCATTATAATCAACAAAGCTCTCTACACTGCACTGTGAATCTCTTATTTACACTCTCTCTACACTTTGTTTTTAAAAGGATTCGTCAGATATGTCTGTGATGCATTACTCAACAATGAAAACTAGGATGCGGGGTGTATTCAAAGCACCGCCTTTACTGTGTACAATGTTTGAAATGGTGCGCTGTGATTGGTTGAGCGGATGTATCACGTTTTGCAGAGAAGGGAGACTGGTGTTTGTTGCGGTTTGGAAAGATAGGGAGAAAACATGACAGAATAACAAGGCGAATTTCACATTTTGCGTACAATTAAAAACTGCCTTTTTAATACTGACCAGATACAATACTGATTTTGGCAGGAACTAAATTTTTTTTTTAAAAATTATCGCGTTTTGGAACCAAACTCTTCATATGTATGTATGTATGTATGTATGTATGTATGTATATATATATATATATATATATATATATATGCCATTAATACCCGCTACACCTTTTAAGCTTGTGTTGTCCAGCCTGGCTTATGTATGTGATTAAGCAGATGTATCCTCCCCTGACATATATATGTCATTATTTACATACACCCTGAATTCTGGAAATGTTGGGACGTTTTTTTAAATTTGAATAAAATGAAAAGTATAAGACTTTCAAATCACATGAGCCATTATTTTATTCACAATAAAACGTATAAAGCCCTAATACTCTAACAATTTCTAATTCAAATACGAAAGTCGACGGTAAAATGACTTGTGACAGAAAAAACAACCGAGGAGAGTAATAAGACAGTTAATGATGATGACAAATCTGCACCAAGGAATGATTTGAAGATATCTCCGATTTGAAGACGGAGCTGAGAAAGGAATTTAGCCAATTCAAGGAAGAGTTTAGGAAGGATATTAAACTGAAGTTGAAAAATTGAAAACTGACATAAACCAGAAGCTGCAAGATACTGCCGAGGATATTCAGTCGCATAACACGAGATTAGATGAGACGGAGGAACGAATTACTGGTCTCGAATCTGAAAAAGTTGAACTGAAGGACGCGCTACTCCATGCTTTGAAAGAACAAAAGACGATGCAGGGCAATATCACAGATCTCGAAGGTCGGTCACGGCGAAATAATGTCAGAATCTACAGCATTAAAGGAGGAGCTGAGGGGCGTCCATGTTTAAGTTCATCAATGGACTACTGAAAACAGAGCTCTCCCTGAATGACAACCTAGACCTGCAGATACAGAGAGCGCATAGGTATCTAGGCTCAAGGCCTCAAAATGATGCCACCTCGAGATCGATCATTGTTAATTTCCTGCAATATAGCACTAAAGATCTGGTCCTGTGTACAGCATGGGCAAAAGGAATACGATATGAGGGCAGACCAGTTTTCTTTGCGCACGACTATCCAGCGGAAATTAATGCAAAGCTCAAGGAATATAAAGGAGTTCAAAGAGTTCTTAAGAAGAACAAAATACATTTCCAGACGCCTTATCCTGCCAAGATCCGAATCCATTGGGAGACAGGACCTCAGCTTTATGACAGTGCAGCGGAGGCGGCAGAGGATCTGAATAAGAGGGGGTATGTGGTGGACTTGACAGCGATATCCGAAAGATCTGAACGCCAATGGGAAGAAAGGCTGACGCGACATACACAATGGCAGAAAGTGAGAAACAGCGCTCACAATCGCATACGAGAGAAGCTTCAGGGCTTTCAGAGACAACCACCAACAACGTATTAATTGGAATCAAAAAGCAATTAAGTATTTGGGGGTATGGTTAACACAAGATTTAACAAAGCTATATAAGAAGAACTATAATGTAATTAATGGAAAAATAAAATTAGATCTTAAGCGATGGTCTTCTCTACCACACTTGGATTTTAGTTCAAGAATTGAGAGTATAAAAATGAATGAACTTCCGAGACTGTTATACCTCTTCCAATCACTTCCTGTGGAAATACCACCTAAACAGTTTCAAGAATGGGATAAACAAATCTCTAGATTCATTTGGAATGGAAGTAAACCAAGAACTAGATATAAACATTGCAACTGGATAAAAATAAGGGTGGTATGTCACTCCCCAATTTGAAAGATTACTATTACGCCGCTCAGCTGAGACCATTGGTGTGTTGGTGTGATATACAGATGGAGACAAAGTGGAAGGAAATAGAAAGGCGATATCCCGTAAATGGTACAAGGAAGACCCACCTACGAAAGACGACTGGCTCCAAATAGTAACAGAGGTTAAAGAAATGGAGAGTCTCACATTCACATATACACTACGGCTGCAAACGCAAATCTTTGAGAATAAATGGAGGAAATGGTTAACAAGTTCCTTTGTGGTCTAGATATTTGCATTTGTAAATGTATATAATTGTTTAGTGATACAGTGTATACGCATGGGAAATGTGTATTATGTAATGCATGGCAACCTTAATTATTTGAACTTATTTAATTATTTGATTTTATTATTTGTTTAATTATTTTTTACTTTATTATTTTTGTATAATGTAAAGTGTTTTTCTGTTCTTGTCTAAAAAACAATAAAAAAATAAGTATTAAAAAAAAAAACATAGATAAACTGAGAAATTGTTTAATTTTATGCACAAAATGATCTCATTTCAAATTTGATTCCTGCTACAGGTCTCAAAATAGTTGGGACAGGGGCATTTTTATCATGGTGTAGCATCTCCTCTTCTTTTCAAAACAGTTTGAAGACATTTGGGCATCAAGGTTAAGAGTTTCTGGAGTTTTGGTGTTTGAATTTGGTCCCATTCTTGCCTGATTTCGGTTTCCAGCTGCTGAAGAGTTTATGGTCAGCTTTGACATATTTTTCGTGTAATGATGTGCCAAATGTTCTCTATAGGTGAAAGATCTGGACTGCAGGCAGGCCATTTCAGCACCTGGACTTTTCTTTTACTACAAAGTAGGGATAAACGGTTACCGTTTTAACGATAAATCATGATAAAATTCCCCACGGTTAGTATTACTGTTTCGTACTTTAATAATCATTAAAACCGTATTTGATTACCGCGATTTGAACAACTGATGATAAATAACTACTGTACAGCATGAAGCACAGTTTTATGTAACAGTCTGACCATACAACACTTTTCCACCTTGAAACAGTTCATTTTAAATGAGCCTTGGCCCACAGGACACGACAGCACTTCTGGACCATGTTCACATATGGCTTCCTTTTTGCATGATAGAGCTTTAGCTGGCATCTGCAGATGGCACGATGGATTGTGTTTATTGACAGTGTTTTCTGGAAGTATTTCTAGGCCCATTTAGTAATGTCAATGACAGAATCATGCCAACTGGTGATGTAGTGTCGTCTGAGGGCCCAAAGACCACAGACATCCTACAAAGGTCTTTGACCTTGTCCCTTACGCACAGATTTCTCCAGTTTCTCTGAATTTTTTGATGATGTTATGCACTGTAGATGGAGATTTGTAAGGCCTTTGCAATTTGACATTGAGAAACATTGTTTTAAGTATTAATAAGTATTCCACAATATTTTTATGCACTCTTTCACAGATTGGAGAGCCTCTGCCCATCTTTACTTCTGAGAGACTCTGCCTCTCTATCCCTTTTATAGCTCATTGTCACGCTGGCACAGAAGGGCAGAGGCAGAGAGCACGTTTACACAGTTTATTAAAACAAAGGTGAAACAACAGAGTGATACGGTGAAACGCAGGTAAGTAGTGAAGTCTCTTGAGTGGGTTAGTCACGGCCGTTCCGGTAGACACAGGTAAGTATCCATTAAGCAGACAAAACCTTCCACAAGGGTAGTTCAGTCACTTCCCTAAAAGTGTGTGAATCTCCTTCCCTCACAGATCCGATTCAGAGTCCTCCAGGAAATCCTTGTGCGGCAAGTCCACAGATGGAGCGACGTGCATCCACAGGTAAGGTAGACACTGTGATACCAGCCGGCGAATGAAGCAGACAGGTAAGTATTTATACTGTGGTGGTAACTGGGTGCACAGGTGCTCGTGATTAGTAATCGGGTGAGGGTTCGCGCATGCTCTGGCTTCCGGATCGTGTGGATGACGTGACACTCATCATGTTACAGACCTGATTTCAATTAACTTAATTAGTCACTGGATGTTCTCCCAACTGAATCTTTTCAAAATTTCTTGCTTTTTCAGCCCTTTGTTGCCCCCGTGCCAACTTTTTTGAGACCTGTAGCAGGTATAAAATTTGAAATGAGCTCATTTAGTGGATAAAAGGGTAAAATTTCCCTGTTTAATATTTGTTATGTTCTCTACGTTTTATTGTGAATAAAATATTGGCTCATGTGATTTGAAACTCTATTCACATTTAAAAACATCTCAACATTTCTGGAATCACATATTTATATATGCTTCCAGCATGATGTGTGTTGTCAGGTTTTGTATGCCTGTTACCACATGTCATGCTTTTATGGCTGGTTTTACATGCTCACTTTGTGTGTAGTCTTATACTTGGTGACGTGTCAAGCACCACCTTCCAGGTGACTGTCTTCTGGCTTACAGGGCCTCACTGTGAGTGTACTGAGCAACCGGGCAGCTGACCATATCTCCTATAGGTGGATCTCAATCACTAGATGATGAAAGTGGAGAAATCCACCAAGTTTGCCCTGCTTGCTGTACGAGAAGCGATTTTGTTCACTGAAGAAAGGTAGCACGTGCAGGGGTTTCATGTACTCGGGTAAGAGGTTGTCCCTTACCTGCCATTGGGCACACGTTCGTGTCTGTCAAGCCAGACTTTGTGCAATTGAATGCTTCTGCAGAGGTCAGGTATGGATGCCCTTTCCATATGTGGCTCTCTCCACTCGATGTTTCAGAGAACTGGCGTTACGAACAGTAACCTATTGATTCATGGAGTAGAAAGGCTTGACTGCTTCATTTTGTCCTGGCAAGTACAAGCCTAAATTAAAATGTTTTTGGTCTGTGATCTGGAAGTGTTCTGTTAATTCTGCTTAATTTTATTCATACTAAAACTAAAATTAAAACTGAAACTAAAATATATAAAAACTAAATAGGCTAGAAATCTGTTCACAAAATAGTCTAACAACTAAACTAAAATGAACCAAATTATTAAAGAAACTAATGAAAGTGAAACTGCATTTTATACTGAAAATTGAAAATGACATTAAAGTAAAAATAAATGTCTGCTTTTATTTTAGTACAATTGTACCAATTAACAAAATCTCCAGTCTTTCACATGCATCTGAAAGATTGTGTTTAATTGTGAGAGTGAATTGAGGGCGGCACACCAGTGTTTTGCCAAGAGCAGCAGTAGAGCTTGCGCCGGCCCTGGCTGCACATGTCGTCCGGTGTGCGACTGTCTTAAGGCTGGAATAGGTGGATTTTTTAAATATTACTTTTAGAAGAAGACACTGTAAACTAGGTTGATAGTTGATTGTTTTTCTTCCCCCAACAAGGGGGGAAAAGTTAACTACCCATAGACCAGTGGTTCCCAAACTGGGGGGCGCGGAGTTATGATAAGGGGGGCGCGGCAAGGCTAGTGTACAGCCGATTTTTATATAGATTCGAAAGAGATAAACGGCCGAAAATATCCGCCGCGTCGCCCGTCAGTATTCAGCGCGCACCGCTCAATGTGTGACGCTCCGCTCAATATTCCGCTCTATGAATGTGCGTTCCGTTGAGTTGCTCACTGCCCATATGAATGCTCCACTCGTGTACCGCTAATGCTCAACGGAAAAGCAAAGTCCGCTCAAATAACGCGCCGACAGAAAGGTCTATGTATACTTGTTCCTGTTTGCAATAGCGTCGCATACTGTGCTGTAACATGCTGTAGTACTGCTGTACTGGACAACGCTGGTAAAATGACGCTACCCTCTCGTGACGGTATGCTCTGATCACATGCTCTGAGAATAATAGCTTTTTAGGACTATACATTATTTTGATAATTAGTCCAAAAAAGTTATATCTGATTCTGTTTCATAGAACTGAATAAAAATAATGTATTGAGATTTAATATTCATATATTTTCTGTCCCATTTTATTGTTACTTTCAATAAACGTGGATTTTATTGGCTTGTGATTTTATTGGCTTGTGTTTTATTCAGTATTATTAAAATTATTGAGTTAAATTAAAAAGTCTTACAAAATGACTATATTATGTAATAAAATAATACAGAATTATTACAAAGCAGTTTCAGTTTCGGCCAAGAATTTATATTTCGGTACATCCCTAAATTTTTATGTAAAAAGAAACATTTTCAGGGTGATACAAGACCCCACTGTGAAATTAACTTGGTTATTATACGGCTACATGCCACATATGTAAATAATTTAACACAAAATATTTTATTACCTCAAGACGACTCGCAGTACCCGCTGCAGCTGTCTGTTATCAGTTGTAATTGTTTTTGTCGCAAAATAACAGACCACTAGATGGTGCAATTGATATCAGAAATGAGAACTGCGGTTAGCCAAGTAAAATTATGAATGAATGACGCATAGTAGTTCTGCTCTAAGCATGGACAAGTTTTTGAAAAGACAACAAGTGCCAGGTAAACGTAAAGTAGATGATGAATCTTCTTCGAAGATCGCAACTACGACAAAAAGATAAAAATATGAGAAAATCTGTTTAAAAAACAATGAATGCTGTTACATAGTACAAAAAATAGTACATAGTAAAGCTGCATGCTTTACTTTTAATGTTTCTACTCTAAAAGTGACTAGTTCCTTGTTTAGTTTTTTTCAGTAAGTTGTCACACACTGAATTATAATAATTGTAATAATTATTATGTTTCAAATAATTACTTCTGAAATTGTGTTGTGTAAATGAAGGGGGTGGGGGGGGCTTTAATTTTTTATATTCTGCAAAAGGGAGGCCTGGCAGAAAAAGTTTGGGAACCACTGCCATAGACTAACATCAAGTCATGGCTTGTTAATGCATTATTTTGCCATGACTTTATTTTAGGGGGCCTAATCATAATTAATTCACTATTAACTACTTACTAAATTCAGCTCATGATTTATTTTACACTTTCTATCAAATTTTTTTCAAAGCCGGGTTAAGAGATGTCGTGTGGCTTTTCAAGAAGTCAGAGAGAGGAACGTACAGTATGATCATGGCAAGGACCATCACTGGTGGTGTGAAAGGTGGTGACGATTATAGGGGCCCTCTGCTGAGTGGGGCCTTCATCGATTTCAACTGAGTATTCGGGGACGAACTGTTCGGTGCGCACACAGAGCCGCTTGCTATGGTCATTCTGACATTTTAATCCAATAAATGTTGGCTGCTTTTGTAAATCAAATTAATCATAAAATTAATGAATCTTTTTTTTTGAAAGTTATGTACAGTAGTTATGTACAGCAGTGTTTTTTTTTTTTTTTTTGTTATAGTTTAATTGCATGCTTCGATTAGTATTCGCCTTTGAATGCACCATTATTTACAATTATATTTTACCTAATGTGTGACATAATTTGTACAACTTTAAAGGTGATTTTTTCAATATTGAGATTTTTTGCACCCTCAGATTCTAGATGTTCAAATAGATGCATCTCGCCAGATATTGTCCTATCCTAACAAACCATACATCAATAGAAAGCTTATTTGATCAGCTTTTAGGTGACTTTGAAAAATTGACCCTTTTTTTTTGTTGTGCTGGTAGTGTAAAGAAATGAAGATGACTCTCTTCCGGCATGTTTAATGGTTTTGACTTTACTTCGAGGGACCCATCATTACTAACCCATTATTAACTACCAGTGGGGAACCGTCAGGGCCCTCTAGGCTCAGAGACGGCCTAACTTATTGTTAAAACAATATTTACAGTTTTTAAATGTTTTAAAATATAACAAATTTTACTTAAGCAATTCATAATTTCACAAACATCATCTTAATAAAATAAATACAGTTTCTGTGGAAAAAAAAAAAAACTCTCAAAATCTGTGTATTCAGTAAATGGACGAATGAACGCCACCCGTTTTCTACAGATTTAAATGTTTCTGCCTAGCGTCTGCGGCTCTGTGATTGGTGGTCCAGCTATGAAATTGCACAAGGCCAAGCAATAGTAAATCTTTCCTCTAGATGGGCAAGCCTTGTCACTTGTGTACTTATCACTAACTTTATGCCAAGTTCTGCCCACTGTGGGAATATATATGTATATATATATATATATACTTGGGTTATATATATATACACACATGTATAATACATATTTATTTATATGAATATCATGTGCATTTTCTGGTGGTATATAATGACTGTATATAAAATAACTAATAATCATATTGGCTTGAAATAAATGAGGCTATCAAATGTGTGTAAATCAGGTCTTTGCTCATAATAGGCAGGAGGGGCAATATTATTAGTCTAAAACTGGAAAGTGGCTGGGTTTAACTGGGCAGAGGACTGAGAATTTGCAAGATTCTAGCTTCTGGCTTTCTGAACCATTAGGCGGAATCGAGGCTTTGGACGTCATCAACGTTGCCATTGCTCTAAAGGAATAAAAGCCTTGATTCACGCTTCATTGAAAACTTCCAGGATTTCTAAATATGCGTTTCGAAACTTTGGCACAGAACGTAACATCACTACTAATTTGTTTTGCTGTGAGCGCTGTCATGTGTTGTCTTAAACGCATTACATTTGTTGGTTTTGTGTGATGGAAGGGAGTGTCTGTACATTTTGCCCACTGAAGCGCAGATATTTGTAATGAGGATTTTCATTTGAATTAAATTTAGCTGTTTTATTTTGGTAATATCGGTCATTCTCACTGTGATGTTTTGTTGCGGTCACACACCGGACAACAAGCACAGTGCCCCGGTGCAACATGTATCGCACAAGTTCAGTTCAAGATGGCAGTCCAAAACATTTTATCTATTCCCCAAACAGTCAAAACTTAACTTCAAGAATGAGCAAGTGGTGTCAATAAGTTTACATTTTAGGTACCAAACAGCAGCAAACAGGATGAGAAATTGTGGATCACTATATTGGATGCACTGTCTCTTAAAGTGACCGTGCCTAATTTACTAGCTGCTGTTGGTGTCCTTAATGTTAACCTAATAAATTAAAATGAATAACTGCTCTTTAGTGAATTTCTTTGTTGTTTTAACAGAAATTAATCTAACACTGGATCAAGAGCTCACATCATAATCACACTAAACTCTATCATGTTCTCAAAACTATGCAAAGTTATCAGCCAAATGGAAAGTAACACTAGTTAATAAACTTGCCAGAGCCAATATTATTTACATTTGGCACTTGGGAAGTAGTAATTTTGGACCCTGTCTAAGATGGTAAGTAGGGGGACAGAGCACATAAGGCCCAGAGGCTTAGAGGGGCCCACAACAATGCCATTTGCGCGCCCCAGCTGAGATGAAATAAATGTGTTTTGCAGTTTCTTTAGTAATTATTTTTTTCAGGCCATTTTAAATTTTTTATCTTACAGTCAAAATAGACATTTGTATGAATATGAATAAAATCACATCCTTGCAAATGCTTTTGTCTCTTGTTCTAGCATTCCACAGAGAGCAGATTTAGTGACAAAATGTAACATAATGTCATCTATTGTGGTAGCATGTGGATATATATATATATATATATTTAATGGAAAGCCATTTACCTCAGTATCTCCAGCTTACAGTTCTTTAGTCCATCAGAAAGAAGCTTCACTCCTGAATCCCGAAGGTCGTCGTTACTCAGGTCCAGCTCTCTCAGGACACAGTTTGATGACTGAAGAGCTGAAGACAAACTTTCACAGGACTGAGCAGTGAGATTACACCCACAAAGCCTGTTTGGAGAACAAAACAAACAGCATTAATGTGTTCATCAGGTGTTTATAATCTGAAAACATTTGACTTGTAAAAACCTTTGACTGTAATGATACTGTTGGATGGTATGATGAGGGTTCCTTTGTCCTTTGTAAACAGTAGATGCTTTCCAGATCAAGAAATCTTTAACAGACATCTTACAGACGTACATGTGCTATCTGGGAAGAGTCACATTTTCTCTCAATATCTGAGACACTAAGGTAACAGTGGATTACTTTTTTGTTTGAAGTTAAAGTGCCTCAAAATCCAACAAAATACATGAATATTTGCACTTTACTCCTGGCTGCTTTGTGGATGTGGGGCAATACAAGGCAGGCTTAGAGCATGAGGGACATCTGGTGATATTCTAGATTTCTGACTAACTGCTTGACTTTAGTTAAGTTGTTATGCAGTTGCATTAACTATGGGGGCCTACACAAAATACTATTGGAGTACTAACATGGTTCGGGCATATTTCATAGTACTAGCCATAACCTCTGGTTATTGTCTCAGCTTTATTCAAGTTGCTATATAGTTAGACTAACTATAGGGGGGTAGATAAAAACACTATTGAAGTATTAGCATATTTCATAGTTCTAGCCATAACCTCTGATTTTATTTGAGCTTTAACTAAGTTGTTACATAGGTGACTGTAGGGAGCTAAACAGAACCACTATTTAAAAAATGACAAGCATGAGGTCGTCTATTAAATAGTTAGTCATAACCTCTGACTAATGATCAGACTGAAGGGTTTGTGATCGTGGGTTGCCCATGTAAATCGGCCGATGTGAGGCACCCTGAGCGACATTCCTGATGAAAGAGTAAATATAAAGTAAAGCGTTAAATAGAATAACCAAATGTTAGAATAATAACAATTAGAAATGGACAAACAACCAATTTGTATGATAATCTAAATTCGAGGTCGTAATAAAATATATTATGAAGCCGCATATAGCTTCTAGGTTGTCTTTGATTAGACTGACACATGGTTAAACAAAACACATGGTTACAAATAAAGGAAAGTGTCATTTCAGTGGCAAGGCTGGATTGTTGTACTGTTTTAAACATCAGTTGCAAATAGTAAAATTATGCTAAATTAACCTGTGTGCTTTTCTGATAATTCCATGGTGATGGCAAATGTTTTATATAATTTACTGGATTTTTATCAGTTCTCTGTTACATGATTTGCATTTTTAGTGCTTTGTGCTTTGAGTGTTTTTGGAAGGATAGAGAATTTGTTTTTCCCCAAATCCCATGATTACTGTACGCTTGAACTTTTTAACTCTCCATTCCTTCCAAACTAGGAACACTCATTTCCGTTCTATAACCTCATCACTGATAAATGGGGGACTTTAGAAATCACACCTTTCTTTGCTGGATTAACAAGTGAAAACTTCAGTGTGTTGATCTTTGATCACAATTCCTTGCTCAACAACTTTATTAAAGGTGCAATAGGTGATTGTCTTCAGAAACATTTTTTGTTATGCTGGTTGAAAGTCTCTTTACATCCCAATGGCAATCATCAAGTTAAGTACTCTAAATGTATTTAAATGTATTTACATATTCTGTGGAAGGCGTAGGACCAGGAAATCGAGCATTTTGACTTTCCTACCTGCCTGTCAACATATGTATTTGCATACCTCTGCGCACCCTGCTTGCACAAACAGGATACATCATCAGTGCATTCACATACGCTATGCAGACAGAGCAAGAATGACAGGCAAACATTAACAACCTGATCTTCCTTCCTGTTATTGTAGTACTTTTACTAACTGTACTATAAAGTGTTCTCGGTGAATGACACATGATTGTAGTAGTGCTGTCTCTGGTCTTCTGGTCGATTTGCAGTGAGGGTGGGACGTTCACTTTCAGTGCTATCATGCTAAAGTTAGCATTTTCCAAGATCTCCTATTGCACCTTTAATTTTTCAATTGACTCCAAACACAGTACAATTGCACTATTTAAATGCTGTTCTCTTATTTTACATTAATAATTTACATCTCTCATTTTTCCTAAGGAGTGTTGGCATAAACTCAGTTTATGTGTTGAACACAAGCATCTCAAATTGCCAGGGCCTCGTTACTGAGTACAGCATTGCACTGATGTTGAGGAGGCTGTGCCAGTGGCTGTTCCTCATTAACATGATATGATGTGTCCTCTGCTTTCACACACACATTTTCTTTTTATGACTGAGACTTGGTTTAATGAAGACGATCGGACATTTTTGCTGAAGCCTACCCTTATGACTTTACTTTTTTGAACTCTCCAAGGACTGGGGGTCAGGGTGGGGGTGTTGCTTCTATTTTTAGGAAGTGTTTTAAATCCAAGCCTGTATAGGAAGTGACGTTTGTTAGTTTTGAGGTGCAAGTATTTAAAGTGGACTTAACTAAGCCTGTTGCTTTTGCACTTTTATACAGACCTCCCAAATATAGCAAATATTTTATTCGGGAACTGAATTTTTATCTTCTATGATAACTTGTTTTAATGGTCTTGTTATCCTAGGTCATTTTAATATTCATACTTGTTGTCCAGAAAGGCCCCTAGTAACCAGCAACCTCATTTATCAACAATGCATAGAAAAGGTTCTATATTTTGTCCTACGAATGAAAATTAGAATGTGTGCAAGTACAAAAAAATCCATATTTATGGAATGTGCTTACACGGTTCTTTCGCACACCAGTAAGTAATCATGGTTGATAAATCCCTCATGTTCTTAAGCACCATGCTTGTTCACATTCATGGTCATTTGCATTCAGAAACGCCTCCAATAATGGTGACAACTCCTGCCTTTATAAATCACGTGAATGTGTAATGTCCTCACTAAAATCATGGTATGCGACACAGACTGAGAAGTCCTTCAATGCTCTCACTAAACAGCTCAGCACCGCCTCTGAAAATGTGTTCTCTGTGCAGCACATGGTTTGCTGAATTTTCCAGCAAAGCAAGATCAGCCATGACACTATAGCTACATTTCAAATTACTTCCCAGCTGCACGGCAAAAAAACAAACAAACAAACAAAGAATTCTTATCTTACTTCGTATTTTTGTCTCGTTTCTAGTAAAAATATCTAAAAATTCTAAAAAAACAAAAACAAAATACATTTACTAGATAAGCAAAAAGACAAAGATATTTAGTCTTGTTTTCTGGGGTAAAAAAAATCTAAATTAAGTGCATTTTGCTTAAAGTAAGTGAAATTATCTGCCAGTGGGGTAATAAAAAGAACCGTGTTTTAAGAGGATTTTACTTGCCCCGCTGGCAAATAGTTTAACTTGTTTTAAGTGAAATTCACTTTCATTTAAACTTTCACTTGCATATTCTCACCCTGTCTTCAGAAGAGGGCATAGCATATACACCTCTGCTTTGGAGACCTACAACAACAAACAGTCGATAAAAGCAATAATTGTTATTATTATTTAATTAATTAAATACTCACTTTTTATTTTATAGTGCAATAGCATTATTACAATTGTAACATTTCTTATTTGTTATAATGTAAATAATAAATGTTAATAATAATAATAATAATTATTATTATTATTATTATTATTATTATTATTATTAAAATATGGTACAATACAATTATTGCAATTGGACTATATTTATTGATTAGAAATCAAATAAAAGTAATATACTATTTATAGTTATTTTATTATTTTACTATTTATTGATGAATTAATAATTAAAGTATATTATTTATAATAAATGAAAATAATAATAAAAACAACAACAACATAATAATAATAATAATAATAATAATAATAATAATAATTTATTATTAAAATATGGTACAATACAATAATTGCAGTTGGACTATATTTATCGATTAGAAATGAAATAAAAGTAATATACTATTTATAGTTATTATATTATTATTTTATTATTTATTGATAAATTGATAATTAAATTATATTATTTATAATAAATGAAAATAATAACAACAACATAATAATAATAATAATAATAATATAATTATTATTATTTTATTATATTTTTTTAAATTAAAATATGGTACAATACAATTATTGTAATTGGACTATATTTATTGATTAGTAATATACTATTTATAGTTATTATATTATTTTTTATTATTTATTGATGAATTGATAATTAAATTATATTTTTATAATAAACGAAAATAATAATAATAATAATAATAATAATAATAATAATAACAATTATTATTACTACTATTATTATTATTATTTTATTAATTACTCACTTTTTTATAGTGCAATAGGATTACTACAATTGTAACATTTCTTATTTGTTATAATGTAAATAGTAAATGGAAATAATAACAATAATAATAATAATTATTATTATTATTATTATTATTATTATTATTATTATTATTGTTGTTGTTGTTGTTGTTGTCATTATTATTATTATAAAATATGGTACAATACAATTATTGCAATTGGACCATATTTATTGATTAGAAATTAAATAAAAGTAATATAATACTATTTATATTTATTATATTATTACATTATTATTTATTGATGAGCTGACAATTAAATTATATTATTTATAATAAATCTAAATAATAAATTATTATTATTATTATTATTTAATTAAATACGTTTTATTTTATAGAGAAATAGGAGTATTTGTAACAGAAGGGCGGGAGACAAGCGGATCCATGTGCAAACTTTTATTGTATGGACGAGACATAGACATGGTCAAAGGCAGGCAGGGTCGAACAACAGCAGACGGGTACATAGACAGCAAGACGAAGAGTAATCCTTAAACGAGCGAGGGTCAATCCAGCGGCAAACGTTATCCGTACGAGGGCTAGGCAGGAGAATGGTCAGACAGGCGATAGATCCGATAGGCAGGCAACTAGACAGACTAAACGAAACAACAAGGCAAAACAAGAAAAACTAGACACAGGGAAACTTGGAGAAACGCTTTGTATGACAGTAGATACTAGTCAATACTCGGCAGTGAGTGACTGGAAGACCGGGGCTTTTATACTGTCCGTGATTGGTGCAAATGGTAAGAGCAGTGGCAGATGGGAAATGGAGTCTGGGGTGTAGAGCAACAATCTGAGTGTGTAAACCGAGTGAGAGCGACATCTGGTGGTGAGCGGTCCGCAGCTCACCGACCAGATCCGTAACAGTATTATAATTTTAACATTTCTTATTTGTTATAATGTAAATAATAAATATAAATAAAAGTAATATAATAATATTTATATTTATTGTTTTATTAATTCATTTATTATTTATTGGTGAATTAATAATTAAATCATATTATTTATAATAAAAAAATATTATTATTATTATTATAAATACTGTCTTTATTTTATAGTGCTACAGGGTCATTGTAATAGTAAAGGTTTTTCTGTTTAATTATTATAATTTAAATAATGAAAAATAAGTATTTGATATTTTGGTTATTATGAAAAGTTCACTTTTTTACAGTGTGATGAGTTATTGCAGTTGTGACATTTCTTCTATAGATTTGTTGTAATTTAAATAATAAAACTATTTTGCTTATTATTTATTTTGCTTATTAATAGTATTTTTGTTAAATACAGACTTTAATTTTACAGTGCAATATGAGTATTAATATATTTCTATATGATTATTAATATAATCATTTTTTGATCATTGATTTGTTTGATTGGTTTACTTAAAGTTTAAACTAATTATTTATTATTATTATTATTATTATTATTATTATTATTATTATTATTAATACATCTATATATATAACAGTACAATAGGATTTTCACAACTGTAACATTTCTTTATGGATTTAATGTAGCACTAATATATTATTATTATTATTATTATTATTATGTTATTGTTCTTGTTCTTGTTGTTGATAGTGGGTTATTAATTGATAATTGTGTAATTTATAAAATATTTTTTGAAATATCTTATTCTTATTACTTAATATTAAGTTTAAATATTAAATTTAATATGAATTTAATATTTAATACTGTATTATTGTACAGTGCAATATGATTATTGCTTTAGCAATAGTTTTTAGCAATAGTTATAGTAAAATTATTACTACTACTACTACTACTAAAAAAAATAATAATAAAATATATTTTAATTTTATAGTTCAATAGTATTATTGTGATCATTAAATTATTTATTGATTTATTATTGTAATAATAATAATAATAATAATAATAATAATAATAATAATAATAATAATAGTAACCAAATTATGAAATATATTTTAGTGTTATTTCAATTATAATAAATCAATAAATAAATGTTATGATCGCAATAATACTATTGAACTATGAAATAAAAATATATTTTATTACTATTATTATTATTATTATTATTATTATTATTATTATTATTATTATTAAATATTTTAAAATACTTTTAATTGTACAGTATAATAGGATTATTGTAATTGCAACTTTTTTATTATTTATAATTTAAATAATAGGATAATTGCAATTTTAACACATTTCTGTAGTTATTTATTATAATTCAAATAATAATTAAGTTTATAAAGGGCCCCAGTACAGATACAAATACTTCAGCTGAAGTCGTACTTGTATTATATCTAAAGGTAAATACTTCAATTCAGCAGTTTGTACATATTTTAACACATTCATTAATAAATATATTATCATTACAACATGTTCACTTTAAAACTCTGAAAATATTTTCTAAACTATTATATCAAAAATATTCTGGCAGTGAATTTTACTGCTTAATTGAATACAGTTTTACTGTAGTTACAATAATTACATTTTATTAAATGCTGTGATTCTTGATTATATTCATGATTCATACATTCAGACATTTCACATATTCATCATCAATTACAATCTGATCTCAAGGTGATTTAACATTGTGTTTTATGATTTCTGCACAAACAACAGAGAGAAATGAATTACATAAATCATGTTTATGAAAGATACTTTTCAGCTAAAAGTTCATTTTGATAACAATAATACAAATGTTGATGTGACTCTACAATAAAAACACATTTATTCTGTTATTTGAGTGACAGAAGTTGATCTGCAGTATTAATGTGATGAAGAGACTCTATAACATCTCACTGTTACTGATTCATCATCAGCTCAAAGCATTATGGGTACAATCTCTCATCAGTCTATTCTCATTCATCAACACAGTGAAACTGATGATCCAGTCCAAACCCAAAACCCAGCACAGAGCGTCTGAGTGAATGTGATCTGGACTGTGTGGATGAGACTCATTGTGTTTCTGGAGACGCTGTAGAAGGACAGAGTTCCTGCACTCACATCCACATACACTCCTATTCTATAGATATTATCATCATCATCATCATTCACTCCTATTCTCCTGATGATGGACTTCACAGGGAGATCAGTCTCTGTGTTATTGTGCCAGAATGTGTATCTGTCAGGAGAGCAGAACAAACTCCAGGACTGATCATTAAATCCAAACACACACTCATAACCCCGTCCCTTCCTGCTGATGCTCTTATATGACACTGATATAAACACATCATCATTTCCACTCCACTCAATCTCCCAGTAACAGCGTCCACACACACTCTCTCTACACAACACCTGATACCAATGATCAAATCTGTCTGGATGATCAGGATACGAATGATACTCATCCACACATGTCACCTTTCTGTTCTCCTCAGACAGTCTGAGTTTAGTGTTTGCTGTGTTTGGATCCAGTGTGAGAAAACAGGCATCTGAACACAAGAAGAGACACATTTATAACACAACAACAATCACTACAGCTGTGTGTGTGTGTGTGTGTGTGTGTGTGTGTGTGTGTGTGTGTGTGTGTGTGTGTGTGTGTGTTTGTGCTGGTTATCATTTTATTATAGAAAATCATAGAAATTGTCCTGTTGTAAAAATAAAAAAACAGAATACAAATGTGAGATGACAATAAAAATATATATATATATATATATATATAATATATCAGAATAAAATAAACCTTTTTATAATAGTGCTTAATTACAGTGATCAGGAGGGCACATGTTTGTTTCACTTAGGTTTATTGTGGCCACAAGATCCTGTTTAGGGAACAACATCTATTCTTATCATTCATCCCACAGTCTTGTAAATCTGTGAACTGATCATCTTTTTCTGTAATATTCTTCTTATTATTAGCCTGTTTTTATTGGTAATATTTTATATTCATTTATATTCATTTATTTCCCTTCATTTTGATCTCTGCTTAACACTCTGAATAGTTTTGTAAATGATAGTTTAGTGTAAATGCTCAACATGCCAATAATGTTTCGATTATGTTATGACTGGGATTTTTACTAGAATGCAGTTTAAAGGTTAAATTTAACATATATTTCATTTTATCTGAGCTAATTAATAGACTATAATCATAAATACTATAGTGTTTTATTGAGGAATAAATCATTTACATAGTTTCATTTGTAAATGAAAACAACACACTCGTTTATCGTCACATTTATCGTCATTAAGTCAAAACTTTATTGCCATAATTGTCAGGCGTTTACAGTATTTGCAAAATATATATAGTCTATATAGCAAATACTAGCACAATCATACAAAATGTTAATTACCTAAATATATTGTATTATAATATGATTAATATGATTAGTTAACAGATTTATAAGACTGTGGGATGAATGAAAATGATTAATTCATCTCTGATAATCACAGGTTATTATGTTCATGCAGGTTTTGTTCATATATTAGACTGTGTGTTTAATGCATAACCTGCTTTCTGGAAAAAAAAACCTGATCACATCAAATTCAACTGGTTGGTTTGATTGTTTCTATTGTCCTCATTTGTAAGTCACTTGGATATAAAAACATCTGTCAAATATCTAAATGTAAATGTAATGTAAATATAAACATACATTTCTTCGGTCCTGCTGTAATCCTGGATTCTCCTCCATGATCAACACTAGAAAACACACACACACACATTCAGTCAGTAAACTATCAGTAAATTATATTTTCAGTTATGATCTTGGCTTTCAATGATTATGAAAACAAGACAATCAAGATAAAACTACACATTAAAACATGATTTAAACAGACATGCAATATTGTAAACATGCTAGAAATGTGCTAACATGTCAGAATAACACTACAGTTATGATTGACTAAACATCACAGAAAATAACAGAGATTCTGGAGCAATAACATTTATTCCTGCACTTCACAAGAGTTTGAAGAATCTCCATCAGTGAGACGAGTGTTTGAGTCTCAAACCATGAAATCAACATCTGCATCAAATGCAGGGAAATGTTTAATATGACAGATGAATTTCAGTTTTACAGGAAACTCTGACAGACACAAACAGAGCAATAAACACAATAATCTAAAACATTAATATTCATACATCTTACATTTGTGCTTGAAATGATCAGACATCAGAACAATGTGAAGAACAAAATCATGTACGTATGAACGTGTTGTGAATTAGGAGATATTTCTTGTGAAAAGTGAATGAGACCCAACGTCTTTTAATGTGCTCTTTAATTTGCAAGCATCATTTTTCCCTGTGTAGTTCATTTGGACCAACAGAGATTTGCTGTACCAAAATAAACCAATTAACTTCAATAACTGGGCAAAAAATTATACTGTTTTAGTTAGTCATAGTTATTTAATGAAAAACAAATTCTTTTTAAATATGAGGAATTTGTCACACTATATAATCTATTATATCTATATCTATCTAATCTATTCTATATATAATATAATAACTGCTGTTGTTTTTGGAGCCATTCCTTCTGGGATTTAAATTTATGAATGGATTTAATAACCCGTTGTTTGATCTTAATGTGTTTGACACAGTTGATGTTAAATTATTCCTTACCACAAACTCAAATAACAGGAGTGTTCATGCTGTGTTCAGTGTGTGGTAGTTCCTGCCCTTAATGTTTTCTTTTACTGGAACAGACAGTCAGTGGTTCTCAGTTTCAGTCCTGGTGACCCCCTGCTCTGCATATTTTACATGTCTCTCTTAGTTAACACACCTGATTCAGATCACCAGCTTGTTAGAGGTGAGCTCCATGCATGAACTGTGTTCTGATTGACATTGTCCCAATACAGTGTTCATTGCTCCCTACTCCCAGAGCGCAGGAAATCCATTGAAATGTACTTTATTTTGGAACATTATGGAGTTGCACTACGCCGTCTTCACACACAGACGAAACTTACTAGACAAGTGTGACATAATATACCTGTTACAGAGTGAGCAAGACGGGAAGCATGTGGATCCATATTCAAAGCTTTATTCTTAGACATGGTCTAAAACAGGCAGTGATCAATCCAGCAAACAGGCAAACATGTAATCCACAAACAGACAATGGTCCAGACGAGGTGCAAACAAAGTCCGAAATGGCAAGACAAAGGGATAATCCAAGACAGGAAATGCTTCCAGTGCAAGCAGCAAACAGACAAAATGAGAAGACAGACTAAGATACAAGACCAGGGTAAACAAATGAGATCATGGCAACACAAAGTCTAAGACTTGGAACTAGACAAGTCTCTAGATAAGAATGGCTCCGTAAAGTTGTTATCACTAAGAGAGAAATAAACGCTAGCAATACTCTGACGCTGAACTGTGGTTAGAGTCTCATATATATATATAGTGTGTGTAATTGGCTGCAGGTAAGAATGTAATCAGTGAAATGGATCATATGAAATGTAGTCCAGGTTGACGTGTAACAGTCCGTGTAGTGTGAGAGTCAATGTAATCAGAAGGCGCCCTCTGGTGGCAGATGAAAGAACACAGACAGGATTTGTGACAATACCTCTGTAAATAAATACAATTTAAATTCATGTCTCGCACACTTTAATGCCCTTTGAATAGAACAAACACACTCCCTGGAAACTGAAATCATGGTGGAATAACCTGTGATGTCCACTTCACAGGGCACTTACAGTCAAATAGAACTAATGTCTGAAATAAGAGAAACATACAAAATAGACTCACTGGAATTGAGAACCACTTATGTAGGTCACATTAACTGGTAAAAGAGTGTGGACTTTACCTTATTTTTTTACATACAACAAAATCAAATAATTGTCTTATAAAAAGATACTTCTGTGCTGTCCTATAAAGTGTTTACATGGATGTAAATTGCTCCTTCTGTGAACTGAAGATTTGTCTCATCTTTTTTGGTTTTGTGAGTGTAGGAAAGGCCTGCTGTGCATATAGAGACATTACTGCCCCCTTGTGACTTTAAGACTTGGTATGCTGATGACTCATTTCCCTTTAACAGTATTAACAGGATGCAGTTCAGAGCATGTAGTCTTCACTACTGTCACACTGCTGTTGTTTGTTGTTTGATGTTTATGGAGTGTGGGGAGTGAATTTCGAGGGAGGACAGCATTTTAGTTTCAATTGGTTAGGTTTATTTAGAAATTAAAGTGATTTCTCTAATTTATCCATTCAAAAGATTATGAAAGTGATCCCAGTTCTGCATATAAATGTAGCACAACATAGACTAAAAACACAGCAGAATATTTATCTATGTTTTGCTGTGCAATGCCGTCTTTTGCCATAAAACCTGCAGACTGCAGCCAATAGAAATGCTTCTGTCTCTCTCGTCCTGCTCCTCACAGCACAGATTGTGAAAGCAGACTGTAGTTTTTGTAATTCATTATAACAAACAAAGTGTAAAGACAATGTAAATAATAGTAATTAAAATGCACGTTTGTGAGAACTAAGACAAGTGACAGTTTTTAATGATTATAAAGGGAGTTTACAAAAGTGCAATTGAATTTAGTTCCTTTCAAAAATTGAAAGAAACACTGTTGTCTGATTGTGCTGTATTTTGTCACCAAAAATAGTTTCAAACAAAGTCACAGCTGAGTCTATAGTCTTTGACAGTTTCGTTTATGAATGAATCAACCTTTTTGAATCGCTTGAATGAATAATTCAGTCATAAAGACTTTGACTTGCTGCCACCTACTGGTGGTTTCAGTTTAATTTTTAAAATATAAATTAAGGCATTTAAATTGTTTAATATTTCTATATTCAAAACTTCATATTTAAAACATCAATCTCATAACACTGTTATTATGAAATGCATTAATGCCACCTCTGAATCTTGTCAAAAAATCTGTAAATATTCATTAATGCCACATTTGTGCTCTTCTGTGCCGTGCAAAGGTGAATTGTTGTTGCTGATTTAATTTGACTGGTAACTTATTCTTCCTAAATGTATCATATTATTTTTATTTAATTTATTGTTTAATGAATGTTTTTGAAAAAAAAAATAATAATAATATATATATATATATATAAATTTGTATCATCACAAAAATGACATACATTAAATAAAGTTAGAAAAATGCCATTACAAAAGTAAAACAAACAAACAAAAAAACACTTCAAGCAGTCAAATATCGCTTTATAATGGGAAGGTTAATTTCTGTCATTTCTGTCACGTGATCAGAAGGTGTTCCTACATTTTTTTGTTCAGTAGGAGCACACAACATATAACAGATCTTTAATTTGGCCATAATTGCAGGTGTCTGCGTTAATATCCAAGAAGGTTTAGAGAAAATATGAAATAAGTTTAATTAATTAATTTATTTATTATTAGGATTAACCCCTTGAGATGCACCATCTCGTTTTCGAGGGGGTCCCAAAACACAATGCAATACAATCGCAACATAAAACAAAACAGAACACACATTAACGATACATCTTTTAACAACACTAAACACAAACGATTTAAAAAAAAAAAAAAAAAAAAAAAAAAAAGCACCACAAAATGATTAACTAGCCAATAAAAGCTAGTAACAAATATACAACAAAACACCTAATACAAAATACACTATACACTGATCAGTGGATCCAATACACAAGAAAAAAAAAAAAAAAAAGTACCATTTTCAATAATAACCTACAAACCAAAGCAAACTGTGAAAACAAAGTTTAGGGGCTTTAAACATAAAAGCTTTTTTACCAATTATTTTTTTAACACGAGGAACAAAGAAATAGGTCTGAACAGAATGTCTAACTTGTTAATTTGAAGAAAAAGGTACAAAATATTGTTGTAAATAACTAGGATAGTTAAAATAAATACATTTGAAAAGAAATAGAAGCCAATGAATATGTCGTCTTGTATGCAAAGACGGCCACTGGAGTGCATCATACATTATACAATGATGAGTATTAAAAGAACATCCCAAAACAAATCTGCAAAGTCTATTATATACTGTATTGAGTGGTGCAAGATCTAATTTTGATGCAGATTGATAAACAACATCACAATAATCAAAAATTGGAAGTATAAGTTGAGAAGCAAGTTTCTTACGAACACTATATGAAAAACAATATCTAGATCGATGTAATGTACTAATTCCAAAATTAATTTTACGTAGAATATGATTAATATGTGATTTAAATGAAAGTTCAGAATCAAGCCATACTCCAAGGTATTTGATAGTATCAACTTTATGCAAAGAAGTACCGTCTTTACATGATATAACACAGGAATTACTTTTAGATTTAAGTTTCTGTTTAGAACCAAAAATCATAACATAAGACTTAGTTTTATTAAGTACTAATTTATTGTCCAAAAGCCAATCTTGTAAAATATTAAAATCATACTGAAGAGATAACTGAATTTGTAAAATATCAGAATTAGATACATATATGACGGTGTCATCGGCATAAAGTTGAACTTTACAATTATTGGAAATTAACGGTAAATTATTAACATAAATAGAAAAAAAGAAGTGGTCCTAGTATTGAACCTTGGGGCACGCCTCTTTGTTGAACCAAAAGGTCTGACTTACTCCCATTTAATACTATGCACTGTTTTCTATTATGCAAATATGAATTAAACCACCTAGTTGCATTTTCAGATAAACCAATAGCATGAAGTTGATCTAAAAGTAAATATCGATCAACTAAATCAAAGGCTTTGGATAAATCAAGAAAAATCGCACTTGTGAGTTTACCATCATCAACAGCTGAAAACACATCATTAGTAAACTTAAGCAGTGCAGTAGTTGTAGAATGATTGGACCTAAAGCCAGACTGATATGGTGATAAAATATTATTAATACTTAAATAATCTGAAAGTTGTTTATATATTAGTTTTTCAAAAACTTTAGATATTGAACATATTATAGATATAGGTCTGTAATTATTAAGTTCAAGTACATCACCTCCCTTGTACAATGGCGTAATACGTGCACATTTCCAAATAGCAGGCAACTCACATGTGGACAAAGACAAATTAAATAACTCAGCAAGTGGATACATAAGAATATGAGAGGATAATTTAAGGAACTTATTTTCAATACCATCCAATCCAACGCCACTAGTCCCACTTAATTCATTAATAGCATCCTGAACTTCGATAGGTGAAATCAACCTAAAATTAAAAGAACTACTACAAGATAAATTATCATAAATAGTACCAGTATTCAAATAAGAGTCAGATACTAAAGTAGAACAAGCTGATGAAAAATACTGATTAAATGACTGAGCAATCGATAAAGAATCATGTAATACTGTATTGTTATCTCTAATTTGATTAACTGAATGTTTATCTGAGGTACTGAATAAGTTTTTAATTTTATTCCAAAAATATTTAGAGTGCTTAAAATGCTGAGAAAGACCTTCTTTATAATAAGTAGATTTTGCATTTCGTACTTTTGTCTTACTCAAGTTTCTCAACTGTCTATAAACTTCCCAATCAGCATTACTTCTTGTCTGATGAAATACTGACCATGCTTTATCCCTTTGCCTAAAGAGACTAAGAAGTTCAGAATTGATCCAAGGGAGATGACTACCCCTAACCCTAATAGTTTTCCAGGGAGCATACTTGTCCACAACATTAATAAATTCTGTATAAAAAAAATCCCAAGCATCTTGTACATCAGGAATTAAATAATATCTATCCCAATTTATAGAAATCAAATCATTAATACATAAATTTAAATTAAAATGTTTATATTGTCTGATTTTAATTAATCTAGAGGGGGATTTAGGTAATTTAATTTTCCATACACAAAATATAATAGAGTGATCACTAAAGCAGTCAGACATCACACCTGCCCTTAAAAATCTATTAGGATGTGAAACAAGTATCCAGTCAAGAAGGGACTGTGATCGAGCAGTAACTCTAGTAATCAACTCCGTAAGATTTAAACTATTAAATATATTTTTTTCTTTATCAGATGATTTATCCAACCAATTCTTGTTAAAATCACCAAGCAATATTATTTCATTTTTATCAAAAATAGAGTTAATAGTAGATACCAGAAAATTAAATGACTCCACTGGTGAAGAGGGTGGTCTGTATATGCTTCCAATAGTTATGCTTTTATTTGAATGAAAAATTACCTTAACAAAAATACATTCACAATATAAAGGATCAACTAAAGGTATAATCAACTCAGATACAAGACCAATAGAAACATATATAGCCACACCTCCACCCCTGGAGCACCTATCATATCTATAAAGAACATAGTTGGATAAATTTATCTCACTATCTGAAACACTGCTACTTCAATGCAGGATGGGTGATTTAGGAGCTGGTCTGACAAGAGGATAAAATGCTTTAAAGACTTATTTATTGACTATTTATTTGGTTCTTTTGAACAGTTAGTGTCACATTTCGGTCTTATTAAATCTGATTTCTTGTCTTGCAGTCTTGCAAGTAAGAGATTATGTTAGGCCATTTTTAGCAGATTTTCCAGTGATGCTTCCTGAAAACCCTTTGGATAGTTACCTTTCATGTAACGTATTAGCCGAGGCCTCAATTTCCACCATATATAATTTAATGATAAATCAGACACCTTCCTCTTTAGACAACATTAAGAGAGCTTGGGAGAAGACCTTGGCAGTCCACTCTCAGATGACACATGGAACTGTGTTCTTAAGCAAGTCCATTCATCATCAATGTGTGTTTGTCATTCTCTCATTCAGTTCAAAGTAGTACACAGAGCTCATACACTACCGTTCAAAAGTTTGGGGTCAGTAAGACTTGTAATAGTCTTTAAAGTAGTCTCTTATGCTCATCAAGGCTGCATTTATTTGATTAAAAATATAGAAAAAAAAAAAAAACAGTAATATTGCAAAATGTTTTTACAATATAAAATAATGTTTTTTATTTTAACATACTTTAAAATAGAATTTATTCCTGTCATGAAAAGCTGAATTTTCATCAGCTGTTACTCCAGTCTTAAGTGCCACATGATCCTTCAGAAATCATTCTAATATGCGGATTTATTATTAGAATGATCAATGTTGGATAATATCAACAGTTGTGCTGCCAAATATTTTTTGGAACCTGTAATTTTTTTTTTCAGGATTCTTTCATGAATAACCAGTTTAAAAAGTACAGTGTTTATTCAAAATATGAATATTTTATAACAATGTAAATTATTTATTATTAACTTTTAATAAACTTTTAATTATTAACTTAATACATCCTTGGTGAATAAAAAAAAAAAAAAAAAAGAAACAAAATAATTTATAAAAATGTACTGACCCCAAACTTTTGAACGGTAGTGTATATCCACAGTGAAGTTAGCCCAAATGTTTCCTGATACTAACTCCTTGTGCTCCAGAGAAGTCATTGTTGTCGGCATCAAGGTGTAAAATTCTTGCCTTCTCCTCTTTGTTAGCACATAGAGTCTTTCTATTAAAGTGGAAGGATCCTCTCCCACCTACACATATTCAGTGGATTAGAGAAATGATGTCTTGTCTCTACCTTGAAAAGATTAGGTACTCATTAAAAGGTTCAGGAAAACAGTTATTTAAGGTGTGCCGCCCTTTCATTGAGCATGTTGACACATTTAAATAATGCCCTATCATTGATTTGAATTTATTTTATTTTGTTTTTGTTTGGGGTTTTATTCCCCCTCCCTTATCTTAGTGTGTATATATACGTTTCATGTATCTGACTTTTGGCTGATGTAGACATGTGGATATATATGTATGCCCTGTTTTTAATGTTATTATTATTATTATTTTACTTGAATACTTGAAGTGAATTTGATTTGATAGGCATGTCTACTTCAGTGTATGCAAGCCTATTTTTATGCTAATTGCCTTGTGATATCATTTCCATGCAATAACACTGTTTGTTTGTGCAAAAAGTATTTTATTGTACACATAGTAATTCCACTACCAGAGTTTGATGCAATTTAGAGTAGAGGTCTTCACACAGGACCCGAGACCTGAGGACCCGGGGCCACACCCAGGACCCATACAGGTTCGGGTCTATATTTTAAATGATCAGCCGGGTCGGGGTCGGGTCCCAATCTATTACCTCGGGTCCTGGGTCTGTTTAACATTTGTGTGTAATACCGTGTGTAGTATCGGAGAACACCGCACCCGCCAGTGATTAGTGTCGGTCAGCACTTTGCACGTTTTGTAATTTGCAACTTGTAAAATTAGGATGAGAAAACATGCGTGACACGAAGTTAATGTTAGTACTGCACGCAGGCGGTATCAAGCTGTCTCATGTGAATTCCTCCTTTAAGCTTCATAATATTAACTAGGTGGAGCTTTAAGCATATGTTTTCTATTGTTTTCTTTTACTGAGCAGGAGACGCATCTGTTATTGAACATGAACGATGGTGCAGTACCCACTTCAGTCGGCTTTTTGTATACCCACTTTTAAATCCACTTTGATGTGCATCATTCAGTAGTGTCTTGCATTAGCCAAAATCATGACAGTCCACCACATGATATCTAATCCATTTGCACGTGAATAAATGCAAATACTCCATAAAAGCAAGACCGTGGTGCCGGCCTTCTTTGAAATATGATTGCGCCCGCACCAGCTTTGTCCTGCATGTGAGAGAGCATGTCAGGGGAGGCTCGCAGAGTGAGTAGCATAATTAATTGTGGATTACTAATTTGAATCATTACATTATAAAATAATACCTTTAATAAATTAAGAGTATAACCTCCAGACACCACTACACCACTGTGCACACAGTAAAGTGTAACGCACTTCTTGTTCTGTGCTTTTTTTACAAAACCGAAAACTCGTATTTGTTTATTTTATTTTTTTTTTTGTGTGGGGAAGCAGGGAAAGGGAAGCAGAAAGGAGAGATGATGAGTTTGTTGAGATGATGAGATATGTGCTATTATTATGGGATGATATTAGACTCAAAACGATTAATAGATGCACGCACAATTATCCATGTACTGGATCAATTTTATGCATGTATCTTACAATCCACAAACAAATGCCTTTCAATTTGAGTCTGTGGAATTCGGGATTAAATGATTGTGCAGCGATTTGTACAAATACAGACATGTTTGCACATAACAATGTTCTGTTCTGCATTAATATATCATAAATTGCTCATGCAAAAAGGAATCACTGTATCTGTGGATCAGGTGACACGCGTGCATTTATTGAGGTCTTGTCAATCTTGTTCAGTTCATTTGGATTTTGAGACTTCATTTTCGCAGTTTACAGCATTTCACGACGCCCACACACACAACTACCAATGAACAAGGCCCAGTGCAATTCATTAACGTGTACGCGATTCGAAAAACTCGCAAATTTGCGTCACTACACTGATGTGAAAAATGTTATAATTTGCATTAAAGTATCACAGTTTGTGCATGTGGCGATTAAAATGTTCATTTGTGGATCAGACGACATGCGTGCATTCATTCACATCTCTTCTGAGTCGATTCTATTTGATTCATTTGAATTTTGAGACTTTCGTTCCGCCCTTTTAGCCTTGCCCAGTCCACACACACACAGCTCGCGATCCACACGCAGCTGAACCTGAGAAAATCGGCGACCACTAGACGGCGCTATAGCCCCAGTCACACGTGCGCATTCCATTGTGTACGCTTTTATGAATGTTGCATTGTGTTTTATTTGTTTCTTTTTGGTTTGGTTATTCTCCCCTGCCTGTTGAAATATAGTAAACATGTTTTATTAAAGAGTTACAGTACATGTTATATGCATTCCTATGAGTTTGTGGCATATTTGAAATGTTAACTCTTACCAGTTATGCATTTATCATTTTTATCTTTCTTATACACTGCTTTGTTATGTAAGGTACATTTGCACATTAAATAACATGTATTCTTCTTGTTTAAACAGACATAGTGAATGCGCACGGGAAGCAGAACAGGCCTTCTGATGTCTGTGTATACTAATTTTGCCTTATTACTCACTTTAAGGCAGGGGTTCTCAACCTTTTTACGCCGGAGCCCACCTCCTTCTCCGGTCAATTTTGCAAGGCCCCCCATGCCTGAAATTTCCTCTAAAGGGGTTTATTTTTAAACCTTTTTATTAACCAAAACATTTGTTTTGCCTTTTTATTCTTCTGCTGCATGTTATAAAAAAACCCCTCAAAATACAAACAAACCTTAAATTAAAGCTATACTTTTTAACTTAAAAGAAAACCCTCTGCTCAATTCTAACTTTTTAATATATATTCAGATTTAAAGCTCCTGAATTCTTTAATTCAGACATTCTTTACAACTTCAGAGTACCTTTTCTTAAGTAAGTGAACCTGCCAAACAGGACAACAGGGAGATGCCAAAAGACCACTCACTAAACCTGTCCATTTGAACTGGACTGACATATCTATTGTTTGTATCTGTTATAAAATAAAACATACAAATGAAAAATACAGCAAATACGTTCTAAATCTGTTGATGCTGATGCTCATATGTGCATAAACACCACTGAGCCTCACAAGATCCTTCTCAATGGGTGAGCATCCATTATGAAACACTTTTATTTTAACAACTACGCAAATGTTTTGAAATTTCACGCAAAAATACTAGGGACAAGAGCCCCAAAAACACAAATAGCTTGTGAATCAATAGCGGACATATGCGTGCCTAATGTACGACTCTGATAAACAAGAGCGTCATACATTAGGCACGCGCACATTCGTTACTATTACTCTGATCGTCTTTACCTTTACGTTAGCATGACGGTTTGTTTCATGCAGCCAAGAGATGAAGTAGAGACCTACACTCCCGCGGGAGTACTGCAATAGAGTGCGGTGCAAAACTTAATGAACGAGTGCGGGTGCGGGCGGGATGCGGGAGAATAAAATGATTCTCAAGAATCGCAAAATAGAAATATCTAAACATAAAATAAAAAACATATAAATTGTTATTCATCTATTGCACTAAAGCAACAAAAACAACTAATATAACATAAAAATGATTAACAGGCGCAAGATTAGGCTGTTTCAAATTAAAAAACGTGTTTGCAGCTTGAGCAATGAAGCCATCTGTTGATTTCTGGAATGCATTTGCCAATCAGAGGTGTTTAAGTTAGAATCCACTCACCGCTTATAAGTTTTTGCACAGTGCTGAATGTTGCGTGCTCGCAAATCCTCTCATTACAACACATGAAGTGTAGACAATGTGGAAGATTCATTGTGCATATATTCATCGTGTTATAAGAGCTTTATGAGATTGCGATGAATGCATGCACGCAGCAACCAATGCTTACTTTTTTGTTAAGAATAGCAGTGGTTTCTAAATGTTGATGCTTAGCCTAAATAAATATTTTATCGGGAGTGTTTATGTCGTGATTTTGTGGAAATTACGAGATGTATTTCATGTACATTTCATCGATGTAGTGAAAAATGTCTACATAGGTTACTTTTATGCAGGCTTTTGTGAGCAGGAGCGGGAGAAAACATGAATACCGCAGATGGGAGCGGGACGAAATAACATATCTCTGCGGGAGCGGGTGGGCGCAGGACAGAATCTTGCAGAAGCGGGACTAAAACATGAGTCCCGTGCAGGTCTCTAAAATGAAGTTTGCGTGCAGCGGAGGAAGTTTTGAGCCGCCGTCGAGTCTGTATTTAACAGGGCGATGAGGCTTGCTGCGCCGAGTCCGAAGCAATCAATCACAGAACACGAGAGGCTGTACTTTGAACATTTTAATTTAAAACATTAATAATTAAATTAAATAATTTTAGGATAATATTTAAATTAATTTTAAGCTATCTCGTGGCCCCCCTGGAGGATCACTGAGGCCCACTAGTGGAGAATCCCTGCTTTAAGGAATAAATTCAATGAATCTGTCATCCCATTTATGGTGTGATTGTGTTTCTGTGGTGTCTGGGGGTTACCATTCGAAGTCTTCTACATCTTTAAATGTTCATGGGTTTGCCTGTCATGTGATTAATCTTATGACAGGAATCAGGAAGTAGATCAATATAAACAAAGCAGAATGACACACAAACAGGGTCATTGATCAAACACTGAACATGCTGGATTGTGGAGTTGTATTTTGGACTTACCAGTCCAAAAGGAGGTCAGAGGTCACCATCACCTGAATATTGACTTTCCGCTCATAAACTCCATTTCCCATCATCCCATACCTGGTACTGATCACAAGCCCAGCTGCACCTTGTTACTGGAACTATTTAAACAGCTGGTTCACCTCCACTCTTCGTGAAGTCTTGTTTTGCCCCGGCTGACATTTCTAAGCATTTCTACACTCTCTATTGGATTACTGGATTTTGACTTTGGATTGTTTCTATTGTTTTGGATTGTAAGCTGCCTGCCTCCGACCTATTGATTTGTTTACGGACTATTGTTTATTCTGCCAGCCGCCTGCCCTGACCATTTGCCTGCCTTGCTACTCTGCCTATTGTTGTGTCTCCGTTTACCCTGTTTGCCTACGATTGACCTCGCCTGTTTTACTCTGCCTTTTCTAATAAAAGCTGCAAATGGATCCTCACACTGTTGACCCCTCATTACAGTATCACAAGTAAAAAAAAAATAAAAAAAAAGAAGTAAAATAAAGAATTAAGCAGCACATCAGTTTCAACAGTAATAATTATTCAGCATATTATATGAATTTCTTAATGATTATGTGACACTGAAGACTAGACAAATGGCTGATAAACTCTTAGAAATAAATTAATGCATTTATAATAGGAAACCAATATTAGAAATTGCAATAATATTTCACAACATTACCTTTTTCTCTGTATTCTGAACAAACAATAAGCAACCTTTTTGAGCCGTTAAAAAACAAAACAAAACAGTGGTCTTAAACAAACAAAAACATCAGATCTGGGCCTGTATTCACAAAACATTTTTTATCTTACCACTAAGAGTTCTCCTAAATAGCAGTAAAAGTTTAGCTAAAACGTTTACCTTAAAACCTATTAACAAGGCTAAAAGTAGCTCATAACTCTCAGATTTAGGAGAAAAGCTTAAAAATAATGGGCGTGTCAGTCCTGAGTTTAGGACTCCTACATTTTTGTTCCAAGAGTATTACACAAAGCGTTTCAGCACTAAAACTAGCTCCTAAGTCTGTGAAACATTAGGAGTAGTGAAGAGGACTCCTAAGGCACTAAGACCAAATCACAAACTATCCTAAAATGGCTGTTGCCGGCTATCTGCCTCACAACATTGCGATTTTGAATAGAAATATTACAAAAACCTTAGAATTACACACTTTGACAATATGCCAATGATAACCGTAAAAAGAAAACAACAATCCAACCGCATACATGTGAGACGGTGACATTTAGACTGAACATATCGTTGTTTAATTAGTGACACTTAGCCTTTATTTTAAAATCGTTATTTGAATGTGGCAACATTTTTTATTTTTAAACCTTTATTTGAATGTGGCAAAATAATATCGCACTCTACAATATTTCTATGAATAGGCCTAAATCTCTGACAGAGACCCCTCCCCTATCAGCCAATCACTGTGTGCATAGTTAATAATCATGCTAACATCATCCGTAGCAACAAGGTCAACCCCTCCCTTACTCTTAGCTTAAGAATTCTCTTTATTCCTTAGGAAAAGTAAAAGGTCCTTAGTAAGAGTAAGGGCGAGGTTGACCTTGACCTTGACGATGATGTCACCATACTTACTAACTATGCACACAGTGATTGGCTGATAGGGGAGGAGTCTCTGTCAGAGATTTGTTTACAGAAATGTTTTAGAGCGCAGTATTATGTTGCCATATTTAAATAATTAAAAAAAAAGAATTGTTGCTACATTCAAATAAAGATTTTAAAATGCAGGCTAAGTGGCACTAATTAAACAAGTATATGTTCAGCTGATTGTCAGCCTTTTACATGTGTGCTTCTCATAAACAATTAGCTGATATGCATATAAACAGCCTTTTTATTAACAGAACAGAATAATCATGGCTGATAGTAAGACCTGCAAACGTAAAAAAAAAAAACAAAAAAAAAAAAACAAATGGGACACAAGAACAGCTGTTACTTCTTGCCCAACATGTTAATGACAACAAGGATATAATCAAAGGAAAATCTGGAGTTGGTATAACCTCCAAAACGTTTGTGAAGATCATTGCAGAGTGTTTATAAGAAGTTTAAGTTCACAGGCAGATTGCTAGCAACAGCCATTTTGGGATAGTTGGGATTTGGTTTTAATGACTTAGGAGTCCTCTTCACTACTCCTAACATTTCACAGATTTAGGAGCTAGTTTTAACACTAAAACGCTTTGTGAAATACTCTTAGAGCAAAAATCTATGAGTCCTAAATTTAGGACTGACATGCCCATTATTTTTAAGATTTTCTCTTAAATCGACAAGTTATGAGCTACTTTTAGCCTTAAGATGTTTTGTGAATATGGGCCCAGATATCCTAAATTTCTTAAATTAGAAGCACAAGTGGTCCTTAAAATAAAAAGTAACTGTATAAAGACCTAGTAAGTCATTCTCTTTAAATACTATTGAAGTTAGAAAAGTGTGCAAAAGGAATTGCGATTTCATTTGAGTTTTGGCAGGTTACATGCACTGTGCAGAGAGAGTGAAAAGCAGACGTCGTTATTAATATTTAAATACTACAGGTTCTTAACTCATAAGACCTAGGAAATACAATTGCAAATGTACTTTACTCTTTCATTTGAAACTTTGATTTGCAATTGCATTTGGATTATGTCAAAATGTATGCATCCACATATGGACAATGTTACAGAAACTACAATTTGCAATTCCTTTTGAAAGTCCGGAATATCCTTCAGTATATGTATATGTGTGTGTGTGTGTGTGTGTGTGTGTGTGTATACTGAAAAGTTGAAATTATAAAACTGAAACTCATCTTGGTCAACATACTTGAGTTTGTCCAGTGAGCAGTTTGGATCGTCCAGTTTGTCCGAGAGCAGTTTGACTCCTGAATCTCCTGGGTGATTGTAGCTCAGATCCAGCTCTCTCAGGTGTGAGGGGTTTGAACTCAGAGCTGAAGACAAATAACCACAGCCTTCCTCTGTCACTATACAGCCAGACAACCTACAAACACAACCCCACATGATATTAGTGTGATGACCAGACATTAAATTTTAAAGGGGTCATCGGATGCAAAGTTCACTTTTTTCATGTTGTTTGAACATTAATGTGTGTTGGCAGTGTATGTACAAATCTACCCTATAATGATAAAAATCCATGCAGTGGTTTTTAATTATTCTGTAACAATATCCCCTTTTTCAAATCAAGCTGTTCTCAGATGCCTGTCTGTGTGCTGTCACACCGACAGAGGACGCTCCCACAATAATTGATGAGCTCTTACCTTAGACCAGCTGTCACAGTCCAGTAACTATTCAGGTTTTGATGCCAGAGCAGGGATGTAAGTTAGACAAGAATATCTCCGATTGAGCGATTGAGGTGTTGTGTTGCTGGATGTAATAATGAACATAGTGGTCGTCATTTACTCCCGACATCTGAGCCGCTGAAGATGCAGTGGATTACATTTGTTTGTGAAGGGAATGCGCCTCCTGATCTACATATATCCATCTATGTTCGTGCGAATCATTCATGATCCAGCTTCACTTACAGCAGAAGTGAGTATAAGCGTTTTTTTATGAATCTTTACAATCGCCTTTCCTTATAACGTGGTAGTTAGGAAGTTTAGCGACTAAATGCGGCTAATGTAAACAAGACCGTCTTTCCACAGAGAGAAGAGAGGGGCGGGGTGAGCAGAGCTCATTTGCATTTAAAGGAACAACCCCTTAGAATGAGATGATTTTTGCAGAGCTGATTTTGGCAAGGTAAAAAGGGTGTTGTTTTACAAAACAATTGAGAATTTTTAATCAAAGGATATTAGAGACTTTTCATTAAGACCCTAAAGAATCATATCAACTTGTGAGAAATGGGCATCCAATGACCCCTTAAAGGTTGATGTTTTTATTGTAGCAGATCTGGGAGAATCTGGGGAGTGTTGTTACCCAGCTGTGAGAGCTTGAGAGTGCAGCGTGCACGCTGTGGTTGCTATGGTACGGACTATCTGCTGAAGTAATATGGTAGACGCATTGCGAATGAAATGTTTTTCCAAGCATTATTACTCATTACAAAATTTTGTGGTAGTGTGACAATTCCATCTGGTACAGACATAAATACTCAGAGACAAGCAATATTAACGGAGATGAAAAAATTCAAATCCAGATTTTGATTTTCAGAGATTTATTATAAAAACTAATTACTTTTTCCCCCAAAATGCAATAAATCCTATCAGGGCTCTACGCTTACTTTTCTTTTTAGAAGCACTTGTGCTTTTAACTTAAAAATTTAGGCGCAGTCAAAATTTTAGGAGCACCTTCTAATCAATAATCACAAAAATCTGATCAAAAATTAGCCTTCCCCTTACGAGGTGATATTTGACTCCTTAAAGGGGTCATCGGATGCCCATTTTCCACAAGTTGATACGTTTCTTTAGGGTCTTAATGAAAAGTCTCTAATAAATGTAGCATCTGGACCAATCAGACACAGTTATTTGTTACATTTAACAAAGAATCTTCAAAACCAACAACCCCAGCTATAGGCTGGAGTTTTGGAGACATCCCCCCAAAGCAACGAACACCCTGAAAGGGCACAGTTGCCAGGACGACAATCTGATAAGAGGTTTTATTGCCCGCAGGAATGCACATCTGCCCATGCTACATTTGCCATCAGAAAGACACAATGCCTATAGGCTCTTTCCTATTCATTCACAGACAAACCTTTCTTTGACCTTCCTATCACACATAGCCCAGGTCATTGTGTACAGTATTACTGCATTGTATTTTAATTTTGTCTGTTGTTTTTGTATTTGTCTTTCTACTGTTTTATGCATGTTTTCTGATAGATGACTAGTAGTATAACCCACCTATGCCATGCTTGGACTCTTTGAGTTCGTGTTTTGATGATCTAAAAGATGGTGTAAATTAGATGTTGATACCTATGCAACATATTAGTGTTTTAAGAAACCTTACTAGTTTTTGCATCAACACCCAATCGAATTACATATGCAAAATACCATGCTCACAGACAAAGAGTCGTAAACTTTCCCTCCAAAGGAGAAAGTTACCATTGGTTCGTGGACCTCCTGGAGGCGCAGCCTCCAGAGACCTTAAAGGCATCAAACGTTAGTCCGCCTTCCTATCTTGACTCTCTTCACTCTCTTGACTCTCTTCACGCTCTTCTGCAAGATCTTCCGATTGCTGCCTGTGGAGGAACCCACAGGGAGCCTGAGCCGGCACAGGCCGTGCCCGGCGGGCCCGACAGGCCCCAACATCTAGAGCTATGGCTCTCACCACAAAGAGCCAGACACTTTCACTCAACCCCGGAATTCATCCTCATGAAATGTCCTCGAACAGACATTTCTCTCTTCCGTGCTTTTAGCTTTCTTCACTCGTCTCACGTGAGTTCTTTCAGAACCTAAGAGGATGAGGAGGATGAGCTAGAACTCGTCGGAACTCTAAGCTGCGCCAGGCCTTGCGGCCTTGTCTTTCCATTCTCCAAAGACCACAGGACTTCAGCTGGGTCCCTCTCAGCTCTTGGTTCTTCTTCAACTGTCACATGGGAAGAAACTCCCAGTCACCATCGAGTCAGAACATCTTTGGAGTTCATCACTCTTCGGACCCAGAAGAACGTGATCGCGATTCCAAACCACCACTGCTCCAAACCATCGAGACTTTCACCCGAGACTGCATTCGGACACTTGTTCATCGACCAAGGCAATGCAAGTATCATACATTTAACTAAACAAAACAGAGGTTTAGTATAAGCTGTAGACAGCACTGATGGTTTCACTCAGGTGGTTAACTGACTCTTTTCATAGCTACATTCTCTGGTCTCTCTAACTTCAGTTCTCACTGACCCTTCCCCCATGTATGAATGATTTCATGTCTGTTTGTTTAGATTAGTTATGTGTTAGTCCTTCGTTAATAAACTCTTGTGCACAAATTACATGAGTTTTGATTCTGATTCTGCCTTGCAAATTAATGTCCCTTTACGATTCTGATTCGAGCTACATGCTCTAATGCAACAGTACTTTAAGAAAGTTATTTTCTGTGCCCAAGAAAATATCATTTCTTAGAGTTGATATAAAACTTATACTGAATGTTCACTGGACGAACAGATTAGTTGATGGAAAATTAATTCTGCTACAGTTACTACTGGCAGCTGATATAAATAATTGTAATTAATCATAATTAATTGTAATTATTTATATACATTTCCCTTTGAGCTAAATCGCAACATTTAATGGTGGAGAACACGGCAGTCGTTTAAACATTATTTGCAAGGAGATTCAATATCAAACTTGTGTGTTTGTTTCATAGATTTTATTAATGTCTTACACATGCAGCTTCTGACAACATCAGATAGACTATAGCTTGAATGTGCCCTACTACAAGCAGTAGAAACTTGTTCAATGCTATAACACATCTTTAAATCGTACGATAAGAAACTAACCTGATGTTAGCGAAGAAATCCTAATTTCTGTTGTTAGTAGAGTGTAAGCCTTCTCTGACGAAGAAACCTCAGATTAGCAGCCCGTATGAATGGTACCAGAATAAATTCATCTAAATTTGGGCGAAGAAATCCCCACTTTTAGCTTTAAATGTGCAAGTCTTTTCTGACAAAGAAATCTCAGATTAGCAGCCCACATAAATGAATAAATTCATCTAAATTTGGGCGAAGAAATCCCCACTTTTAGCTTTAAATGCATAAGTCTTGTCTGACAAGGAAGTTTCAGATTAGCGGCATTAAATAATCTGCATGGCGAAGAAATCCCACTTGCATTGATATTAAAACTGAGCGTAGAAGAAATCTTGCTACGGTATAGTTATTCTAATGGCGATTTGAGCGATGTTCCTCATTTCTCCGAATTAAGGCCTTCTTGTAACTATCGCATATCATTGTAATCATTAAGATTATGCAATTGAATAGCGAATTAATGGTGAAATTCTAGCTTAGCTAACTAGTAATTTGCCATTGTCTGTGAAGTGAATGTGCTGTTTTGATTTGTGAATGAAGTTGTATGCGATAAGTCATAACTGACTGCGTGTGAGTTTCCCATGCATGTTTCACAGCAGCACAAGTTCTGCTCAGCTTGCTCGTTGTTGTAAACATACATCGGTCTCTTAGCAACGTCTGACCCCGGAAGTTGAGAGCAGACTCTTCCGGTTCGATCTGATAACAGCATACACATCACAGACCCCTGTGTAAACTGAGTAGAACTGAGTGTAGCCAAAGCTAACACTTTAGCAGCCGTACAGGCACATAAGCTAAGCCCTTTACCTCAACTATTAACTGTTAGCATCCGACTAACATTTAGATACGTGTGAGTGTAAAGCGTAACGTTCACGAACCTCTTCTCTCTCTCTCTCCCCCTTTCTCTTGGTTTCACCTCCTATTTGTGCTATCACCTTCTGTGTAGGCTCAATTAGTTTGGCCCCTCCTCACACACTTGGGTTTTAACTGTTACTTTGATATTGACTTTATTCTACCTCGCTTGGAGTTTATTTAATTTATATACCCTCGTTTAGCTTGAATGTACCAATTCAGCTAAGTTGATTTTAATTAAATCACAAATTTAATTAAATCAAGTTATTTACTTTTCCTTTAGTTTCCTAAAGCTATTAGGATATTTTAATTTTTCTTTCACCTTATTTTAGTTTATCTGACCATCACTATCTTCCCTCTCGGTATAGGACTATAGCAGTTCTAGCAACTGTTGTCCCCTTAATGAACCGTACAGGTTATTAGTAGACTAATTCCCGTCTCTCATTACTCCTTAGCAGTCAGGCCTATTACATGAGGTACAAGTACCGTTCACCAAGCCATAGGCCCTGAGAAGACTAGAAACACTTCCTAGTGATTCTGCTTATTTACCTTGAGATGTTTGATGCGTCCCTGCTAGCTTAGCTAACAGTCTCCCTAGATTTATGACACTCCTGCAGCATTCCTTTGAACAAGGGACAACTGCGTAGTCATATCTCCTATCTTAAACTAAATAAGGAAAGCCCTTCCTTCTACCTCTGTCTCTTTCTGATTTTATTTCAGTCTTGTTTTATTCGATACCTTCATAGTGACCAAACCTGTGAACCATCAGTGTTTTGAGTAATAATTTGACTACAGGTAAAGCCTGGTCAGTAGCTGACCCCCTGCTTACAGCCCCATCAAAGTTACTCAAACCCTCTCTTTGTGCTGACCCGCACAAAACCTTAGCACCCCACTTCACTAGCTGGCCTAACCAGCTATTAACACCTTACACGGCCTAGAGAGCCGTTCCCTATACAGATAGCTTAACACCTCTGTGTGTACTTGCATTTGCCGTCTGCCTTTCTCTTTCGTATTCCCACAAGTGAACCAGCATGCCTCAGACATCCAGCCCTGCCACCCACCAGGAGCACCTGGGGACCCCGCAGAGCACTGGGATGGACATCCTTCAGCCTAAAGCAGTCAACAACCTGCAACGGCAGAGAAAGGAACAGCAGGACTGCGACACAAGTGGACACCTCACACCCAGCCTGGACAATCAGGAGCTGACCAGCGTCACCTTCTCATTGGCCCACACCCTCAAGGGCCTCAGACAGGAGGTAAATGAACTGAAACTCCAATTCACAGAGTTCCAAAGGGAACTGACACCTGCTCAGCAAGAGAAGGAACGGGACAGGTGCAAGGAACCTGACAGAACAGCACAACAGAAGGAAATCACCAGTCTTCAGGAGGCTCTAACAGCTGCCGGACACAAAGAGCAGCTTGGAAAGGCCATCAGACAAGATTTGGAAAGAGAACTGTTTCAAACAAAGTCACTGTTAAGAACAGCATACGTAGAACTTAATGAGAGAGACACTAGAGCTAAGGCCTTAGAAGGCCATCTGAATGTAGCCAGAGCTGAAGTCCAAACCCTGACTCAACATTAAAGAGGAGCTTGACATGGTTCAGAGAGAACTGAAACAGTCTTACAGGCTGTGCATGGACTCAAGTAAAAGACACCCTGCTGCATGTCACACAGCCAGCAGTGCAAACCCCCGTACCCCTGTACACAGATACAAAGGGGGGGGGGGGGGGGGGCAAAGATCTCTGCTTGACACTTCTCAAGTCGGCTTCCAGGAAACCTCAGCAGCCGCAGAGAGAACAGAATTAATTCAGACGAACCCTGAAGTGACACATGAAGTGACACTCAAAGAACTCAATCGAATGGCGAGAAACATCCCTGCATTCACACCAGAACTTGCAGGAGACCATGACGTCCACGCCTACCTGAGAGACATTGACTTTTTCCTTCAGTCTTGGAAATGTGTGAACCACCAAGATAGACTTTATCTGCTCTGGATCACCTCTAGCCCAGAGGTGCGACGCTTCCTGGCTCGACAGCCAGGACACATTCAATCAAACTACCAGCAGCTAAGACAAGCCATCATTAAGGAATTCTCAGACCCAGAGTCTGAACACGGACTGATCGCTGCACTGGCCACCAAACAGGGCCGGTATGAAACTCCATATGCTTACTACCACAGACTTCGACGAGCTTACTTCGGAGCTCGCAATGAACCTGGGATGGAGGAGGACACCAACTTCAAGAGCATCTTCCTTCAAAACCTCCATCCTATTGTAAGTCACCATCTAGGCATTTTAGCCTGCCCTCACTCAGTGCCTATTCAACAACTGCGTGACCTGACACAGAAGGCCTTTAACAAGCACAAGGCCTCCACCAAAGGTGTTTGTAAGACCCCACTGATTCTGGACTGCACAACCCAGAATTCAAAGCAGGCACCAGAAGGCACCCAGCATTGTCACAATGCCAGGCCCTTCTACAGAAAGACACTAGCCAACAGAGGACATAACCGTCACTGCGGCAACAGACCCAGGTTCCAGACCAACCGCTGGGAGGAGCCATGGAAAAGGGCATCCTCAGCCTGCGCACACCGCGGTATGTCCAACAGCAGTCAACCACATCCTCCTCCACACCCTTCACACAGGTGCTAAATGGAGGCTGCACAACAACAGCTAGACATACCCATTGTTGAGTTACAGGAGCTGCTGACACTAGCAAAGAGCTCTTTGAACAAAACTCCACTGAGAAGTACCGGAAAGGACAAACTTTGACTCCTTGTCAAACATAACACAGCATCAGACTCCTCCAGGAGAGGAGAATCCCGCAAAACCAGCCAACACCCCAGGAGCAGCCAGACAACGTTGGATAGAGCAACGGGCCCACATGCCCAACAGCGAAACCTCTACCAACACAACTCAGGCAAGCTTAAGTCAGTGCTGCCACCCGAGAAAGCAACACTGCCAACATCAGACTTTTAGTGATGTTTAAGCAGAACAGAGGGCTAACAACCACCTGCTGCCCTCCTGCCATCATCACTAGGTCAGTCTGAAACTCTCTTCACACTACCATCTCCATTACGATTCCCTGCGACCCTTGGAATCACCTGCCCTCTCACAAGTGAGAGTTCAACCAGTTGTTTCAAACAACACCTAAAGCAACCATTTGACCCAGGCCAAATCACCTCAGGACGACAGGTGACACTGCCACAACACCTGCTGCACAAGCTCAAGGACCTGCACCTTGCTACTGCCTACACCACCATAGCACACCACCTGACAGCACCCCAACCACTCCTAGTGGCACCAACAGCCAGAGAGCAACCGCTCTCTCCCAGCCATGAGTGACAGGTGCGTGTCTGATTGTTCGGCACCTCGGACATCGCTCGCTGTTGTCTGTTGGACAGACAACAACGCTCGAAAGGGGGGAGATATGTAGCATCTGGACCAATCAGACACAGTTATTTGTTACATTTAACAAAGAATCTTCAAAACCAACAACCCCAGCTATAGGCTGGAGTTTTGGAGACATCCCCCCAAAGCAACGAACACCCTGAAAGGGCACAGTTGCCAGGACGACAATCTGATAAGAGGTTTTATTGCCCGCAGGAATGCACATCTGCCCATGCTACATTTGCCATCAGAAAGACACAATGCCTATAGGCTCTTTCCTATTCATTCACAGACAAACCTTTCTTTGACCTTCCTATCACACATAGCCCAGGTCATTGTGTACAGTATTACTGCATTGTATTTTAATTTTGTCTGTTGTTTTTGTATTTGTCTTTCTACTGTTTTATGCATGTTTTCTGATAGATGACTAGTAGTATAACCCACCTATGCCATGCTTGGACTCTTTGAGTTCGTGTTTTGATGATCTAAAAGATGGTGTAAATTAGATGTTGATACCTATGCAACATATTAGTGTTTTAAGAAACCTTACTAGTTTTTGCATCAACACCCAATCGAATTACATATGCAAAATACCATGCTCACAGACAAAGAGTCGTAAACTTTCCCTCCAAAGGAGAAAGTTACCATTGGTTCGTGGACCTCCTGGAGGCGCAGCCTCCAGAGACCTTAAAGGCATCAAACGTTAGTCCGCCTTCCTATCTTGACTCTCTTCACTCTCTTGACTCTCTTCACGCTCTTCTGCAAGATCTTCCGATTGCTGCCTGTGGAGGAACCCACAGGGAGCCTGAGCCGGCACAGGCCGTGCCCGGCGGGCCCGACGGGCCCCAACATCTAGAGCTATGGCTCTCACCACAAAGAGCCAGACACTTTCACTCAACCCCGGAATTCATCCTCATGAAATGTCCTCGAACAGACATTTCTCTCTTCCGTGCTTTTAGCTTTCTTCACTCGTCTCACGTGAGTTCTTTCAGAACCTAAGAGGATGAGGAGGATGAGCTAGAACTCGTCGGAACTCTAAGCTGCGCCAGGCCTTGCGGCCTTGTCTTTCCATTCTCCAAAGACCACAGGACTTCAGCTGGGTCCCTCTCAGCTCTTGGTTCTTCTTCAACTGTCACATGGGAAGAAACTCCCAGTCACCATCGAGTCAGAACATCTTTGGAGTTCATCACTCTTCGGACCCAGAAGAACGTGATCGCGATTCCAAACCACCACTGCTCCAAACCATCGAGACTTTCACCCGAGACTGCATTCGGACACTTGTTCATCGACCAAGGCAATGCAAGTATCGTACATTTAACTAAACAAAACAGAGGTTTAGTATAAGCTGTAGACAGCACTGATGGTTTCACTCAGGTGGTTAACTGACTCTTTTCATAGCTACATTCTCTGGTCTCTCTAACTTCAGTTCTCACTGACCCTTCCCCCATGTATGAATGATTTCATGTCTGTTTGTTTAGATTAGTTATGTGTTAGTCCTTCGTTAATAAACTCTTGTGCACAAATTACATGAGTTTTGATTCTGATTCTGCCTTGCAAATTAATGTCCCTTTACGATTCTGATTCGAGCTACATGCTCTAATGAAACAGTACTTTAAGAAAGTTATTTTCTGTGCCCAAGAAAATATAATTTCTTAGAGTTGATATAAAACTTATACTGAATGTTCGCTGGACGAACAGATTAGTTGATGGAAAATTAATTCTGCTACAGTTACTACTGGCAGCTGATATAAATAATTGTAATTAATCATAATTAATTGTAATTATTTATATACATTTCCCTTTGAGCTAAATCGCAACATATACTTTGTTTAAAAATTCTCAATGGTTTTGTAAAACAACACCCTTTTTACCTATCCAAAATCAACGACAAGCATCTGAGAAAGGTTCGATTTGAAAAAGAGGATATTATTTTTACAGATTAATTAAAAAACACTGCATGGATTTTTATGATTATAGAGTTGTCACAAATTCAGCCTCTGTGGCTCCCTCCAATCACCACCAGAGGGAGCCTTCACCGGAGTATTAGTTTCAGTCCGGACACCATTTCCCACAACCCCATGCCTGGGGTTGATCACCGGCACAGCCATTATAGTCAGCCATTACACTGACTATAAATTGCATGCTCACGCTCACCTCCCTGCGAAGTCTTGTTTTGCTGCTGCTGACATTTCTGAGCGTTCCTCCCTGTTTGATATCTCGTTGCCAACCCGATTGTCTCTGAACTCTGCCTGTCTGCCGCCTGCCTTGTTACCCTTGCTTCGTTTATTGGATTTACTCTGTTTGATCGCCGCCTGCCCCGATCTTCTCGCCTGGACTCTGTTACTGATACTGGTTTGTCTACGTTGCCCAGTTTGCCCCTGTTTGACCCTGATCTGTCTTTTTATGAGTTTGACGCCAATAAAGTTGCACATGGATCCCAATTACGCTGACTCCTCGTTACAAGGGTAGATTTGTACTGCAAACACACATTAATTTTCAAACAATATGCATAACTAAACTTTGCATCCGATGACCCCTTTAAAGTGAATTAGAGGGAAATTTAGTTTTTACCTTTGTAATAGCAATTTTTACCTTTATTAAAAGTATGTCATCTTTTATGTCAAATGTTTTTTTAATATATATTTTATGAGCTTTTTTAAATTTCTAATTAAAACAACAGAATAAGAATAAGTTACCAATCAAATTAAATCAGTTTTAACAAAATTAATTACTACAGAGGTGGCACAGAAGAACACAAAAGTGGCCTGTAGGTGTATTTCCATGTGTTTAATGAGGCTCAAAGATGGCATGTGTACTATCAAATTCATAAATTCATGTTGAGATTAATGTTTTAAGTATAAAATTTTGAATATAGAAACATTAAATGATTTAAATAACTGAAAAGAAGATACTTTAAAAAATAAACTAAAACTGCCAGTAGGTGGCGGTTTTAATTATGAATCATATCATTCATTTGATTCCTTCGAACGGCTGATTCATACAGAAATAAAGAAAGTGACTGTCGTTATGAATGGGTAATTGATTCATTGACTCATTAGATCCGTTTAAAAATGCACGTTAATTCATAAAGGAAACACAGCTGTGTTTGAATGGAGATGCGCAAATAGAGCAAAATCAAGCAATAGTGTTATAGTCAGACAATGTAAGTCACTTAATATTAACTTCTTGTTTATTTAACGGTTGTATCTCATTTATAAACTCCCTTAAAAATCATTAAAAGCTGTCACTCATCTTAATTCATCACGATCTCACAAAGTTCCATTATAATCAATGAAGCTCTCTACACTGCACAGGGAATCTCTTATTTACACTCTCTCTACACTTTGTTTTTAAAAGGATTCGTCAGATATGTTTGTGATGCATTACTCAACAATGAAAACTAGGATGCGGGGTGTATTCAAAGCGCCGCCTTTACTGTGTACAATGTGTGAAATGGTGCGCTGTGATTGGCTGAGCGGATGTATCGCGTTTTGCAGAGAAGGGAGACTGGCGTTTGTCGCGGTTTGGAAAGATAGGGAGAAAACATGACAGAATAACAAGGCAAATTTCACATTTTGTTTAAAATTAAAAACTGCCTTTTCAATACCGACCAGATACAATACTGATTTTGGCAGGAACTCAATTTTTAAAAAAGAATTATTGTGTTTTGGAACCAAACTCTTCATATATATATATATATATATATATATATATGAAGAGTTTGGTATATATATATATGAAGAGTTATAAAAGTGAAAGTAAAAAAAGAAACTACGGCTAACACTGTATTAACGGCACAAATTCTCTCAGAGACGAGAGACAAATCTACTTTACCATGCTGATAACGGTATATAACTGTCTTAAAGTATCCCCTTAATATTTCTATTCGACATCTTGCTGGGACAGTATAAATGCTTGGAAATACTTAATGTCTTTAATTCATCTCATCATTTGCAGCGTTCCTGCCATCCAATAATCGCAGTAAGTTTTGTGCTTACTCTTTAATCAGAAATAAAGTATCAGCTTTCAAATTCTGTCAATTCTATCACAAACTCTACAATTTATAAATGTGGTTTTTCAGCCACAGAAAGATGTCAAGAGGCTAAAATATATTATATTAAGTTAATAAAATTATTTCACGGTGGCTTCACTTGTTATAATGTCTTGAGCAATTCAGTTTTATATTAGTAGTAGCCATTGCAGCATGGGTGTCGTCTCAGCTATCACTGCGGGAGAATGTGTTTGCGTGGACACGCATCGTCTAAGCCGGGCGTAGTTGCGCCTGGTCGTAGTTTTAGCTGGTGCAACAGGTGTAAATATTTATCGTAAAGTTGGACGTTGCAAAGCTTCTGCAGAGGTCAGGTATGGATGCCCTTTCCGTATGTGGATCTCTCCACTCGATGTTTCAGAGAACTGGCGTTACGAACAGTAACCTATTGATTCATGGAGTAGAAAGGCTTGACTGCTTCATTTTGTCCTGGTAAGTACAAGCCTAAATTAAAATGTCTTTGGTCTATGATCTGGAAGTGTTCTGTTAATTCTGCTTAATTTTATCCATACTAAAACTAAAATTAAAACTGAAACTACACTATATAAAAACTAAATAGGCTAGAAATCTGTTCACAAAATAGTCTAACAACTAAACTAAAATGAACCAAATTATTAAAGAAACTAATGAAAGTGAAACTGCATTTTATACTGAAAAATGAAATGACATTAAAGTAAAAATAAATGTCTGCTTTTATTTTAGTACAATTGCCCCAATTAACAAAATCTCCAGTCTTTTACATGCATCTGAAAGATTGTGTTTTATTGTGAGAGTGAATTGAGGGCAGCACACCAGTGTTTTGCCAAGAGCAGAAGTAGAGCTTGCGCCGGCCCTGGCTGCACATGTCGTCCGGTGTGCGACTGTCTTAAGGCTGGAATAGGTGGAATTGTTAAAAATGACTTTTAGAAGAAGACACTGTAAACTAGGTTGATAGTTGATTGTTTTTCTTCCCCCAACAAGGGTAGGGGGAGAGGGCCTAGACTCAGAGTTATGGTTTACTACTGTTAACTACCCATACACTAACATCAAGTCATGGCTTGTTAATGCATTATTTTGCCATGACTTTATTTTAGGGGGCCTAATCATAATTATTTCACTATTAACTACTTACTAAATTCAGCTCATGATTTATTTTACACTTTCTATCAAATTTTTTTCAAAGCCGGGTTAAAAGATGTCGTGTGGCTTTTCAAGAAGTCAGAGAGAGGAACGTACAGTATGATCATGGCAAGGGCCATCACTAGTGGGGTGAAAGGTGGTGACGATTATAGGGGCCCTCTGCTGAGTGGGGCCTTCATCGATTTCAACGGAGTATTCAGGGACAAACTGTTCAGTGCGCACACAGAGCCACATGCTATGGTCATGCTGACATTTTAATCCAATAAATGTTGGCTGCTTTTGTAAATCAAATTAATCATAAAATGTAATCTTTTTTTTTTGAAAGTTATGTTGTAACGTGGACTCGTAGGAAGCGTGATAGATCCAAGTGCGAGCTTTATTACACAGATCGTAGTCAAGACAGGCAGGGTCAGACACCAGCAAACAGTAATATCCAGGGCAAAACAATGACAAAATCCAAATAAACAGGCAGAATGCAAATACCGGGTGAGCAGTCCAACGTAGCGAAACAAGGCAATGAAACAAGGCAAAAACTATGGCATGAAACTAGACAAAACTATGGCAAGAAACAAAACCGTGGCATGAACAAAACAAGGCAATGAAAACAGGGAAAACCGCTTGGTAGAGTCCGCAAGAGCAAAACAATACTTCGCAGTATCTGTTTGGTAATGACCTCCTTTTATGGCCACCAAACAGGAAGTAACCACGAGGCAGCAGAGGTAGCAGCAACAGTCAATTCATGGGCAAGGGCTCCCTCTGCTGGCGTGGCGTTACAGAATCCCCCCCCCTAGGAGCGACCCCTGGCGCTCAAACAACAACAGTCCAGGAGGGTGGGGGAACAGAGGCAAAACAGGGGATGGGACGGAGGGCTAGGTCCATGTAGAGGAGGTTCGTGAATCGTGAAGCAGGGACAGACAGTGAAGCACTGGAGGACCTGGGCCATGGAGCTGTGGCAGACAGTGGAACCTTGGAGGACCTGGGCCGTGGAGCTGTGGCCGACAGTGGAACCTTGGAGGACCTGGACCGTGGAGCTGTGGCAGACAGTGGAACCTTGGAGGACCTGGGCCGTGGAGCAGTGGCAGACAGTGGAACACTGGAGGGCCTGGGCCGTGGAGCTGTGGCAGACAGTGGAACCTTGGAGGACCTGGGCCGTGGAGCAATGGCAGACCGTGGAACACTGGAGGGCCTGGGCCGTGGAGCAGTGGCAGACAGTGGAAACTTGGAGCAGAAGTCCACCATGCTTGATTCGGATGAGCCTGGAGCCATGGCGGGGCAGGCAGAACAGGCAGCCATGGCGGTGCAGACAGAGCAGGAAGCCATGGCGGGGCAGGCAGAACAGGAAGCCATGGCGAGGCAGGCAGAACTGGAAGCCATGGCGAGGCAGGCAGAGCAGACAGGAGCAGAGATATCCATAGTGGAACTAGTGATATCCACAGCAGAGCGGTGTGTTCACGAACGATCTCCTTGGCCGTGGCATGACCGGAAGAGAGTTTAATATTGGTCTTCTTGATTGTGACATGGCGGGCAGAGAGTTCATCATCGGACGCCGCCCCCATAGGAGGATCTACAGCTTGCGCTGACACCTCTGGGGGCATGAGCGCAGATTCTAGGGCAGATGTGGCAGTGAGTTCATAAATGGACGCCACCTCCTTAGGACGTTCTACAGTGTGAGCTGACACCTCAGGAGGTATAGGCACGAACTTGTGGACAGATGAAGCCTCAGGGGCAGATTTGTGGTCAAATGAGGCCTCTGGGGCAGATTCGTGGACGGACGAGGCCTCTGGACCAGACTCGTGGGCAGACGAGGCCTCTGGACCAGACTCATGGACAGACGAGGCCTCTGAACCAGATTCGTGGACAGACGAGGCTATTGGAGCAGACTCGTGGACAGATGAGGCCTCTAGAGCACAGTGTGCTGCCCACACACTGAAAATGGCGATGGCCATTACAGGCAGCACAGTAGATAGTGAGGTGTCTGTTGACCTCGAGGGTGTGGATGCTATGGACTTGTGGCTTGGGAGCGTGGGCTCTGCGTGGCTTGGGAGCGTGGGCTCAGTTGATATGTGATGAGATTTGGGAAGGTCAGAGGGGACCTGGTTAGGTTCTGGCAGGACAGCAGTTTCTTGACTTGATTCATGGAGGTCTGCCATGGCTTGACTTGACTCGTGAGGAACAGCGGTGACTTGACCTGGCTCGTGAAGGTCAGCTGTGGCTTGACTTGGCTCGGGAATAACAGCAGCGACTTGACCTGGCTCATGAAGATCAACTGTGGTTTGGCTTGGCTTGTGAAGATCGATAGGGACTTTGCTTGACTCAGGAACCACGGCTGTGACTTTGCTTGACTTGAGGGCTACAGCTACAGCTTTACTTGACACAGGAGCAATAGCTGTAACTTGACTGGACTTCGGAAGAGCAGCTCTGACCTGACTTGACACAGGAAACACAGCTTTAACTTGACTTGATGCTGGAACAACAGCTGTAGCTTGACTTGACTCTGGAATAACAGCCGCGACCTGACTGGACTCGGAAACTTGACTTGACTCAGGAAACGCAGCTATAACGTGACTTGACTCAGAAAAAACAGCTGCGACTTGGCTTGACTCGTGGGGCACAGCTGTGACTTGGCTTGACTCGTGGAGAACAACAGCTATATCTTGGCTTGACTCATGGAGATCAGCTGTATCTTGGCTTGGTTCATGGAGAACAACAGCTGTATCTTGGCTTGACTCATGGAGAACAACAGCTGTGTCTTGGCTTGACACAGAACGTGTAGCCCTGACTTGACTTGACACCGGAGGAACAGGCATCACTTGATTTACCTTGGGTGTGGCAGAGATGATGGGATGAGATGCGTATGAGATCATTTTGGCTTGATGAGGCTCAGGCGTGGCAGCCATCTTGGCCAGGGACTCAGACGGGGCAGCCATCTTGTGAACAGGCTTGATGATGGCGGCCATCTTGTGAACAGGTTTGGGGATGGCGGCCATCTTGTGGACTGGCTCTGGGATGGCGGCCATGACAGGTGCAGGCTCTGGACGGGCGGCCATGACAGGTGCAGGCTCTGGACGGGCGGCAGGCATGGCGTGAGCAGGCCCTGGACTGGCAGGCATGGAGTGAGCGAACTGTGACTTGGTAGATGTGACGAGTGCAGGCTTTGACTTGGTAGACATGACTTGAGCAGGCTTTGGCTTGGCAGACTTGACTTTAGCAGACCTTGGCTTGGCATGAGGGGGCTCTGGCATGATGGTGACAATACCGGACATGAAGGTTGGGGTGTGAAAATGCTCTGGGGTGATAGGTACTGTAGGATTGCAGAGCTCTTCATCCGCAATCCCAACAGTAAACGCAGAGCCACTTAAAAGCAAGGCAAAGTGAATATATTGCTCAAGTGCCCAGTGAATTTTACCTCCAGGCAGGCAGGAATGAATCGGATCATCTAATCCGTGGCGAAAAATGTCTTTTAGCGCCACATCATTGAAAGGCAACAAATAGCACAGCTCACAGAAATTGGTTACATAATGCTCAATGGGCCGATTTCCTTGGCGGAGGCAGAAGAGGCGTGATGCTGGATCCATGGTAGATCTGTGTAAAAAGCCGCTGGATCTTTGGGTGGCGAAGTATTCTGTAACGTGGACTCGTAGGAAGCGTGATAGATCCAAGTGCGAGCTTTATTACACAGATCGTAGTCAAGACAGGCAGGGTCAGACACCAGCAAACAGTAATATCCAGGGCAAAACAATGGCAAAATCCAAATAAACAGGCAGAATCCAAATACCGGGTGAGCAGTCCAACGTAGCGAAACAAGGCAATGAAACAAGGCAAAAACTATGGCAAGAAACAAAACCATGGCATGAACAAAACAAGGCAGGGAAAACAGGGAAAACCGCTTGGTAGAGTCCACAAGAACAAAACAATACTTCGCAGTATCTGTTTGGTAATGGCCTCCTTTTATGGCCACCAAACAGGAAGTAACCAACGAGGCAGCAGAGGGAGCAGCAACAGTCAGTTCATGGGCAAGGGCTCCCTCTGCTGGCGTGGCATTACATATGTACAGTAGTTATGTACAGCAGCGTTTTTTTTTTTTTTTGTTAGAGTTTAATTGCATGCTTCGATTAGTATTAGCCTTTGAATGCACCATTATTTACGATTATATTTTACCTAATGTGTGACTTAATTTGTACAACTTTAAAGGTGATTTTCTCAATATTGAGATTTTTTGCACCCTTAGATTCTAGATGTTCAAATAGATGCATCTCGCCAAATATTACAAACCATACATCAATGTAAAGCTTATCTGATCAGCTTTTACATGACTTTGAAAAATAATTAAACAAATAATAAAAACAAATAATTAAATAAGTTCAAATATTGAAGGTTGGCACTTTTTTGTTGTGCTGGTAGTGTAAAGAAATGAAGATGACTCTCCTCCGGCATGTTTAATGGTTATGACTTTATTTGAGGGACCCCTCATTACTAACCCATTATTAACTACCAGTGGGGAACCGTCAGGGCCCTCTAGGCTCAGAGACGGCCTAACTTATTGTTAAAACAATATTTACAGTTTTTAAATGTTTTAAAATATAACAAATTTTACTTAAGCAATTCATAATTTGACAAACATCATCTTAATAAAATAAATACAATTTCTGTGAAAAAAAAAAAAAAAAACCTCTCAAATTCTGTGTATTCAGTAAATGGACAAATGAACGTCACCCGTTTTCTACAGATTTAAATGTTTCTGCCTAGCGTCTGCGGCTCTGTGATTGGTGGTCCAGCTATGAAATTGCAGAAGGCCAAGCAATAGTAAATCTTTCCTCTAAATGGGCAAGCCTTGTCACTTGTGTACTTATCACTAAATTTATGCCAAGTTCTGCCCACTGTGGGAATATATATATATATATATATATATATATATATATATTATATATATATATATATATACACATGGGGCCATTTCTCCAAGCTTCATTTGCTCACAAAACCACCTGGTGGCCAAAGACTGTAAAACAAGCAGATGCTGTACAGATGACATGACGCAATTTGTGACACTGCATTTTGTGCCAGTTAAGTCTTAGAAATAACAGCGAAGCAAAAACTATTTTTACATAGATATATGTATATATAAATATATGTATAATATATGATATAATGTATGTGTAAGATATATGTATAATACATATTTGTTTATATGAATATCATGTGCATTTTTGGGTGGTATATAATGATTGTATATAAAATAACTAATAATCATATTGGCTTAAAATAAATGGGGCTATCAAATGTGTGTAAATCAGGTCTTTGCTCATAACAGGGAGGAGGGGCAATATTATTATTCTAAAACTGGAAAGTGGCTGGGTTTAACTGGGCAGAGGACTGAGAATTTGCAAGATTCTAGCTTCTGGCTTTCTGAACCATTAGGCGGAATCGAGGCTTCGGACGTCATCAACGTTGCCATTGCTCTAAAGCAATAAAAGCCTTGATTCACGCTTCATTGAAAGCTTCCAGGATTTCTAAATACACGTTTCGAAGCTTTGGCACAGAACGTAACATCACTACTAATTTGTTTTGCTGTGAGTGCTGTCATATGTTGTCTTAAAAACATTACATTTGTTGGTTTTGTGTGATGGAAGGGAGTGTCTGTACGTTTTGCGCACTTAAGTGCAGATATTGTGTGATGATGCATTTGTAATAAGGATTTTCATTTGAATTAAATTTAGCTGTTTTATTTTGGTAATATCGGTCATTCTCACTGTGATGTTTTGTTGCGGTCACACACTGGACAACAAGCACAGAGCTCCGGTGCAACACGTAGCGCACACACAGACACGCCAAGTTCAGTTCAAGATGGCAGTCCAAAACATTTAATCTATTCCCCAAACAGTCAAAACTTAACTTCAAGAATGAGCAAGTGGTGTCAATAAGTTTAAATTTTAGGGACCAAACAGCAGCAAACAGGATGAGAAATTGTGTATCACTATATTGGATGCACTGTCTCTTAAAGTGACCGTGCCTAATTTACTAGCTGCTGTTGGTTTCCTTAATGTTAACCTAATAAATTAAAATGAATAACTGCTCTTTAATGAATTTCTTTGTTGTCTTAACAGAAATTAATCTAACACTGGATCAAGAGCTCACATCATAATCACACTAAACTCTATCATGTTCTCAAAACTATGCAAAGTTATCAGTCAAATGGCAAGTAGTAACACTAGTTCATAAACTTGCCAGAGCCAATTTTATTTACATTTGGCACTTGGGAAGTAGTAATTTTGGACCCTGTCTAAGATGGTAAGTAGGGGGACAGAGTACATAAGGCCCAGAGGCTTAGAGGGGCCCCCTTTGCGCGCCCCAGATGAGATGAAATAAATGTGTTTTGCAGTTTCTTTAGTAATTTTTTCAGGCCATTTTAAATTTTTAATCTTACAGTCAAAATAGACATTTGTATGAATATTAATAAAATCACATCCTTGCAAATGCATTTGTCTCTTGTTCTAGCATTCCACAGAGAGCAGATTTAGTGACAATATGTAACAGTTATTTATTGTGGTAGCATGTGGATATATATATATATATATATATATATATATATATATATATATATATATATATATATATATATATATCCACATATATATATATATTTTTTTTTAATGGAAAGCCATTTACCTCAGTATCTCCAGCTTACAGTTCTTTAGTCTATGAGAAAGACGCTTCACTCCTGAATCCCGAAGGTCGTTGTTACTCAGGTCCAGCTCTCTCAGGACACAGTTTGATGACTGAAGAGCTGAAGACAAACTTTTACAGGACTGAGCAGTGAGATTACACCCACAAAGCCTGTTTGGAGAACAAAACAAACAGCATTAATGTGTTCATCAGGTGTTTATAATCTGAAAACATTTGACTTGTAAAAACCTTTGACTGTAATGATACTGTTGGATGGTATGATGAGGGTTCCTTTTACATCAACAAGGAAATACGTGATGCAATATAATAAAAGAACATAAGTAAATTCCAGGTTCTTTCTTTATGAAATCAGTAGTTAAGGATAAAAGACTTGAGCTATGTTTAAAATATTCACAAGTCCTTCTTGTTGAGTTGAATCAAGTCTGAAGTAATTTCAGGTCGGGTCTGGAGTCAAGACTGAAGTTGATTACGATGCGTCTGAATCACTAACATAAGTGCCTGCTTCTCTGCTTCATAAATACACTGAAACCACATTGATTAGCAGTCATTCACAGGGTAAATAGCCTACAAAAGCCAGCCTTTGTCTCCTTGCATAAACTGATACTATATTGCTACATGAACAAATGCTACATTTATGGGCGATTCGAACAGCAATCAACCTTCAAAAACGATCCTTCATCTCCATACATGCACAAACTCTTCACTGATTGCCAGTCATCAGGCAAGAGACAGCATTCAGTCTCCAAAAAACATTTTTGTCTCAATACATACACACACGTTACACTATACAATCATATACAGTGTTACGATGTAAACAGTGTTGAGATTGCATCATTTCATGAAGAACGTTGATGAAGGGTAGATTGTACAAAATAATTCTGACATAAACAATGGATAATAAATCAATTATGGATTGGATGTAACACTGAACATAACCCTGGTAGCACACATACATCACAGAGACATCTATTTGATTCATTTACATATGCAAGACATATTTTTTAGAGTGTTTTCTCATCTGCAATACGTCTATAGGATGTCTATTAGATGACTTTAAGATGTTTATGATTTAGAATGTATGTAAAACTGACATCTTACAGATGTCTGTCAGATGTTTGTAAACAGCAGATGCTTTCCAGATCAAGACATCTTTAACAGACATCTTACAGATGTACATGTGCTATCTGGGAAGAGTCACATTTTCTCTCAATATCTGAGAAATTAATCTAACACTGGATCAAGAGCTCACATCATAATCACACTAAACTCTATCATGTTCTCAAAACTATGCAAAGTTATCAGCCAAATGGCAAGTAACACTAGTTCATAAACTTGGCAGAGCCAATTTTATTTACATTTGGCACTTGGGAAGTAGTAATTTTCGACCCTGTCTAAGATGGTAAGCAGGGGGACAGAGTACATAAGGCCCAGAGGCTTAGAGGGGCCCCCTTTGCGCGCCCCAGATGAGATGAAATAAATGTGTTTTGCAGTTTCTTTAGTAATTTTTTCAGGCCATTTTAAATTTTTAATCTTACAGTCAAAATAGACATTTGTATGAATATTAATAAAATCACATCCTTGCAAATGCCTTTGTCTCTTGTTCTAGCATTCCACAGAGAGCAGATTTAGTGACAAAATGTAACAGTCATTTATTGTGGTAGCATGTGGATATATATATATATATATATATATATTTAATGGAAAGCCATTTACCTCAGTATCTCCAGCTTACAGTTCTTTAGTCTATGAGAAAGACGCTTCACTCCTGAATCCTGCAGGTCGTTGTTACTCAGGTCCAGCTCTCTCAGGACACAGTTTGATGACTGAAGAGCTGAAGACAAACTTTCACAGGATTGAGCAGTGAGATTACACCCACAAAGCCTGTTTGGAGAACAAAACAAACAACATTAATGTGTTCAACAGGTGTTTATAATCTGAAAACATTTGACTTGTAAAAACCTTTGACTGTAGAGATACTGTTGGATGGTATGATGAGGGTTCCTTTTACATCAACAAGGAAATACGTGATGCAATATAATAAAAGAACATAAGTAAATTCCAGGTTCTTTCTTTATGAAATCAGTAGTTAAGGATAAAAGGCTTGAGCTATGTTTAAAATATTCACAAGTCCTTCTTGTTGAGTTGAATCAAGTCTGAAGTAATTTCAGGTCGGGTCTGGAGTCAAGACTGAAGTAGATTACGATGCGTCTGAATCACTAACATAAGTGCCTGCTTCTCTGCTTCATAAATACACTGAAACCACATTGATTAGCAGTCATTCACAGGGTAAATAGCCTACAAAAGCCAGCCTTTGTCTCCTTGCATAAACTGATACTATATTGCTACATGAACAAATGCTACATTTATGGGCGATTCGAACAGCAATCAACCTTCAAAAACGATCCTTCATCTCCATACATGCACAAACTCTTCACTGATTGCCAGTCATCAGGCAAGAGACAGCATTCAGTCTCCAAAAAACATTTTTGTCTCAATACATACACACACGTTACACTATACAATCATATACAGTGTTACGATGTAAACAGTGTTGAGATTGCATCATTTCGTGAAGAACGTTGATGAAGGGTAGATTGTACAAAATAATTCTGACATAAACAATGAATAATAAATCAATTATGGATTGGATGTAACACTGAACATAACCCTGGTAGCACACATACATCACAGAGACATCTATTTGATTCATTTACATATGCAAGACATATTTTTTAGAGTGTTTTCTCATCTGCAATACGTCTATAGGATGTCTATTAGATGACTTTAAGATGTTTATGATTTAGAATGTATGTAAAACTGACATCTTACAGATGTCTGTCAGATGTTTGTAAACAGCAGATGCTTTCCAGATCAAGACATCTTTAACAGACATCTTACAGATGTACATGTGCTATCTGGGAAGAGTCACATTTTCTCTCAATATCTGAGAAATTAATCTAACACTGGATCAAGAGCTCACATCATAATCACACTAAACTCTATCATGTTCTCAAAACTATGCAAAGTTATCAGCCAAATGGCAAGTAACACTAGTTCATAAACTTGGCAGAGCCAATTTTATTTACATTTGGCACTTGGGAAGTAGTAATTTTCGACCCTGTCTAAGATGGTAAGCAGGGGGACAGAGTACATAAGGCCCAGAGGCTTAGAGGGGCCCCCTTTGTGCACCCCAGATGAGATGAAATAAATGTGTTTTGCAATTTCTTTAGTAATTTTTTCAGGCCATTTTAAATTTTTAATCTTACAGTCAAAATAGACATTTGTATGAATATGAATAAAATCACATCCTTGCAAATGCCTTTGTCTCTTGTTCTAGCATTCCACAGAGAGCAGATTTAGTGACAAAATGTAACAGTCATTTATTGTGGTAGCATGTGGATATATATATATATTTTTTTAATGGAAAGCCATTTACCTCAGTATCTCCAGCTTACAGTTCTTTAGTCCATCAGAAAGAAGCTTCACTCCTGAATCCTGCAGGTCGTTGTTACTCAGGTCCAGCTCTCTCAGGACACAGTTTGATGACTGAAGAGCTGAAGACAAACTTTCACAGGACTGAGCAGTGAGATTACACCCACAAAGCCTGTTTGGAGAACAAAACAAACAACATTAATGTGTTCAACAGGTGTTTATAATCTGAAAACATTTGACTTGTAAAAACCTTTGACTGTAGTGATACTGTTGGATGGTATGATGAGGGTTCCTTTTACATCAACAAGGAAATACGTGATGCAATATAATAAAAGAACATAAGTAAATTCCAGGTTCTTTCTTTATGAAATCAGTAGTTAAGGATAAAAGACTTGAGCTATGTTTAAAATATTCACAAGTCCTTCTTGTTGAGTTGAATCAAATCTGAAGTAATTTCAGGTCGGGTCTGGAGTCAAGACTGAAGTTGATTACGATGTGTCAAAATAATTCTGACATAAACAATGGATAATAAATCAATTATGGATTGGATGTAACACTGAACATAACCCTGGTAGCACACATACATCACAGAGACATCTATTTGATTCATTTACATATGCAAGACATATTTTTTAGAGTGTTTTCTCATCTGCAATACGTCTATAGGATGTCTATTAGATGACTTTAAGATGTTTATGATTTAGAATGTATGTAAAACTGACATCTTACAGATGTCTGTCAGATGTTTGTAAACAGCAGATGCTTTCCAGATCAAGGCATCTTTAACAGACATCTTACAGATGTACATGTGCTATCTGGGAAGAGTCACATTTTCTCTCAATATCTGAGAAATTAATCTAACACTGGATCAAGAGCTCACATCATAATCACACTAAACTCTATCATGTTCTCAAAACTATGCAAAGTTATCAGCCAAATGGCAAGTAACACTAGTTCATAAACTTGCCAGAGCCAATTTTATTTACATTTGGCACTTGGGAAGTAGTAATTTTCAACCCTGTCTAAGATGGTAAACAGGAGGACAGAGTACATAAGGCCCAGAGGCTTAGAGGGGCCCCCTTTGCGCGCCCCAGATGAGATGAAATAAATGTGTTTTGCAGTTTCTTTAGTGATTTTTTCAGGCCATTTTAAATTTTTAATCTTACAGTCAAAATAGACATTTGTATGAATATGAATAAAATCACATCCTTGCAAATGCCTTTGTCTCTTGTTCTAGCATTCCACAGAGAGCAGATTTAGTGACAAAATGTAACAGTCATTTATTGTGGTAGCATGTGGATATATATATATATATATTTAATGGAAAGCCATTTACCTCAGTATCTCCAGCTTACAGTTCTTTAGTCCATCAGAAAGAAGCTTCACTCCTGAATCCTGCAGGTCGTTGTTACTCAGGTCCAGCTCTCTCAGGACACAGTTTGATGACTGAAGAGCTGAAGACAAACTTTCACAGGACTGAGCAGTGAGATTACACCCACAAAGCCTGTTTGGAGAACAAAACAAACAACATTAATGTGTTCAACAGGTGTTTATAATCTGAAAACATTTGACTTGTAAAAACCTTTGACTGTAGTGATACTGTTGGATGGTATGATGAGGGTTCCTTTTACATCAACAAGGAAATACGTGATGCAATATAATAAAAGAACATAAGTAAATTCCAGGTTCTTTCTTTATGAAATCAGTAGTTAAGGATAAAAGACTTGAGCTATGTTTAAAATATTCACAAGTCCTTCTAGTTGAGTTGAATCAAGTCTGAAGTAATTTCAGGTCGGGTCTGGAGTCAAGACTGAAGTTGATTACGATGTGTCTGAGTCACTAACATAAGTGCCTGCTTCTCTGCTTCATAAATACACTGAAACCATATTGATTAGCAGTCATTCACAGGGTAAATAGCCTACAAAAGCCAGCCTTTGTCTCCTTGCATAAACTGATACTACATTGCTACATGAACAAATGCTACATTTATGGGCGATTCAAACAGCAATCAACCTTCAAAAACAATCCTTCATCTCCATACATGCACAAACTCTTCACTGATTGCCAGTCATCAGGCAAGAGACAGCATTCAGTCTCCAAAAAACATTTTTGTCTCAATACATACACACACGTTACACTATACAATCATATACAGTGTTACGATGTAAACAGTGTTGAGATTGCATCATTTCGTGAAGAACGTTGATGAAGGGCAGATTGTACAAAATAATTCTGACATAAACAATGGATAATAAATCAATTATGGATTGGATGTAACACTGAACATAACCCTGGTAGCACACATACATCACAGAGACATCTATTTGATTCATTTACATATGCAAGACATATTTTTTAGAGTGTTTTCTCATCTGCAATATGTCTATAGGATGTCTATTAGATGACTTTAAGATGTTTATGATTTAGAATGTATGTAAAACTGACATCTTACAGACGTCTGTCAGATGTTTGTAAACAGCAGATGCTTTCCAGATCAAGAAATCTTTAACAGACATCTTACAGATGTACATGTGCTATCTGGGAAGAGTCACATTTTCTCTCATATTCTGAGACACTAAGGTCACAGTGGATTACTTTTTGTTTGAAGGTAAAGTGCCTCAAAATCCAACAAAATACATGAATATTTGCACTTTACTCCTGGCTGCTTTGTGGATGTGGGGCAATACAAGGCAGGCTTAGAGCATGAGGGACATCAGGTGATATTCTAGATTTCTGACTAACTGCTTGACTTTAGTTAAGTTGTTATGCAGTTGCATTAACTATGGGGCTACACAAAATACTATTGGAGTACTAGCATGGTTCAGGCATATTTCATAGTTCTAGCCATAACCTCTGATTTTATTTGAGCTTTAACTAAGTTGTTACATAGGTGACTGTAGGGGGCTAAACAGAACCACTATTTAAAAAAATGACAAACATGAGGCGGTCTATTAAATAGTTAGCCATGACCTCTGACTAATGATCAGACTGGAGGGTTTGTGATTGTGGGTTGCCTATGTAAATTGGCCGATGTGAGGCACCCTGAGCGACATTCCTCATGAAAGAGTAAATATAAAGTAAAGCGTTAAATAGAATAACGAAATGTTAGAATAATAACAATTAGAAATGGACAAACAACCAATTTGTACGATAATCTAAATTCGAGGTCATAATAAAATATATTATGAAGCCACATATAGCTTCTAGGTTGTCTTTGATTAGACTGACACATGGTTAAACAAAACACATGGTTACAAATAAGGGAAAGTGTCATTTCAGTGGCAAGGCTGGATTGTTGTACTATTTTAAACATCAATTGCAAATAGTAAAATTATGCTAAATTAATCTGTGTGCTTTTCTGATAATTCCATGGTGATGGCAAATGTTTTATATAATTTACTGGATTTTTATCAGTTCTCTATTACATGATTTGCATTTTTAGTGCTTTGTGCTTTGAGTGTTTTTGGAAGGATAGAGAGTGTTTTCAAGCGTACAGAAATTGTGGGATTTCCAGTTAAAACACCTACATTGTGAAGCTCAAAAATGTAATTTTCCAGAGCGCTCATTTTTTTAACCATATTCTGGGTGACATGCAATTGTAATGCACACATAGTTGCTGTATTTGTTTTTCCCCAAATCCCATGATTGCTGTACGCTTGAACTTTTTAACTCTCCATTCCTTCCAAACTAGGAACACTCATTTCTATTCTATAACCTCATCACTGATAAATGAGGGATTTTGGAAATCACACCTTTTTTTGCTGGATAAACAAGTGAAAACTTCAGTGTGTTGATCTTTGATCACAATTCCTTGCTCAACAACTTTATTAAAGGTGCAATAGGTGATTGTCTTCAGAAACATTTTTTTGTTTTGCTGGTTGAAAGTCTCTTCACATCCCAATGGCAATCATTAAGTTTTTCCTAAGGAGAGTTGGCATAAACTCAGTTTATGTGTTGAACACAAGTGTCTCAAATTGCCAGGGCCTCATTACTGAGTACAGCATTGCACTGATGTTGAGGAGGCTGTGCCAGTGGCTGTTCCTCATTAACATGATATGATGCGGCCTCTGCTTTTCTCTGTCACACACACATTTTCTTTTTATGACTGAGACTTGGTTTAATGAAGACGATCTGACATTTTTGCTGAAGCCTACCCTTATGACTTTACTTTTTTGAACTCTCCAAGGACTGGGGGTCGGGGTGGGGGTGTTGCTTCTATTTTTAGGAAGCGTTTAAATCCAAGCCTGTATAGGCAGTGACGTTTGTTAGTTTTGAGGTGCAAGTATTTAAAGTGGACTTAACTAAGCCTGTTACTTTTGCACTTTTATACAGACCTCTCAAATATAGCAAATATTTTATTTGGGAACTGAATTTTTATCTTCTATGATAACTTGTTTTAATAGTCTTGTTATCCTAGGTCATTTTAATATTCATGCTTGTTGTCCAGAAAGGCCCCTAGTAACCAGCGGCCTCATTTATCAACAATGCATAGAAAAGGTTCTATATTTTGTCCTACGAATGAAAATTAGAATGTGTGCAAGTACAAAAAAATCCATATTTATCAAATGTGCGTACACGGTTCTTTCGCACACCAGTAAGTAATCATGGTAAATAAATCCCTCATGTTCTTAAGCACCATGCTTGTTTACATTCATGGTCATTTGCATTCAGAAACGCCTCCAATAATGGTGACAACTCCTCCCTTTATAAATCACGTGAATGTGTAATGTCCTCACCGAAATCATGGTATGCGACACAGACTGAGAAGTCCTTCAATGCTCTCACTAAACAGCTCAGCGCCGCCTCTGAAAATGTGTTCTTTGTGCAGCACATGGTTTGCTGAATTTTCCAGCAAAGCAAGATCAGCCATGACACTATAGCTACATTTCAAATTACTTACCAGCTGCATGGCAAAAAAACAAACAAACAAACAAACAAACAAACAAACAAACAAACAAAGAATGCTTATCTTACTTCACATTTTTGTCTTGTTTCTAGTCAAAATATCTACAAATTCTAAAAAAACAAAAACAAAATACATTTACTAGATAAGCAAAAAGACAAAGATATTTAGTCTTGTTTTCTGGGGTAAAAAAAATCTAAATTAAGTGCATTTTGCTTAAAATAAGTCATATTTTCTGCCAGTGGGGTAATAAAAATAACCGTGTTTTAAGAGGATTTTACTTGCCCCGCTGGCAAATAGTTTAACTTGTTTTAAGTGAAATTCACTTTCATTTAAACTTTCACTTGCATATTCTCGCCCTGTCTTCAGAAGAGGGCATAGCATATACACCTCTACTTTGGAGACCTACAACAACAAACAGTCAGTAAAAGCAACATGACTGAAAGAGAGAGAACCAGAGTCAGACATAGGTGTTTCTTCTGCCGGAGTCACTCCTTCATCTATGAGAATAAACCAGGACTAGATGTCTGCACAGGCTTTAAACTGAAGCCCGTACCCAAGATCATCTGACCCAAACAAACTCGAGCATCACTGTTAAATTTAGAGCCCGAACCAACCTGAAATAGTTTTTTCACCAAGAAATAGCCAAACTTTTGAATATGCTGTATTTCATGATTGCATGCAATAGTTAGCAAACAAATAGCCTACATGTAAAGAAACATAAAGGCACAGTGGCCAGTTCAACACACATGACAAATGAAAAAGCACTGATCGGTTATGAACCTTTACGAACAACAGGGTGCAGCCGAGTTCTTTATTGGCTGCAACGATAAGATCATAATTCTTCCTGATTGCTCAATATGCTAGCTATGTGTGCATGCAAAGGGGTGGCAACACCAAAGCAAGCCCTCATGCGTAGTTTTTGGGGATTTATAGTCTGACATATACACAGTTGTGTTCACAAATATTGCATTACCACTAAGTAATCATCTATACTGTTGAAAATGAAAAATAAATAACATTTTAATATCCATCATGGCACCAAGTCAATAAACAACATAAAAAAACTTCAACAGGTTATAAATGTTTCTGAGCTTGTATCACTAAAGAAGATATGCAATTCTATTAAATTACTACTTAGATGGTATACATCGCGTTTTAGTGCAAGTTTAAGATGTTAATGTTGATGATTTAATGTTAATTTCCTAACATTAGAAAGAAATATAATCATTTCAAAGCACTGAAACTGGATCAGTTTTGGAAACAATGTTTGATTTTCTGTTATTAATAGAGATGAGAATGTCTGTAATCACCCACAACACACTATCACCCATATAATCCAGCAACACCTCAGCAACTGCATAGCAAGAGCCTAGCAACCACCCAGAACATCCTAGCAACCAACTAGCAACACTTTAGCAAACATCTAGAACATCTAACTGACCAAACTATTTATGTTTTTAAACAAGACTTTAAGACAAGCCAGCATACATTTGTCTTTCAAACAATTCAATCTAGTTATTACAGGTGCCCTTAAATGATTACACACAATTCAATACATCGATGACTCCTGCTCAGTGAACACTCCTGAGATCAATAACACTAACAAAAAACTCTTATTAGGAACTATTTTGCAACTCAATGTCTATTACAGTATACAACATAAATTAAATTACAGATTGCTAATTCAGCAATGAACTTTTGGGAAAAAAATCATTTTCATTTTACTACTGTAAAGTAATCTTGCAGCAGATGAAAACCACTGGAAAAGCTCAAATACCAAAGAATTGTATATGAACTTGGTATGCACCACAATACACTATACATTAAAAAGTAAATTCAGCATCCTCTGCACATTTGGCTAAATTTCATTACAGTATACAGTACTATTTCCAGTGCTGTGAAAGAGAGACAGCTGAAGCAGCCACAAGAGCAAAACAAGTTTCATTTTAAATATAGCAAATTCAGTAAAATGGGATGCACATGTTACCGGCCTCCGACCTAGGGGATATCTGGACCGGCAGCAAATGATACACAGGCGATATGCACTGTGGATCGATGAGTAAACTGTGAAAAACATGAGAAGACAGAAATTACGTCTTTCCACAGCGGCAGTTAGTTTATTACTGCAATAATTTATCTTTAAATTCTGAAATAAATTCAACACATCAAAACAACACAATTATACAAACAACAAATCCATGGAAACTGATATCTGATAAGATTTCATTGCACCTAAAATATTAATTTGACATAACTTTTTTTCTCTCATTCCATTTAACTTGTGCTCATGCACACATGCGCGTGCTGAACACTCAAAATGGTAACTGAACAGAGAATACAACATACACGGAAAAACGTAACTCCTAAACGCTCTCAAACAATACAACATATGACACAGACTCAATATTTCAGTCTGATAAAACATTTTTCGAAAGGCAATCAACATAAATCATGCATGAAACACAATTAAACTCACTCTTCAGCTGTTTTTATAATCAGGGCTCTCAAGTCTCATGCATTCACCGTGAGACACGCATTTTAACCAGTTCACACGCTCTCACGCCACACATTGTATTTCTCACGCTAAAAAGTAAGTGATAACTTGTCCCGCTATAATGTTAATGGACGAGGCGCAGGCTTGCAGGGGGAGTTCATAGCTGTCTTCACAGGTAAATGCCACCTACCAGCAAATATCAGAAATTAGATGCGGGTAAATTACTTGATCCCGCTTCAGTCAAGTTCGTCACTTGGCAACATGGACGCGCACACACGGGATGAGGCAAGCGGTGGAATCGTGGCTGCCGCTTTCTCTAGCAGTGAAAGTGTTTTGTGCAGTTGAGACGGTGGTCGTGTTGCGGTCACGGAGCGGACGTTGACATTTGTATTTACTAAAAACAAATAAATGCAGTAGGTAACCCATTCTTCTGTTTTTTTTTTTCTTCTTCTTCTTCTTCTTCTTCCTTTTTACGATTCCTGGACGAAATCACTTGCCTGTGATCAAAGATAGCGAGAGCTGATGTTGAGGATATAGCCAAATTCATGCAAAATTAACTAAGTTTTGGCTACTGGAAACTAAAGACAGGACTAGATAATTGGTAAATCTGATAAAAACAGACAAATTTATCCAAATTGATTACTTTTCTAATTTTTAACTAATGTCTTCACCACAAAATCAGACTTTTTCGTGGCAGCCATGGCCTAATGGTTAGGGAGTCGGGCTTATAATTGAAAGGTTGCGGGTTTGAGTCCCAGGTCGGGCAGGTATTGAAGGTGGAGGGAGTGAATAACCAGCACTCTCTCCACCCTCAACACCACGACTGAGGCAAGACCCTTGAGCAAGGCACCGATCCCCCAACTGCTCCCCGTAGCAATATGGCTGCCCACTGCTCCGGGTGTGTGTTCACGGTGTGTGTGTGTTTGATCACTTCTCACTACTAATGGGTAAAATGCAGAGCACAAATTCCAAGTATGGGTCACCGTACTTGGCCACATGTCACGTCCTTTCCTTTCAATATGTGCAACAAACACTTGCCATACAAAATGCTGCCATTCATAATTTGAAATATGTACTTTCACACATGCGTGCGCACACACACAATTGGCTCATTTGGGGCAAAATTTCTTTTGATTTTTGATACATTTGTATTTTTAAATATACAAGACATTTTATTTTATTTTTTATGAATTCAACTTTAATCAAACTTACCAGTTGTTATAGTTTCTATTTTGTGCTGGTCAATTATGAATAATAGATAAAATTTATCTTCTAGCAAAAACTGGAGAGAATTGTGTGGGGCCGAGGGGCTCCTCTCCTAACAGATATAATCTCACTCCAAACTTCTTCTAAAACTTGAGAGCCCTGTTATAATCCTTAAAATAGATTCACTTCAAAACTCACTTAAACTCTTTGTTTTACATATTTGATTTACGCAAGTACAATGAAATTAATATTTTGATATATATATATACCTGTGAAAAACACGATAAGACATAAATTATGTCTTTCCACAGCAGCAGTCAGTTAATCTCTCGCGTCTTTCACGAGTGCCTGATGCGCCATCTATTGGCATGGCGGTGTAACGCCACAATGATAAACTGTGTTACCTTAATTAGAAAAGTTCTTATTTCTTAAAAAAATTAATAAATAAATAAATAAATAACATGCCAATACACATATGTCATTGTTTTAAGTGAACTCATAAATGGCATTTTTTTCAACCCATTACACACACATTATATGTAAGGCTAACATTTTCCTTAAAAGATTTTATTGCATGACTTGGAAGCAAAGTGTAAAAATTATGGTCATTTTTATCAGTTACAGCCCATTCTAGCATTCTGCCCATACACGTACAAAAATATGGTTAACACATTATCTAAGCACTAACACAGTGTTGTTTTACGCTGCACCGCAACAGCTAAAGTCTTTCTACACTAGACACGACAAAGTGACCGTTGTAAACTTCTGTCAGTAAGTCATAAATAGAACAAGGCATCAGTTTGCAGGTATTTGTTGTGTCAAGTTCATATCAAGTTAATTCTCTCTATGGAGAGAAAGCAGAATTAAAAGGTCTGCTAGGTAGTAAAGCACTGGGGGTTAATAAATCATTAGGCCTTCTGAATTAATGCATTTACCAAAAATGAACAGACATGCAGCCCAAAATGTCAACAATAAAAAAAACAGGAGAGAGAGAGAAAGCATAGGGCCATGCTATACAGGCACTTAGAGGTCAAAAAGGCCTAGATTAAATGAAGGCAAAAACTTTTATTCATATTGTGAATAGAATATGTTAAAAGCAGTGCTGGACTGGTAATCTGGCATATACTGGGAATTTTTCCCTGGGTCGATGCACATTTCAGCCTGCCAAGGACCGGCCCATCATGCAGGGACAGTGGCCCATCACAAAGCACTATATAGATGGAGTGATAAGGGACCTTGCTTCACCTATGTAAATATCGCTTCACCTCTCTTCCACCTCTTGAGAGGACTCAGTCTCTCAAAATGTAGAGCCTAAAGCAAAATGGTGGTGCTTCAAGGCGCACGGAAAAGTAGCCTAAAATTTTTGAGGCAGATTCCGCAAAATGTGCCTTGTTGTCTGAAATTTCAAAATGCACACATCAGCGTTATCAAGAACATGTTTGCTCTGCTGTGAGTGATGTGGCCAAAGGGACAGACAGGAGGAGGAGAGGAGATGAGTTTCATCTGTAAGGAGTTTGATAACAGGGGCTCACATGAAGGGGAAACAGAGGAATCTGACCTGTCCTAATGTGTGTGTGTGCCACGAGTGTAGAATACGTAAACACTTTTTAATTAAAATTAAAATTTGTCCCTTGCGCTTTTTTGGCCAAGTCAAGTGTGTTCACAGAGTTTTCCATAGGACAATGCGAATAAATCTAGATTTAAATATGATCTGACATTTTGTTCTTACCCAAAACAACAAGACAATGTAACCTATTCACACACCATTTTTTATTTTGTGAGTTTGCAATATATTAAAATACTCAGTTTTCAATATTAAATATACCAGTACTGTAATCTGTTTAAAAAAATCATAATTTATTAACTTGTTCTCCACCTTCCTCTCTTATTCTTATAAAGGTTGCATTCTTTGAGGAGGTCTGTGTTGTCCCTTAGTGTGAAAATTACAGACAATATTTTCAATTGTAGTAGCAATAGTCTTGGGTGTTGTACCCGCAACCAGCCCATGCCTGTCACCCGTCCAACCCACACCTGCACTGCAACTGACACATAAATATTATTCTACCAGTTATGTCAAATATTAGTGGTTTACCCGTCAGGTACCCATCCGCTTGCAGAAGATAGTGAGCTTTTGCCAAAATTTCTCAGAGGCCTATCCCTAATGCAGGATTCAGAAGGAATGTCGGTGAGCCAACTAACTCTCAGAGAATTATGCACTGCCTTAATGGCCATGGAGAATATGGTCAGGCTCCAGGGTTAGAAGGTCTAACCACTGATTTCTATAAAGCTTTCTGGGATTTGTTGGGCAATGACTTGTTGGAAGTTTTCTGTGATGTCATTGCCAGAGGACGACTGCCTTTGAGCTGCAGGAAGGGAAGTATTGACCCTTTTACCCAAGAAAGGAGATCTAAAAGAAATCAAAAACTGGAGGCCTGTTTCCTTGCTTTGTGTGGATTTAAAGAGAATTATGGTGCGTGTCTTCAGCAAAAGGGAAGAAAAGGGAGAGAAGATGATTGTACTGTCCCGGGATGTACCGGGTGTTAAAAATTTGGAAGTCTTTTAGTGAAATTAACCATTTTTTAGGATGATGTTAAAGAGATGGTTGAAGGGAAACTTTAAAAAAAATGGAAGTGGCTATTGGCACAAATATCACAGAGGACAAACCTTAATTATTAACAATTTGGTAGCAGCAACTTTATGGCATCGTCTGGCAGTACTTGAGCCACCTGCAGGTCTATAAAACGATTTGATTGTTGATTTTGCTGTTGTTGTTTTGTTTGTTTGTTTGTTTTTAATAAGATGGACTGGGTACCACAATGTGTTTTATATCTAAGGGATGAGGGTCGACCAGGGGCGTTTCTAGGATTTGAAAACATCTGGGGCTGGTGCCAAAACATCAGGGGCTAGTGGCGGTGGATGGGAGCTAACATCATACTTACATAAAATTTTGTTAGACACAGGTGGGTGAACCTGGATCCTTCTAGGGAGGTCCGGGGGCATGCCCCCCGGGAGAAAATTTGATATATTTTAAAGGTAAATTCATTAATCTGGTACACTTTAAGAGTTCAAAAATAAGAGTTCCAAGTTAACCTATGTTCAGTTTGCAAACTGAACAAAGAAAAAAGGTCGATGAACTGACTCAGCCATCTTCTGATACTCTGAAAACATTGGATCATGAACTGATCATGTGAGCAAAGTCATATTGTGCTTTCGATTTTAGTTAATTTGACAGATACTTTGCCAAAGCAGTGGCACAAAACAGTGTTGTTACACTATGAAAAACAGTAAACACGCTGTAAAAAATTACCGTGAATTTAACGGTAAAATACTGTAAAAATGCTACAGTAAAAACCTGTTAAATGGTTAACGGTAAAAGGCTGTAAAATTTACAGTGAATAACCGTAAACTGACATTCCCAAAATTACCTGTGTTACATTTTTTTTTTAAATTTGATGTTTTTTTGTTGAAATAACCCTTTCTTCTTACTTTTTTCTTAGCTGTTTTGTACATTAGAGTTCTATGTTACATCTAATGTTGTTAAATGAATGTTTATGCATTATTTCAGTTTCATGTGTGTTACCATGTTTAGTGTTTGTGTGAATGACACTGTGCACCTTCTATATGTTAATATTTAAAAGCTGTTTGTGATGGGCTTTGGTTCATTATTTGACTTTCTCATCACCACCTGCTTTTGGTGGTTATCAGTGTATTACAAAGGTACAAAACAGATTTCAGTACTTCAATAGGTTGGTACATTAACATTATATCAGTTAATGAAATTATGGTATTTACCTGTAAATTTAAGTGAAAACCGCAAAACATAAAATGTTGCTACCGTATTTTTTATGGTAAAATTCCGGCAACCACAGCTGCCGTTTTTTTACCGTAAATTTTACGGAATATTTTTTACAGTGTAGTAAACCACTGCAAATAGCAAACAAAAGTATAAAACAAATTTAGTTATAACAAAATTATAACTTTACAAAAATACATTACACAAATACAATAAAAAATTTGAAATTGTATTTACAACTGTAACAAATATATATTTGCATGCAAAAATAGGGCCCCATTTTATTTTATCCAAATTCAGTTTTTTTCTGTTTTCTTTTTTCTGGGCTCCTTTTTAATGGTTAAATTTAATTTTATTAATCAAAAAAAAAAAAAAAGTGTAATTACTTAAAACAATGAAACTTATACAATTTAACATCAATTTATAAAAAGTTATGTTTAGGGCCCTTTGAAATTGTTATCAAATTTGTTTTCGCATGTCTATTTATTTGAAAACTTAAAACAACTTTTATTTATTTCTACAACAGCCTTATGAAATTCTGTGTTGTGTATTGCATTTTTTCTGGTTATCAAATAAAGGCATAAAATATTAATTTATCTTTTAATTAATGAAAATTAAATTTTATTTTTGGCAAATAAAGGGGATGTACTATTAAAATTTAAAAGACGGAAAAAAAATTGTGTAACAAAGTTTTATTAATTTTTCAACAGTAGTAGTAGTAGTAGTAGTAGTAGTAGTAGTAGTAGTAGTACTATGGTACGTACATTCTACTTAATGATAGTAATATATTTCTGGCACAATGTCTACGGGCTAAACCGAACTTTTATTTTAACGGGTTGCCGTGAATACCTTTACATTTCTGTGAGTATATGACCCTGGTTTTACTCAAATGAAACACTGAAATGCTCACAAAGTACTCTCAGAGCAGATCTGGAGATGTTGTTTCTGCACTTTTTTTAAGGCAGACGCTGAAATCACCGCCAGCGTCACGTGTGTGTAATCATTCGGGGCTCGAGCCCCGAATGATTAGCCCTAGCGACGCCCCTGGGGTCGACAGGGTCTTCTGCATCTAGAAAGCCATAAAACAGCTTTCTTGATTACAGTTTCAAAAAAATATTCTATGGTCAAAGCATAGATAAATCTTATTTTGGAAAAAGTGTGAGGTTTTGGACTAAATATAAATCTTTTTTGCTTTAGATGTGACGAGGGAGACTTTAAAAGTCTTCATTTATACTATTGTAGTTTTCTTAAAGCATGGTCACTAGTAAGAACTGCAAGGACTATTTCTATGCCATCTTTTCATTGATTCTCTGAGCTGCTTATTTTGGTGTTGAAAATGATTGTAAACCTGTGTGAAGTATGTACAAGCCACCACTGACCAAAACTAAGGAGGATTTTCAGCTGTAATCTTTAGGTCTAATGACTCTTTCTCTGTTTTCCATCCCAGGATGTCAAGTGCCCTCAGTGTAAAGAAAGCATCAAAATAGACGGTGTCACAGACTGATAACAGAGATGTCATGAGTGTCTGTTTGCTGGATACCTCAATATGGATCATTGTTATGTGCCCTGTTTAATAGTACTTTAGTTCATTTGTCAGGAAATTGCCATCTAGTGGACTCTTTAAGAAAGTGCAGATGACCAAAAAATCAGGAAGTAAGCAGCTGAACACATGGCTGATGTATGTTGATTAGGTGTGGTGCTTTTGGGGTAATCCTCATCTATCCTTGCTTTTAAGAGTTTTGAAGAGCAATGGCTTTAAGTTTCTTTATCTATTTCATTTGTGTAATATATACATTTTTGCTATTAATGTGTGTAAAATTAACAGCATTCTTATAACCTGTATATTATAATTTGTGTCATTTAAACATGTTTTAGTTATGAGACTAATAGAGAGAGAGTAATTTTTCCTTTAGTTTCACTCTGGTCCATTGTAAAGTTCATCCAAGCTGTAATAAATGCTGGAAAAACTTGCACTTTTCGACTTTATAATTGGAGTTTAACTTGCTGTCAAACTTCAGAAATATTAAACATGAAGGGAGGACAGTACAATCATCTTCTCTCAGTTTTCTTCTCTCATTCAGCACTGTTCAGTAACCCTTTCCAGCAACAACAAAAATATCAATTGTCATTGGTCATTTCTTGTTATTGTTTAAATGTTCTGAATGTTAAGTTATTTTATGCTTATTAATTTATAATAAACAATGCTTTTGTTAATATTTCAGGTTTCCTTTTAGAGACATGTGGACTTATTTACTCTAATTATTGTACTATGAAGTGCTGTGTGTTATATACTGCTTGTGTTATTGATAATAGAGTAAATAATAGGATAAAAACTACTAATATTTTTTATGCCCATTATTAGGTCTACAGCGTTGTTCTGGAATTACCTTAAAATGTCTTGAGATGTGAAGAGTCCTACACACAAGAGAGTTTAAGGACAAAAACCCGTCTTGAAATACATCATCTGAGCAATGTCTTAATTTGTGGTAAGTGTAGTATAAGCAGAAAAATTGACTCCAGTTCTTTGAATTTTTGGAAACCTCAGGTGTGCATTATTTCTAATAATTTCAAAGGCCTGTTGTCAATTAAAGTATAGCAAGTATAATAGTGCATTAGCGCACAAGCAGTTCAAATCTATTAGCTGTCAGTTTTGAGTTCTACAATCATCAGTTTTCATACAGACACAAAAACTCTGGTTTAATATGTGTAACTCACACATCTCTCTTGCTCACTGATATAAATGTGAGATTTTCCCCATTTTGTTGCTTTGGTAAGAAAACACAAACTAAAATTATAAACATGATCAAGTTTTGAAAGTGCAGTGATTGTTTTCAGTGTTACTTACCGAACTGATCTGGATTCTTTAACCACAGGTAGCAGATACTGAAGAACTTCATCTGCTGTATGTTGTGATCCAATAAACTGTTTCAGATCAAACACATCCATCTTCTGCTCTGATGTCAGCAACACATAAACCAGAGCTGACCACTGTGAAGACGAGAGTTTGGCTTTTCTTATTTCTCCAGATTTCAGATAATCTTGGATCTCCTGCATCAGTGAATCATCACCCAGTTCATTCAGACAGTGGAACAGATTGATGGATTTCTCTGGAGAGAGATTCTCCCTGATCTTCTGTTTGATGAACTTAACTGTTTCCTCTTTGTTGTAAGGACAGCTTCCTGTCTGTGTCAGTAGTTTTCGTAAGAGAGTCTGATTGGACTCCACTGAGAGACCCAGAAGAAAACGCAGGAAAAGATCCAGATGTCCATTCTTACTCTGTAAAGTCTCGTCCACAGCTCTCTGATGCAGATCAGATAATGAATTGCATTTCTTTCGGTTTAAAATCTTAGATAACAGACTTTGTTTAAGTTGGCCAGCTACATTTTTCTTCTTGATTGTACAGGATAGGTGCACATACAGAGCTGCTAGATGTTCCTGAATGCTCAGATGAACAAAGCAGAAGACTTTCCCCTGATACAAGCCAAACTCCTCTCTGAAGATCTGAGTGCACAATCCTGAGTACACTGATGCTTCTGTCTCATCAATGCCACACTCTCTCAGGTCTTCCTCATAGAAGATCAGGTTTCCTTTCACAAGCTGCTGATAAGCCAGTTTTCCCAGTTTGAGGATCATGTTTTCATCTGTCACCTTCTTCTCATAGTCCTTCTCATGTTTGATGTTGGTCTGAAGGATCAAGAAGTGTGTGTACATTTCAGTTAGAGTCTTGGGAATCTCTCCACTCTCTGCTTCACTCAACATCTCCTCTAGAACAGTGGCTGAGATCCAGCAGAACACTGGGATGTGGCACATTATGTAGAGGCTCCTGGATGACTTCAGGTGTGAGATGATCCTGTTGGCCAGACTCTGATCACTGATTCTCTTCCTGAAGTATTCCTCCTTCTGTGGCTGATTGAATCCTCGTACCTCTGTCACTCGATGGACACACTCAGAGGGGACGAGATCAGCTGCTGCTGGTCTGGAGGTGATCCAGATGAGAGCAGAGGGAAGCAGATTCCCCACAATGAGGTTCATCAGCAGCACATCCACTGAGGCTGATTTAGATATATTACACAGTTTCACTTTACTCTTAAAGTCCAGAGACAGACGACACTCATCCAGACCATCAAAGATGAACAACACTTTATATTCATCACTGGATATTTCCATTTCTTTAGTTTCAGGGAAAAAGACATGAAGAAGATCTGAAAGACTGAGTGTTTTGTCCTTCATCAAGTTGATTTCTCTGAAAGGAAGTGGAAATATGAGCTGGACGTCCTGATTCTCTTTCCCTTCAGCCCAGTCCAGGATGAACTTCTGCACAGAGACTGTTTTTCCAATGCCAGCGACTCCCTTTGTCAGCACAGTTCTGATGGGTTTGTCTTGTCCAGGTAAAGGTCTAAAGATGTCATTGCATTTGATGGCTGTGTCCTCTGTTGCTGTTCTCCTGGATTGTGTCTCAATCTGTCTCACCTCATGCTCATTACTGATCTCTCCACTCTCACTCTCTGTGATGTAGAGCTCTGTGTAGATCTCATTCAGCAGTGTTGGGTTTCCCTGCGTCGCTGTTCCCTCATACAGACGCTCAAACTTCTTCTTCAGATTTGATCTAAACATGTTGAGGACCTCAAGTTATTAAGTCTTATATATTCTGAATCATATCTTCAGATCATATAATTTACAGAATTGTTATACCTGAGACCAGGCCATGTATCTCCACTCTTGAATTGTTCTTGACAAACCATAGACACGTCACTCTTCACAGACACACAGCTGGACTTTGGTTCTGATGTCTTTTGCTGAACTGGACTATAAGAAAAAGATTAAAGCTAATCCTTTAAATTACTGTATGCAATAAATTAACTATTCATTTATTATTTAGCACTTCAAAGAGCACTTTACCAATTCATACACTGTGTAAGACCCATATTTTGTAATTCATTATTTAAATATTAATTTATGATTATCATAATTTGTGTTGTATTATGCTGTATATTTTTCAGTTCATGTTAGCTTTTTACTGCGCATGTCTAGTGATGTCATTCCGTAGTTCACATAGTTGCATGATTATTGACGCACGTGAGAAGTTATTAAGATGCACAAGTTTTGGAGAACACAAGCTTTTGACCGTAATCAAAAACAGTCATAACTGTAATCACAGGTCGTCAAGATACAGCAAATAAGTTGTTGTAACCCAAGTGGATTTGTGCAGGAAGACTGTAAGAAGTGTTGAACGTTTGATGTTGAAAATAAACGAAGAAACAAAAGGAATTCATGGACATCTGAGTCGTGAGTAAATGAGATTAACAAGAAAGATACGCGTCAAAACTTGTGGACTAACTGTAGGAAAACTGCATGTCCCATACACACTGCTTATACAAAAACTGTGAAATGAATGGATAATATATAATGATATAAAATGTCATGCTGTAGGCTAATCATATTTTTACACAAATGTTATACCTGAGATCACGCTGTGTATCTCCACTCTTAAACGCAGTTGGTGGATCCATAGACCAGTCACTCTTCATAGACACACAGCTGGGCTCTGCTTCTGATCTCTTCTGATGAACTGAACTAAAACAGAACAGAATTATTCCTTTATGATGAAAATCATTTTAATATACTTCAAAAAGTATTTTTATGAAAACAACAACTCGAGAACATATGTGTTATTCAAATTACCTGCATCCTGGGAAAAAGTTTTCATCTCCAGACGTTTGACTTTCATCCATGATGGATCTGAACAGTTTGACCTCCACTGACTCTAGATAAAAGAGACAAACAGCCACAAAAAGTACAGTAATTAAACAAGTTTTAATTAGTATTTTTGTAAATCATTCTATTAAGCATGTAAAGATATACTGTATTTTAAAAAATGAATTCTGTTTAAAATGGCAAAACATCTACATTTACTTTACAAAACATTTACATTCACTCTTATACCATTCTCATCACTTGACTTTACTGGATCTCAAGGCAAATTCTCACATCAGTGATTAAATTGCTGAAGTTTCTCTTAGTGTTTGAATAGGTCTGATGACTGTACTGTACCACTGCTGACACACACAGGTGTGCTGTTCATCTGCCATCAAACAATTAACCTAATGAAAATCCCTTCTGTGGTCTTTTTCTGCTCAAACTGATGCCGGATAATTGTATCAAAAATTAGGTTATGGATAGTAAACTAGGCATTGTAAGCTATATATATATATATATATATATATATATATATATATATATATATATATATATATATGTATATATATATGATTGTTTGGGGAGGATACAAGGTGCATCAGCACAATCTTCCGCTGACTAGGATTTCTAAAGGGAATTTTTCACAGGTTCTGGTGAACATATACAGTTTTACAAAAATGCAAAATCTGCCTTTTTTGTGTATGCACATTTAGTATGAAATCTATGCAGTTTTACACATGATATCTTTGGTGTGTGCCGATCAGTGATTTGTGGAAAAGGCACAAATGCTACACCTTTTTTAATGAGCTGGAGCAATTAATGATATGTTGAACATAAATACAACTGAGAGATACATTACACAATGTCAAGTTCAGCATAAATTATAAAACTGCTATATTAGAGTCCTTAATATAACATTTCCCTAGAAAATTAACTGTTTTATAGTGTCATAAACTACAGGAAATCCAGTGTTACTGTCTGAAACGACATCATGGGTTTATCTATTGTAATTATTTTATGAAAGGCACAATGTGTTTAAAGGTTTCTGGAAACAGACATTAAGGCAACATTAAGGTGAGATATTCTCCTTATATTAATTAATAAAGGCAATGCATGAGTAATATCTATGACTGTAATACATTTATTACATTTCATATTACGTACAGTGTAAAACACAACCTTATTACAACCTTTAAAAAAACACTTTCTACGTTAAACAACAGTAGCTACTTTCATTTACAAAGATCATTATCTTAATTATATAAAAGTTTGAAAAAGTGTTTACAGAACATTAGAGTGAAACATGTAACAATCTTGTAATCTCTATTTGTCCATATTTAATCATGTTTCTTGAGTGTTTTATGATTAAGTCAGTAGTTTCTGCTTACTTACATTAATGAGGAAGTGCCTTTGTGCTCCACAACTGAAGACTTGCTTTGATTAAAATTTTCGACTACCAGACAAGTTCTCAAAATCTCCTTGGTTTCCCATTACATACATGTAAATTCTCACATGAACAAATAAAAAACACAGTTTGATTATCAGTTTTTCAGAATGATCACCAGTAATCACGTCTAAATGTTGCATATAAAACAATCTGCTTTCACTTTCAATTTGTCAGCAAGGTTGCCAAGTATGTTTTGAAAAAACAAACAAAACATATCATCGTTGTTTTTACTCAGTTTGGTTGGTAACACTTTATTATAATGATCAATAATAAGTAATTTAAAAGTGTTTTGCTAATGGTTAACCAATCATTTAAACATTATAGATTTATACATTTATAGATGATTAATAAGTGGTATGTTAACATGTCACAAGTGTGTTTTAAGTCATCCAAAAAATGTTTTTGTATATAAAGAAATGATCATATCATTAAATAAGTAAATGATTAATAATTCCTTGATATATTATAAATCATTTATTTTCACAAATGTGTTGCTCTAACTGTTATTACATTACATTTCTCTAACATTTTAGTGTGAAGCCGTTCAGTATTGTTCACAAATAGTTAAATTTTAACATTAACACTGCAGAACAGATTTATGGGCTCACAATTTTTGTAAATCAAAAATAACAATCATCCTTATTTATTATTAAAATGACTAAATTACGATGTAGCATACAGTTTCCACTTCTCTGTAAATTGCTTTCTCAGAGTATCTGACACTGACATCTAGTGGACGTTTCATCTGTGTCTTTACAGACAAACCCGTTTTACACACTTAAATCAAACACAGAACCAGGAAGAGTGTTGCCAGATTGGGCAGGTTCCCCCCTAACATAGAAAGTATAGATAAGTTATACTTTGAATATAGCACTAAAATTCATTGATTCATACATTTATTTCTTGTGTATATAATATTTTTGTATAACATGTATAGTAATGCTATAATAATGCTGGCTTGGTGTATTTAGAGATGAATTATTGTAATATTTGTGGCCACAACAAAAATGGATGAATGGATGATAAATTAATAGAAAAATGTGATATTTTATGTTGCTGTTATACACTGTGTATATTACTGGCAGTTTAAAAATTACATCATAAAAAGGGTCAAATGTTTAATTATTTAACTACCAAGATTTTACCTTGCACTCTTTTAACTGAGTCACACTGGAATTCATCATTTGCATAAGCACAATAAAACAACAAAATTAAAGTACAATATAAAAATAAAATAAAAACTTAAATTAATTAAAAAAGGAACAATATTAACAAGTTAAATGAAAAATAAAAAGTGCAAGAACAGACATCTATAAACAAATGATGTTTTCAAAGGAATTTGATTTGTTTTGTCAGGGAACAAGAACTTTCTGTTGATCCAGAGGTCGATCTGCAAGAGACTCAGGACAATGTAACAATCAGAGATCAAGCAACTTTTGAAAGCTTTTACATATGAAACATACATCCATGGTTCCAGGATGTCTTATCATCACAGCATCTTACAAAAAAAAAAAAAAAATGCAGAAAATTAATTGAGAAGCACATTAGTTCTAAAAAGGGCAAGACCATAAAGAGAAATCAGAAAATGAATTCATTGCTATTTTCCATCTTCTTAGGACACAAATAATACAATTTCATGATTTTTGTTAAAGACATGACTTTTATTTTTTTAATGTTTGTATCTCTCAGGACACGTCATCCCTTTGGGGGTATAAATTCACTGAAAAAAGAACGCTTGTTTGGAAATGCGTATTACAATGTTTTAGCCTAATTTTTTTTAAACATTTATTCTTAAATTAAACATTCTTTGTAAAATTCTGTTGAACAATAAGTAAAATGCCTATTTATGAATCAATTAGCTTACTATCATAATACACAAATTTCTAGGGCCTTTACATTTTCAATATGATCAAAACTTTGCTGAAAAACCTGTTGTACACAATTTACTTCATGCCTTCTGCCCTCTGATTAAAAGTTTTTGTTTGTTTTTTTAATCTTTTTTGCTCATAAGTCTTTAACGTTTTTTAAAAATTAAATGTATAATAAACATTTACTGCATTTATTTGATTATACACCACTTTTTAAAGTGATAACTTCATTTTGCATTTTTCATGTTACTGTAAATGTCAAATATGACACAACAAGCTTTTGGAAAACATTTATTTGTCCATCTGTCTGTTATCATTGATTTGCAATAAATTGCATATATGAGCCATAAAAGCTTGGGGGTTTATTAAAGAAATTTTCATCAAGCTCGATAATCAACTGTCATGTCTGTTACCAAACAACCAACTATACACAAGCTGCTGCTGTGAGGTTAAAGATGAAAATGTTGAAACAAAACCAGTGTGCTTTTGATTTCATCGCAACAGAGTTTTTTAATAAATATTACATACATTTACATTTCTGTAATATGCATAAATATAATACTCAACAAAAACACACAAGCGTATGTACAAATTTGCATATGTGTTTTTTATAAATCATATTTAATACACATACATATATGCTGATAACTGAAACAGAAATATGGACAAATAAATGTTCCCCAAAATCCTGTTGTGTTATATTTGGCATTTACATTACCATGAATAAATGTAAAAACTATTTTTAACATAAAAAAGGTGTATGAATAATGAAGTAAACCCAAGCTGCTTCAGTAAATATTTATATTCAGTAAATATTTACCTTACATTTACTTTATAAGAATCATTAATAATTCAACAAAATAAACCTCACTCACCAGAAATTACCTTTACCTCATCAAGGGCTCGGCACCTCTCCCCCTTCACAAATTTTGACTCACCACCTGAATTTTTGACAGGTAAAAGAGACACTTGTTAAAAAAATGTTAAAAAGATCCATATTTATTAAGACCTATACCATATTTATTTTCACAATTCATCTCACAGTAAGTATTTTTATGTTCTTACAGTTATATATGCACTGCCCTCCAAAAGTTTGGAAACATCCCTGGCAAAGTGTGGTTTTGGACGATATCAGCATAAATCCTTATCATTTTTTGGTGCAAATACATTAAAGTAAGTTGACATTATCATTGAAGACCAGCAATAATAATTTTCATTTTGATTACATAATAATGGCAATATATACATGTCAAAGTCAGACATGCCCCTTTGCCAGCTGTGATGCCTGATTACTGGTTTAAACTTGGCCCAGGTTTTTAAAAGATTTTTGGGTCAACACATCTTAATTGATTGCCATTTAGCTTTAGAAAACAATGAATTTAGGCCCAGATTATGCAGAGCTGTAATAGCTGCTAATGCTGGATATTTTGATGAATCGAAAATTTACGTTTTTTTGTATGTATAAACTGTTTATGTGATAAAATATGTTTTTGTAGCTTGTGTTGTCCCTTATCAGTGCAAAATGATCACAAATTAAAAAGGATTCATGCCAATATTGTCCAAAACCCCACTTTTCTAGGGCGTTTCCAAACCTTTGGAGGGCAGTGTACACACTAAAAGATTGACTAAAAGAGATTAAAATAAAAAATCACGTGAACAATAATTATTTTACTGATTAAGCACAACAGAAAGCATGACTACTTTCACTCCCCTGCATTTATGCATTTGACAGATTAATGTTCTACCACAGAGACACTTACCTCTCAACACTTACCTCTCAAATTACTGTCCATGAGTGTGTCTATGTCGAATAGCCCCATGAGCAAGATCCGTGCCATGGCAGTGCCAGTGCTGGCTTGGTTAGCTGCTCGCCAGACATTTCTGGGAACCATCACATTTGTCCCAGGATAAATTTCTTCCTGCTAAACAATACGAAAACAACTTTATAGGCTTTGAATAGTAAAATAGCTGAATACTAGCAAGGGTCCACTTCAAACACAAAGTACCAGTGAGGATGAGGGGGGTGTTTGTGGTGGGTCCACACAGCTCTTCCCTTGGTGTAACGTGTGCAGACTTTCTTTTATTTCTTGTATGTGTATTTTAGGGATTTCTGAACATCCAGTAAGAAACACATGGGACAGAAAGATGGGAAAAATGGAAATAGGGGTGAGAAAACAGTTAGATAGGATAGTTGAAAAAAAAAACCCAGATAGGATAGTTGGTTAAAATATATTGTTAATGGTTAGAAAAAGTAATTAGATATGATCATACCAGCCAGGAAATGATTCTTGGTCTCCTGGATTTCTTGACGAAGAAGGCTGATCTCATCTAACTCATCATTTTTTTACTTCTTTAGTTGATTGATAGCTTCCATAATGGCGTTCTCTTGATTGTGCCTTTCTACAGCTTTGTCCTAATAACCATGATAAGAAAGTAATTATTACATAAATCATTTAAAAAAATGTATATTTTACCCAAATTCATTTATTCAAAACTGTTTATTTAAAATAGTAAAAAAATATGACAAATGAAAAGTAATATTACCATACCATTACCAGATAACCATCCAAATGAAAACTGATTATAACTTACTAAATAAATACATAAATTATTTTAGATATTTTACATTAATCATGCATACCTATATATTTTTGGTGTCTACAATGTAAGTGTAGCTGGGATATGTTGTTACACCAGATTATTCATTTTATTTATTTATGGTACTTAATTTTATTTTAATTATTAGTTATTAGTTATGGGGTATTTTATTTTGAAAGAAGATTGTGCGCTCTTATCAGAGGTTATAATCACAGTATGCACGTCGGCTGACGTCATGCGTAATTGAAAGAAATCGCAGCGCAATCTAGGCTCGTCCTCTTTCCGGCTATGTCATTAGAGGAGAGAGGTACGATTTCATGAGCTCTCTTCATTTCATGTATATTAAGTTTTCTAAGTGTTCACTTCATGTTTAAAAGATCAAATGTGAGAAAGTATTCAATCTGACGTTATGTCGAACTGTTATTTCGAGTTATTAATGTGTTAAATGAAGTTTGATAGCTGTTATGGGGTGATAGCGAGCTGCGTGTAATGGCGGCGCTGTGTGTGCAGCACGTGCGAACGATGTGTTAGCGGCTAAGCGGCTAATAACGCGTTTAACGATATACAAAGATTTATGTTTATATAGAGATGTATTCTATTTTATGAAGATAATGAATATTATATTGACGAAGTGAGATGCTGTGTATTCAGAAATTAACTACCTGGTGTACTTAATATATACATTGTGGTTAACAGGCATTGCAGAGCGGAGCAGAGCCGATAACCGTGCCTGTATGTTTTTGTGTTTTATTATTCAGGCACTACAATTAAATCACCTGTGACCAAAACCAGTTGTGTGTGGAAAATCCTTTATTCAAATAAAAATCAACACAACGCAGAGGAACAACCGTTACATAAGTTAATGTTTGTTTGTTTGTTTTTTTTTAAACATCATCTTTTTTGTTCTTGGAAAGCATAAAAGAGAGCAAATGATGATAGTTGTCATATCTGGTTTTAACTATTGCTTTAAGTTAAAGTAGTTGAAAATTACCCCATATGTTACTCACCCTCAAGGCATCCTAGCTGTAAATGTCATTCTTTTTTCAGTAAAACACAATTGGAGATATCATGCATAAGCTTCTGTCTCCTTCAACCTGTTGAATGGGAGTTAATAGTATATGGAACCTTGAACCTAAAAAAAAAACATATGGATGTACTTAACATATAACATTTATTTAACATATGGGGTAATTTTCATTTTTGGGTGAACTAACCATTTAAGTGACCCGTATCTTCAATGCACTTTTTTGCTGCATGTGGTCTTCAGAACATGTTCACTTCTCTCAGGAGAGTCGTACAAGAATCGTTTTGGTGGAGTCACGTGATGCGTCCTAAGTAGTAACACGTAACCAAGAGAGCTCTCCAGAAATCGTGTAATATCATTAAAAATAATTACTGAAACATTCCCCAAACATTGGCAAATTGTCACTGGGTACTGGTGAGCAACGGGAAACAATGGAGCTTCGACCAAAAACCAAGAAAGATGAGCATAGAGCCACCGAAACCACCGAGACAAAGATCCCTCAAAATGGCGCTGAGGGGAACGTCGCCGAAAGGTAAAGTTCTGCGGGGGTGCTCGCCGCGGCGATGAAAGAGTTTCGTGAGATTATTGGGAGTGTTAAGCAGGAGCTGATCTCTCAAATGTCGGATTTAAGGAACTCTATCCAGGGCTCAATTGATACCCTAGTGTCTGTCTCATCTATGCAAGGCCGGATTGTTACGGCAGAGCAAAGAATCAGCGATGTGGAAGATGCTAACTCGGGAAACGAGCAGAGCCTCAATCTCCTTAAAAAAGACAACGAGGTTCTTAAAAACAAACTGGAATATATAGAAAATTACAACAGGCGAAATAACATCCGCTTGATCGGATTGAACAAGGGATTTGAAGGTCGAGACCCGGTCGAATTCTTCAAGACATGGATACCGAGCATCCTGGGTGAAGAGAACTTCGGCGCTTCGCTTGTCATCGAGCGCGCACACAGAGTCCCGGCAACGCGGATCCCGGGGAGGGCCCTGCGACCCATCCTAATCCGATTTTTGAAGTTCCAGGACCATGAAAGCATCCTACGAATCGCCCGAAATAAAGCCCCAATTTCCGTTGAAGGGAAGAGAGTCAGTTTTTTTCATCAGAGGTAATGAGCCGTAGAAGAGGAATGATTCCCGCGCTCAAGGCATTAAAGGAGAAGAACGTCAAATGTCAACTTGTTTATCCCGCCCACATTCAGATTTTCTCGGAGGATGGTGGAGCACGTTTTTGTCAGACGCCGGGCGAAGCTTTTAAGTACCTGTCGGAATGTGACAGAGATGTAGCTAGGCGCGTCTGAGTCGTTTGAAACCGGTACGGTCTCATATATATATCCTAGATTGTCCCGATCCAGTGAATTTTTGTTAGAAATGGACCGGGTGAGTGACTTTATTGACTGAGTGGGAAGTTCACCACGTGAATGCTCGTGATTTCATTTTCTCCCATTTTCTCATTTGGGTACCTTGGTTTGCTTCCCTCACATTCCTCGAGGAAATGTGTCTGTATTGTCTGTATTTTTGTGCTTCTATATGAGACACCTGTTTTATTGACTAAAGACTGTTATGAACGTTCTTTCTTTTGCAAATGACTGAACTTGATAAGTTCTGAAATTGATACCAATAGGTTTGGGGGATTAGTACTTATAAATAATTGTCTTCTCTATCAGTGTTTACATCAACGAGAGCTCGTGGTTAGACCTTTTATTTTTGCTTAAGAAAAGTTAATCTAATCAATTCTCAACGGAATTTTTTTTTTCCCCTCGCTGCTGTATAGTTCTGGTTCAGCAGCTACGTTCGGATATTTGTGTTCAGGTCTGTTTTTTCTTCTTTTGTTTGTCTGTTTTTCTGAGAGATACATCTTAACATCTCAATTCTGTGGTAATATTGGATTGATTTGTTTTAATGTCAATTTGCTATGAGGGTATTCTATTTGATAAATTGGATATTATAGATTATACATGATTAAACCTTTGAAATTTGTGACATTTAATGTGAAGGGTCTACATAGCCCCATTAAAAGAAAAAGAGTCTATATGTACCTTAAAAAGCTGGGGGCAGAAATAGTTTTCCTGCAGGAAACGCATTTAACAGACTCTGAGCATCAAAAATTAAAAAGGGAATGGGTGGGTCAGGTGTTTGCATCCTCGTTTAACTCTAAGTCAAGGGGAACTGCTATACTGATAAATAAAAATATCCCTTTCACAGTTACAAAATCAGAACTCGATCCTTCAGGACGATATGTTATGATACAAGGCCGTATGTATTCTGAACAGTGGACGATGTTGAATATATATGCTCCAAATATTGATGATCATTTGTTTATGCAAAATGTTATGTTCCAAATTGCTCAATCATCAGGCTCACTGTTGGTTGGTGGAGACTATACTTTTTGTCTAGACAATGTACTTGATAGATCTTCAACTAAACCAGTGTCTCTTTCTAAAGCTGCTAAATCCACCAATGCTTTTATGAAAGATTTAAATCTGACTGATGTTTGGAGGCAGAAACATCCACAAGACAGAGGGTACTCTTTTTATTCACATCCTCATGATACGCATACTCATATAGATTATTTCTTGTTATCTACCCAATTTCTGTATCGTGTGTTGGATATTGAATATCTCCCTCGCTTAATGAGTGACCATTCTCCCTTGGTAATGTCATTGTCCATTCCAGAGAAAACGAGAGGGACTTATAGGTGGAGACTAAATCCCATCCTTCTTAAACAATCTGAATTCTGCAAATTTACAAGAGAACAAATTGATATTTTTACTTCTACTAATAAATCTTCTTGTACTAACAGTTTTATATTATGGGACACTCTAAAGGCTTATCTTAGGGGCCAATGCATTTCTTATACTAATAGTTTAAAAAAAATAAAAATCTCTAAATTGAATAGGCTAGAATCTGGAATTTCAGCACTGGAAAAAATATATCACAGGGCTCAGTCTAAGGATGTTTACAAGGAATTACTTAATAAAAAATTGGAGTATAATAATATGAATACGTACCAGGCAGAGAGGGCTATTATTAGCTCTAAACAGCGTCATTACGAACTTGGTGAGAAAGCGCATAAAGTTTTGTCCTGGCAATTAAAACGAGATGACCAAAAACGAATGATAAATGCTATAAATACAGGAAATGAAGAAACATACAATCCTACAGAGATTAACGATGCATTCAAGCAGTACTATACTGAATTATATACTTCTCAGACAGGTACAGATCATTCACAAATGGATGCTTTCTTGTCCTCAGTTCATCTGCCATGTCTTTCAGAGGAAGATAGGATTAGTTTGGATCAACCTTTCTCGGCCCCTAAGTTGATTGAAGCCATTCATCTATTGCCTAATAACAAATCCCCGGGTGAAGATGGGTTCCCATCTGAATTTTATAAAGAATTTAAAGATTTGCTTGTCCCATATTTGATTGAAGTGCTTGAACAATCTAGAGCTGATAAATGTTTCCAGAGTCTTTCTCTAATGCAATAATTTCAGTTATTTATAAGAAAGGTAAGGATCCGTTAAAATGCGACTCCTACCAATTTCGCTCCTTAATGTGGATTATAAATTAGTTACCAAAATGACGTCCAAGAGATTAGAAACTCGTATTCCATTGCTGATTAATCCAGATCAGACTGGTTTTGTAATTGGGAGACTTTCTTCAAACAATCTGAGGAGGTTTTTTAACATTATCCATATAGCTAAAGAAAAACATATACCCGGAGTGGCTGTTTCTCTTGATGCTGAAAAAGCATTCGATTGGGTCGAATGGCCATACCTTTTTGAGGTATTAAAAAAATTTGGATTCGGACCAGCATATATTGACCTAATTCAATCACTTTATAAATCACCCAAAGCAAAAATTGTTACAAATGGAATTATTTCTGCTTCATTCCCATTGTATAGAGGATGTAGACAAGGATGCCCCCTAAGCCCAGCTCTCTTTGCCCTGGCTATTGAACCTCTAGCTGAGGCTATCAGATCCAATCCTAAAATAAAGGGCTTTGAAATCGGCCCTGAGACTCATAAAATAACATTATTTGCTGATGATATTCTTTTATTTCTTACTAATCCCAGAGAGTCTTTGTTTAGTTTACAGAATATGTTACAATTGTATAGCACTTTATCTGGGTATAAAGTTAATATTGATAAAAGTGAAATTTTACCATTGTCAGGGTTTGACCGTACTGCACTGGATGGTTTCTCTTTTAAGTGCTTACCCAGTGGTATTAAATATTTAGGTATACAAGTAGATGGTAATTTAAAGAATCTTTATAAACTTAATTTGGCCAGTCTCTTAGAAAAAGTGGGTAAAGATTTAACTAATTGGATGGATCTACCCCTCACATTACTTGTTAGAATAAATGCAGTTAAAATGAACGTTTTGCCCAAATTTTTATACTTGTTTCAATCTCTACCAATTTCCATCCCTAAATCCTTTTTCACTACTCTTAATGGATTGATTAGATCATTTATTTGGCACCGTAAAACTCTGAGGGTCAGCCTTGATAAATTGGCTTTAGATTACAACCAAGGAGGACAGAGGCTTCCCAATTTTAAAATGTGTTATTGGGCAGCCCAATCCAGGTACTTGGCCCAGATGTTTGCCGGGACCCCTTTTCCCTCTTGGCTTAATATGGAGAAATTTGAGATAAAAGAAGATTGTCCTATCAGTATAGTGTATACATGGAATGATGTACTGATCAAAAGAAAAAACAGTAATCCCATGATTATTCATTCAGTTCAAACCTGGAATAAGCTGCGGTCACTACTGGGACAGGCTAATTTTCTTTCTCCTAAAACACCTTTATGGGGAAACAAAATGCTCCCAATGTGTCATCAAAACAAAAAATTTAGGATTTGGTTCGAGAAGGGAATTACACATTTGGAGCATTGCTTTGATGATAGCATTTTAATGTCATTTGAACAGTTAAAGGAAAAACATAATCTGAGTAATAAAGAATTTTTTAGTTATCTGCAATTACGAGATTGTTTAAGGGTTAAATTAAAAAGTTTTCCCAAGATACCTGATTTGACAGGAATTGAGCAAATTTGTTATTCTGATAAACCACTGCATAAAACAATCTCTAGAATTTATGAAGCTCTGATCTCAAGTCAACCTTTAGATGATGCAGACAAATCCAAAAGTAGATGGGAGCAGGATTTGGAGATAAGAATAGATGGGGACCTATGGGGTCAATTATGTAAACATGGGGTCACTTCAACTTTGAATTCCAGATATAGATTAATTCAATTTAATTTTTTACACCAACTTTATTATACTCCATCCAGATTGCATACATTTAATAACAGTATCTCACCACTTTGCTTCAGGTGTGGTACAGAGGAAGGAACATTTTTACATTCTACCTGGTTGTGTCCGAAAGTGATGGTGTTTTGGGTACAAGTATGTAACATTATATCACAAATTCATGGAAGTAATTTTCCAGTGGACCCAGAGGTGTGTTTACTAGGTAATTTTACCAATTCTAACCTCCAACATAGTCACACGATTAAGCTGACTGAAATGTTGTTAATAATAGCTAAGAAATGTATTGCTCTGAAATGGAAAGCAGACATTGAGGTGCCAACTGGATTGTGGTTGTTGGAGGTGTGTAGTTGTGTACCATTAGAAAAGATTACATATTCTATGAGGGGATTATTTTATAAAATCTGGGACCCCTTTTTGAATTATATAAAAACAGTACCACAGGATTTGATTTGATAAGTGCTGATTAGTGCCGATTTGATAAGTGCTTTGTTAAACTGACATATTTTATATGTTAATTATGTTACACTTGTAATATTTATATTGTATCTCTCTCAATGTTTTTATTTTTTTATTATTATTTCCATTTTGTGTTTGGTCTTTTGTTTGTTGATATTATGTTTGAAAAAAAGCAAAATAAAAAAAAAAAAATAAAAAAAATAATCGTTTTGGTATTCTGCTTCAGAAATAAGGTTAAATCGGTTTACTGTCGGGGTCCTGTTGTGATGAATCGCAACATCATTTATGTATTGCTTTTTGTATATTCACAAATTTTGCTTATTATTAGACAAACTACATTATTTTTTAAGATTATGCCAATGAATGTTACATTAGCATATTATATCATATGAATAAAGTTATAATTAAGTAAAATTGTTGAGAAGCAGCTGAGGTTCTTTAATTCATTTTTTTTTTAACCTCAGGAGTGCTTGATATGTAGCTGCACATACAAAACAAAGTGCACGAGCCATGAATGGATTAAGAAAAAATTTACAAATTTACAGTTAACTGAATCAAAAATTATCTTCATATTGCACGACAGTAACAGACCATCTACAATTCAGTTAATAGTCAATTAACAGCTGCAACAGACAATTAATTTAATATACAAGTATATAAAAACATGTTTAATCACATTTATTAGATGTATAAGGTGTGTTTTGTATATTGTATATATTTTACATTTGAAAATAAACTACAACATTTGTTTTATCATAATCTGCGAGACCGTTACGTGCACTTCAACATATATTTCATGCTCAGGAAGGATTTTGTGATTGAGACAGCATTAAAATGGTGCCTTGACTATAGGGAGCTGAGTGAGAGGTCGCTTGGGTTTCGCGTCACTCGCGTCCGGTGTCATGTTCTAAGTAGTTTTCAGATTTAAGACTTTAAAACAATTAATTACCATAGAGAATTAAACACCTTCTTGAGAAAAGTTGACTTACCTGCAACCTTTGTAATCGTGGCCATGTATACTGGAAACCCGCCTCTGGGTCGTTTCCAGTACCCCATTCGACGGCAAATGTTTCGTCAGACAGGATTTCACCATTTAGATATGAGTTCACATCAAATTTTCTAATTTTTTTGGGTGTCAACAATGCTGTACTTCCCTGCATCTTCTCCTCCACACCACTTGACCAAAGCAAACATTTTTATGAAGAAAATAATCTCAATAACGAACCGACAGTGCTTCTGGAAAATCCGTTGTATGTTAATAACTGCTTCAAATGGCTGTTAAACTGACTGACCAATGAGAAGAGACGATTTACTCACCTCGTGATTAAACCAATCTTAAAAGCCCAGGAGTTGCTTTGAGATTGCAGTTCAAATCACAGAAGTATATGGTGCCTCACGGATGGAGTACAGAAAATACCTACAAAAACGTGGATCAGTACCAGCACGAACTGAGCGTCGTTGGAAGAGGTAAGAAGAAAGCAAAATTACTCGCAAGGCAGTTAAGCTCAGTTAGAGCTAAGTCACATCGCCATTTTGATTTTAACCGGACATGACGGGGAGATTCTTCTTTTTAAGATGTTTTAACTGACAGCGAAGCTCATGGTCTGTATGTGTTTTTGGATTGTTCTGCTGACAAAACAATTAAAACTATCTCTCCAAATTACAGCAGACAAAATAGCCTTACTATGGATGCCATTACATGGTAAATCTGTCCCTCACTGCCTCCCTTTCATACCTGTAAATTATGACGGCGCTTTTAAGCCTCACAATCGAACACATGATTAGTTATGTCTCAAGACAACGTAAACAACTCGTAGAATTCGTGTTAATCTATTCATTCTGTCTTAAAGTGACAGAAAAAAAAAAAAGTAGTACTAGTAATAGTTTTATGTAGTAGGCTCTTTCTTTTAACTGTAAGACCTTTATTTCGTTTGTCTTATTGCATGATTATTGCATAATTTTTTTTAAATGCATAGCTAATTTATTGAAAGTTAAATTAATAGCTATAAATAATATTTCATTTCAGATCCAGGCTGTGTCCAAAGGTTTCATCTGCTAAAAAGGTATGTCTTTCTTCTGTCTTCAAAACATAATTTTATGTTGGTTTATTTTATTATTATTATTTTATTTTAACAAACGTTTGTGAGTAAAAACTTTTTTAGAAGTTAATTAAGTCTCCTCACATTGGAATTTAGCTGAATTGAGATGGGTTTGTGTGGATGTGATTTTTGCATTGATGTATTTACCACCTCTTATTAGACATATTCAGATGTCTTTGACCAGCAGCTGAATGCATGTCCTTTGGTTGCTGTTTGTGACTCAGTTGCAAGACCTCTGGTCCAAAACCTGAAGCAATTCAATGGAGAATTTGAGTGTTCTTATTGTTTACAAAAGGGCACTGTTGTAGAGAAGGGTCAAGGTCATGCTTGAGTTTTCCCATTTGAAGATGGTACTGAATTGAGAAGTCACACCCAGACTTTAAAATATGCTGGTGATGCCCTGACAGCCCATGGCCCTGTTAAAGGTGTAAAAGGACCATCTGTTTTGTTTTTAACGCCATCTTTTGACCTTATTTAAGGTTGTGTACCTGATTATATGCATGCCTGCCTTCTTGATGTGGCAAGATCAGTGACCTCTATGTGGACTGAAAGTGACAACCATAAAAATCCATGGTACATAGGAAAATATGTATCTGACATTGATGCTAAACAAATCCAACCACCATCATGTGTTTCCAGAGTGCCCAGATCCTTGAACGATAGAAAATACTGGAAAGCTCATGAATGGTACATGTGGCTTCTGTATTACAGCATACCTACACTTACAGGGATTTTACCAGACCGTTACCTGTCACATTGGGCTACATTTGTGAAAGGTTTGGCATTGCTCTTGCCTGAAAGTGTCACTTCACAGCAGATTTCAGAAGCAGAAGTCCTGCTTAAGTTGTTTGTGACTGACATGGAGATTCTGAACGGTATACATTATATGTCTTACATTGTCCATCTATGTCTTCATTTGGCACAAAGTATAAGAAACTGGGGTCCATTATGGGCTCACTTGAGTCGTACAATCAAAGTATTCTCAAAATGATCAGTAGTACACAAGGTGTCCCTCTGCAAATTGCAAAAATCTTTCAATTGCAAAAAGCTCTTCCTCTGTATGAAAAAAAATCAAATGTAGTGACACTGACAGATAACACACCATTTAAGGTTGATGTTTTTATTGTAGCAGATCTGGGAAACGGGGAGTGTTGTTATGCTGTTGGTCAGTACTTTGGAAAAAAAAAGCACAATTTTTTCTCCTCTTTAACAAATCCACACCATTTTGTCCCTGTTGGAAAAATGCTTGGGCACCTTACTGCTGTACCCACCTCATCTATATACAGAAAGTGCCTGTATATGAACTTGCAAAGCCAGCCGGTTGATTATGTTTTCACATTTTTAAACCGGTTTGAACTTACAACTTGAGTGAAAGCTTTAGCTGTAACTGAACTTTGGATTAAAGGATAGTTCACTCAAAAATGTAAATTCTGTTATGATTGACTCAGCCTCAAGTTGTTCCATATCTGTATAGATTTCTTTGTTCTGCTGAACACAAAGGAAGATACACTGCCTGGCCAAAAAAAAGTCGCTGTTTGGATTTTAATAGGCAAATAATTTAGAGTCTGTGAATGGTTCCTTTAACCCTAAAAGAGTGTGTGGCTTTTCATTTTTTTCAAACAACCATGTAGGAAAACGTATCATGGACATATTCCAAGATGACAATGCCCAGATTCATCAGGGTTTAAACTGAATTTCACACATGAACTGGCACCTCAGATTCCTGACCTTAACCTCAGTGAAAGTCTTTGGGATGTGCTGGAGGAGACTTTAAACAATGCAAGAGGTGATCATTCTGTAAAGCCATCCAAAAGACTCACTGAGGTTAAGGTCAGGACTCGGAGGTGCCATTTCATGTGTGAAAATGATTCTTCATGCTCTCTGAACCACACTTTCAAAATTTTTATTCTGATGAATCTGGGCATTGCCAACCTGGAATATGGCCATGATACGTCTTATAACATGGTCGTTTAAAAAAAATGAAAAGCCACACATTTCCATCTTTTAGGGTTAAAGGAGCCGTTGCCAAACATATAACATGCTAGAAACATAATAATCACTGTAATAATGATCCATTCATAGACTCTAAAGCATTTCCCTATTAAAATCCAAACAGCGACTCCTTCTTTTTTTTTTTTTTTTTTTTTTGGCCGAGCAGTGTACTTTGAAATATGTGTGTTTGAATAAAGTTGTGATGCGTTTGTATGGGCGTGTAATTTCATCAGATTTGTACATTTCATACCTATGAGCTATATTGTCTTTTTAAATTCAATACTACAAGATTGTTATTCAAGACATGGTCAGTACCTTCAAGAAGAATAAAAAAATGAACAAGGAGCTGTGTATTGTATGGCAATAAAAATTGAGGCTTTTTTCTTAACTGCTTTCATGACTATCTATATGATCAAATAGTTTCATAACTGTGTAAAAAGTAAAAAAAAAAAAAAAAAAAAAAGGTCATCCACATGTTTGTACATGTATGTTCTCATATATGGCTCATTCAAACAGTGTTATTACAAATATGCACATACATGTTCACATATATTAACTATCGCTTTATATATATATATATATATATATATATATATATATATATATATATGGTCATATATGGCCATATATCACAACGTGCCTGACAGCACTCAATGCACGATTAACACTGATAAATGTTTAAATCACTTGGTAACAGAAAAATACAATATTCACACTCATGAACTGTTTAACTGGCAATTATCACTATCTTGATAAACAGATACTTTTGCTCACTGACGCACACTTCAACACGGACAGTCCTCACACTTTCCTGCTGAGTCACTCTCTCACTTTCTGCACATGAGGGCAGGTCAAAGGTAGTGCATGTGCACCGACCAGACCTTTCTAACAATGAGTCTTTATACAGTTCCTGCTTCCTGTCATGTGACTGGTTACAAAAACCATCTTCCCACATCTGTCATGAGAAATGTTTATACATCTGTGAAAAACCAAACAGAAGTGTTAAAGTCTCACGAAACGAAACTCAAACGAAACTCTGTGGCTTTATATTTAAAAGCAAAGAAATTAAGATGCTATAAATGTCAGCATTTTACTGTTGTTCTGCTGTATACAATTCTTCTTCTTCTTCTTCTTTTTCTTCTTCTTCTTCTTCTTCTTCTTCTTCTTCAGTGCATTAGGATTACACTATTCCTTTACTGATTTGTGAATTTTTCGAATGAATAAATAAGATTTCCATTAATGTAAGGTTTGTTAGGACAGGACAATATTTGGCCGAAATACAACTAATTAAAAAATCTGGAATCTGAGGGTGCAAAACAAACAAAAAAAAGTTCTCAGCAATGCATATTACTAAACAAAAATTTAATTTTTATATATTTACGGTAAGAAATTTACATCATGGAACATGATCTTTAGTAAATATCCTAATGATTTTTGGGTGTAAAAGAAAAATAGACAATTTTGATACATACAATGTCATACAGTTTTATACAATGTATTGTTGGCTGTTGCTACAAATATACCTGTGCAACTTAGGTTGCTAGTTTTGTGGTCCAGGGTCACAATTTTTGTAACTTACATAAAAATAAATATTAGAAATTGGTTATTGTTATTATTATAAAATATGGTACAATACAAATAGTGCAACTGCACAATATTTATTGATTTATTAGAAATTAAAAGTAATATAAATATATTAATATTTATTATTATTTTATCATTTATTGATGAATTAATAATTGATTAAATTATATTTTTATTGAAACCTTATTATACTGTAAAATAAAGTTAGTGTTTATTATTATTATTATTCATAAATACTTACTTTTTTATTTTGGAGTGCAGTAGAATTATTACAATTGTAACGTTTCTTATTTGTTATAATATAAATAATAACAATAATAATTTTATTATTATTATTAATGTTATTATTTTGTTATTATAAAACATGGTACAATACAATTATTATTATTGAAGAATTGATAAATTATATTTTTATAATACATGAAAATAATAATAATAATTATTATTATTATTATTTAATTAAATACTCACTTTTTATTTTGTAGTGCAATAGCATTATTACAATTGTAACATTTCTTATTTGTTATAACATAAATAATAAATGGAAATAATAATAGTAATAATAATAATAATAATTATTATTATTATTATTAAAATATGGTACAACACAATTATTGCAATAGGACCATATTTATTATAAATTAAATAAAAGTAATATACTATTTATAGTTATTATATTATTATTTTATTATTTATTGATTAATTGATCATTTAATTATATTATTTAATAAATGAAAAATAAATAATAAGAAGTATTATTATTATTATTAATTATTATTATTATTTAATTAAATACTCACTTTTTTATTTTAGAGTGAAATAGGATTATTACAACTGTAACATTTCTTATTTGTTATAATGGAAATAATACATGGAAATAATAATAATAATAATAATAATAATAATAATAATAATAATAATAATAATAATTATTATTATTATTATTATTATTATTATTATTATTATTATTACAAAAGTAATATAATGATATTTATATTTATTATTTTATTAATTATGTTATTATTTATTGGTGAATTGATAATTAAATTCTATTATTTATAATAAATATTATTATTATTATTATTATTATTATTATTATCATTATTATAAATACTGTCTTTATTTTATAGTGCTACAGGGTCATTGTAATAGTAAAGTTTTTTTTCTGTTTAATTGTTATAATTTAAATAATGAAATAAAGTATTTGATATTTTGGTTATTATGAAACAATTACTTTTTTGACAGTGTGATAGATTATTGCAACTGTGACATTTCTTTATAGATTTGTTGTAATTTAAATAATAAAATTATTATGTTGCTTATTAATATTATTACTGTTAAATACAGACTTTAATTTTACAGTGCAATATGAGTATTAATATATTTATATATGAGTATTAACAATTTTTTGAGCATTGATTTGTTTGATTGGTTTACTTAAAGTTTAAACAAATTATTTATTATTATTATTATTATTATTATTATTACTATTAATACATTTATATTTTACAGTACAATAGGATTTTCACAACTGTAACATTTCTTTATGGATTTAATGTAGCAGTAATATATTATTATTATTATTATTATTATTATTATTATTATTATTATTATTATTATTATTGTTGTTGTTGATGATAGTGGGTTATTAATTGATAATTGTTCAATTTATAAAATATTCTTTGAAATATATTATGTTTTTTTTTAAATCTTATTGAAGTGTAAAATAGAATTATTTTTTATTATTATTATTATTATTATTTAATATTAAGTTAAAATATTACATTTAATATGAATTTAATATTAAATACTGTATTATTGTGCAGTGCAATATGATTATTGCTATAGCAATAGTTTTTTAGCTATAGTTATAGTAAAATTATTACTACTACTACTACTACTACTGATAATAATAATAATAATAATAATAATAATAATAAAATATTTTTATTTGATAGTACAATAGTATTTGTCACACCAGACATAAGACTTTGAACCTTATATTGCTATACGCTTCCACCTTTGTGATCTCACTTCCCTTTTTGTCTTTAGGTTGGAAGCCTCTGAGTTCATTCAAATAAACCTTGTGTTCACAACTCACCTCCTCTTTGCCTCTGTCAACTGTGACAGAAGACCAGCCCTGACAAAAGAACTACATGCACTATGGATCCCACTGCCACCGTCTCTCCACCACCGTCCAGTCCCATGCCTCGTCCAGCGACCTACTTGGGAGAAGCGGCCACATGCAGTGGGTTTTTACTACTATGTTCCCTATACTTCGAGCTCCACCCTCACCAGTTCGCCAACGATCGAGCGAGGGTCGCCTTTATCATCTCCCTCCTTGCCGGAAGAGCCCTGCATTGGGCTGACGCCTTGTGGAATTCGGAGAGTCCTTTGATCTACTCGTTATCAGGCTTCATGAAGCATTTCAAGGAGGTTTTCAGTCAGGCTACCACCGAAATTTCAGCCAATTTAACAATCCATGACTACACTCTCCGCTTCCGCACCCTCGTGGCCAGTAGCGGGTGGAACGAGACCGCCCTCCTTGCAGCCTTCCGGCGAGGACTAAACCCGCTCCTTCATCAGCACATGGCCGTCTATGAAGATTCGGTAGGCTTGGAGAGTTTCTTGCAGAAGGCTTCCCATATCTCTCAACATCTAACCACTTGCCATATGGAGCTTCCACCCACTGCTGCCACCACTCCCGAGCCTGCTCCTCCAGCACCAGAGCCTATGATCACGGAGAGTTATCTGTCCCGCGCTGAGCAAGCATGTCGCTAACGGGCTCTGCATATACTGTGGTTCTCAAGACCACCTTCTGCGCACCTGCCCAGTCCGTCCACCATGCCCAGCAGTGAGTACTGTCCATATCAATCCTTCTGTTTCTCGTGTCCCTGTAAATTTATCCAGTATGCTATAGCTAGTTTCTGTCTTCTTATAAATAATGGCATCCATGTATTGCTTTATATGTTAATATAAGAACTTTAAAATCAATAAATGATTGGACTGGAAGCCAGTGTAGTTGCACATATGACTGCGGGATGGTGTGTAAGTTAAAACACAAGCAGCTAAGTTTTGCACATACTGCAGTTTTTTTAATCAAATTTGTGGGTAACCCTGCAAAAAGTGAATTACAATAATCAAGCCTGGATGTTATAAAGGCATGAATAAGCCTTTCTGCATCAGGCATAGAAAGAAACGGTCTTAAACATGCAATATTCCGGAGATGATAAAAGACTAATTTAGTAACATTCTTAAAATAAGTGTTAAAAGTCAGATGTGCATCATAAATCACACCCAAATTCCACACCTGCACAGAAGGAAGAATCTGGCAATCATCCACTGTAAGTTTAAAATTACTACATCTATTTACAGCAGTTGAAGTGTCAATCAATAGAACTTCGGTTTTGGAGCAGTTTAACTGTAGGAAGTTGTGTTTCATCCAGGTCTGTATTTCCAGGAGACAAGCAGATAAAGTTGAAAGTGCTGATGTAACATCAGGTTGAGTACTAATGTAAATTTTATGTATCATCTGCATAGCAATGATAACCCAGACCATACTTTTGAATAATCTGCCCAAGAGGCAACATATAAATGCTAAAAAGAGTAGGACCCAATACCGACCCCTGAGGAACACCCTGCCACAATGGAACAGTCAGACATCTGTTTGCACCAAAATAGACAAATTGAGTGCGTTCTGAAATTTTGTAATCTATCCAATAGTATAGTGTGACAAATGGTATCAAATGCAGCACTGAGATCTAATAAAACCAAAATGCCACAAACCCCAGAATCTGCAGCAACAAGGAGATCGTCCATTACTTTCAAAAGGACAGTCTCCATACTGTGTCCAGACCTAAACCCTGATTAAAAAGGTTCTAGTAGTCTAGAAACCAGAAACAGATGCAATAGTATTATAAATATTCTCAATTTTACATGAGAAATATTTAAGAAAATCATTGCACCGCTCTGTGGTGAGGCAATTAACCTTAGAGATCAGTTGGGTTAGATTATTAATTGTATTAAACAAAACTTGTGGATTCTCTGTTTGTTCTTTGTGGCGTTGTTCATAATAAGATGAATCAACGGTGATGAAAATAGATTGAGCCAATGGACTTCTGTTCTGAAGTAATCTCCGAATGTAAAGAGAAGGGATGAACAAATCATGGATCTATTTCTGTTTCTGTGGTCTGTTGTAACCACCTCAGAATAATTCTTATATGACAGGCCCAATTGTAAAAACCTATGTCTACAGGTAACTGCAATTTGGATCATTTAATTCTAGGCTTTTTTATGCCAAATAAACCTACAAAAAACCTTTTCTAAATCTGTAAGGATCTTTTTGGCAATGTATAATGGAATCATCTGTAAAGGGTATAATAATCTAGGAAGTACATTTATTTTTATCGAGTTTATTCCATCTATCCAAGAGTTTGGGAGGTCTATGCTCTAGATCATTTTTCACTGTTTTCAGGACTGGGACAAAATTTAGATTGAATAATTTTATTAATTAGGAAATGGTGATAAAGGGCAGCCCTGTCTGGTGCCTCACTTCAGATCAAATGGAGGTGAACATAAACCATTTGTGAGGACTGCTGCTTGTGGTGCCCTATATATTATTTCTATCCATCCCACAGAATTATCCCCCAAACCCACATGTTGCCGAACTTCAAACAAATACCTCCACTCCAAGCAGTCGAAAGCTTTTTCAGCATCAATAGAAATAACCATGGCCTTACATTGAGTTGTAAAATAGTATTGTGCAATGCCCATAAGACGTCTGATATTCGTAAGTGTCTTGTAGAGTCTTTGTCTTGCAAAAATGAGGAAGGGAGACAACCTAATTTGTAGATTCTTTGTTTTGCATAAAATATGGCAGTTTCTGCTTTCTGAGTTAACAACTGACCTAGTTGCTATAAGCTCTCTGTGCAGCTTATTACTGTGTTAATTTTTGAATTTACTTTTGACTGTAAATTCAACTGTGTCTGCAGAAAAGTTTCTTAGCTGAAGCATAGGAGATTATAGATTTCCTGAGGAAAGCCTTCTCTGTGTCCCAAAGGAGGGATGCACTCACATTATTGATGCTGTTTCCAAGAAAAAAGTCCATTGGCAGTTAAAATATTACAAAAATTCTTGACTATTTAAAAGAGAAGTGTTCAATTGCCAAGATTTAAATCGGGCATCTATATGGTGATGCTATACTCAGCGTTACAGGAGCATGGTCTGACATATTAATTTTTCCCTATGTGGCACATGTAAATTCTGTCTAGAACCAGTCTTGATGTAAAAAAAAAAATAATCAGTTCTTAAGTATATCTGATAAGGTGAAGAAAGTGTAATCTTTCTCAGTTGGCTCTCTTACTCTCCAGGGGCCTAATTTATCAGTCGAATGTAAAAAAAACGAGTGCTCACAAATCAACAACAGAGTTCACGTGTGATTCATGAAACATTTGTATGCCGTCAACAGACCTTGAGGGGCATGTGCTGAAACTGAAAAAGGGCACCCCCATTTTTTTTGGTCACATCTTAATGACAAATTAATTAAAAACTTTAGATTTATTCACTATTAATAACCATAATAATAGTAATATAGTTTGAAGATAAATATTTTTTAGCTATTCTGTTTGATTTTATAAGCTAATTTGTATTATTTGGTTAAAATGTTTATGTGCATCATTAAGAGGGGATTTTTGTATTTTTGCCAAACTATTTTGAAATATAATTTAATCATTCAGTTCAATTATAATTTAATGCAAAGACTTGATATTGTTGAGGACCAGGGATGTTGGTTTCATGAAGGTCTAAGATAAGCCAGCAATTAAAAAAATAATAAAATATAAATTATATATGAATATGAAAAGTTTAAATTGTACAAGAGCTCCTCATTTCTAATCCTATATATAGGCTTAAATTCTGCATGATAAAATATAAAGATTTCACTGTAATCTGATTTTGTAATATATATATATATATTTTTTTTTTTCGGTTACGAAAACATTATTTAAAACCATATTTTACTACGTTTATTAATGTAAAGACGAGCGGAGAGTATATAATATTAGATCAAGAAATGAGCTAGCTAGAGAATACCTGCATATTAACAGTGTAAACATGAACCATGCGAACATATAATATGGTTTAAATGTTAATAAATGAAGTGTATCCGCAGATTTTTTTAATAAATATGTTTAGGTGACGAGGATCACTCAGTCCCTTTCTGTCAAACTCAAATGCAGTTACGGGGTTTTGGACCAGCAAATGTGCAAGTAGAGATGGTCCTCCGAATGTGTGCAAATGCACATTTTGTCCGTCATTAAAACGGCGGCATCACATTACAAACAGGTTACAAAGTTTGTTGTAGCTATTATGGGCACTCAGTTTTTTTCTGTTCTAAAGTACATTTGGCCAAAATCTCATTTTGAGATGAAATTCTACTGTATGCACAGGCTATTTAAGTGTACTGTCAACATATTCCTATAATTCAGATCTGTTAAAGGATTGTTAGGCTGCATTAATTAGGTCAGCCGGAACCGGGAACACTTCCCATAACACCCGATGTACTCAGTGCATCGTCAGAAGAATGGCATCTACGCTAATATTAGTCTGTTTCTTTCTTATTCTGAGGTCACCTTAACCACCAGATCCAGCCTGTATCCAGATCAGATGGTCACTGCAGTTCTCCGGATCAAGTCCATACCCGGCCCAGACGGTGGATCAGCACCTAGAGACGACCGCTACAGCCCTGAATGTCAGCGGAGACCACATCGACTAGATGAGCCCCAGAGACGGATCCCCAGTGAAGACCTCGTCACCTACAAGGCTGTCGGCACAGGACCACGGGAACCAGATGAGTCCTCTGCGTCTGGCCAGAGGAGAACTGGCCCCCCGACTGCCTTTACCTGAAAATTGAGTGTTTATTGTTGCCCTTTTGCATTGTTGATGTACTATTTCCTATTTAATACTGTACAGCCGCTTTGTCACAATTCTGTATTGTTAAAGGCATATAAATAAAGGTGACTTGACTTGACCTCACATGCCTGGCCATCAATCCCATCATATAAATGATCATACGTTGATATATGTGGTGGCTAAAAACAATCGTTATTTAAATATCACGCCCCTAAAAACACCCAGATATAGAAGCCTTGCCCCTAGAGTTTACGACACGAAGAAACGAAACCCGGCCAAAAAGAGGAAGTAAACTCATAAAAGAGAAATTGATCTTACTCTAAAAACACCCTTTAACCTTATATTTGCAAGCAATAACATTAATTTATATAGCATGTATATTAAATACCAATAAATATAATGGAACATTTATAAACATTATAGCCTATTTAGTTCTGCTTAATCCACAACAAACTTTCAATTGAACGGTATTACAGAACAAGAATGAAAAATGAGTAGCTATAAAATATTATATTAAACTATAAAGTAAAACACAAATTAGGCTAGTGAATACAGAATACAAATGCTGAGCTAAAATGAATGAATAAGCAAAGTGAAACTAAATGACATTGGGCTCACAAGCCTCTGTCATCGACATCCAAATGTTTCCATTTTTGCCATGTAACATTTGGTTACTAAACTATTATCCATGATGTTGTTGAAATGCAAAAAACAAATAAATAAATAAATATTATGTTATTCATGATGTAAACAAGTCTTTGTACTTCACGTGTTCCAATATCCACATAAATCTTCCTTCACATGAGCAGAAATGTTAGGCGCTGTCACGTAATGTTGTTGGGGAACGCAGGAGACGCAGAGGGTTACACTTTATTTTGATAGTCCACTTTAGACATTCTATGAACTATAAGTAACTTTGCAACTACACGTCAACTAATTCTCATTCATTTGCAATTACATGTCTACTAACTCTCAGAGCAGACTGTTAGGTTAGGTTTAGGGTTAGTAGAATAAGTTAACATATACTTGCAAAGTTTAGAAGAGTGTTAAGCAGATATTAAGCAGACAGTCTTCTAATACTCTAATGACTAATTGACATGCAGTTGCAAAGTTACTTACTGTTAGTAGAATGTCTAAAGTGGACTATCAAAATAAAGTGGTACCACGCAGGGATACATTTAAACAATCTTTAATAAAAGTGAACAGAAAGGGAAAACAAAAACTCAGGAGCTGGAAAACACACGTAAGAAACTAGTAGACCAGACGAAGGGCAACTGAACAGGAAGGAACTTATATACACAAAAAAATTAATAACAGATGCAGGGCTAATTAACAAATAAAACTAAACAAGAACAGGAAAATGACCAAATAAGGAAAACAGGAACTAAGGCTGTAGGGAAAACATGAAACACAAAGTCCAGAATCCTGACAGTACTCCCCCCTCCCAGAAGGTGCGTCTCACGCCGTAACATAACAACCAGGGAGGGGGTGGGTGCCCTGGAGGCCAGTAACTGATGGAGACATTGAGGGCCTCCAGGGCAGATCAGGGAGCTTGGGGAGCCATGGTGGAGCGGGCTCTGAAGGGCGCTCTGGAGGTGCGGGCACTGGAGGACTGGAAGGGACCAGCAGAGACGTAGGAGACTCATAAGGGCTGGACGGAACCAGCGGAGATGTAGGAGACGAAGGAGACGATTTCCTATTTAATACTGTACAGCCGCTTTGTCACAATTCTGTATTGTTAAAAGCGTTATATAAATAAAGGTGACTTGACTATTACCTCCATCTTGGCCGGGGACTGGCTCTGGGCTGAGGATGAGAGCACTGCTGTGGATAAAAAAAAGCTGAAGAAACCCCATGTGTGAGTGTGTCCTTCCACATCCATAACACTTGCTGTGTGCTTGACTCAGTTACTGAAGTAAAGAACTGTATAGGTTTACAAGTAATGTCAACACATATCTCTCTGAACAACGATAAAAAATAAACAAACCAAACTTCATTGCCCATTTTAAGAGGGCACTGCAAATGTGAGTAAATCCACAACATGTGGATGGTCTGATGGTCCATTTGCAAGAGATCCTGTTGAATGCTCACTCCGTGACCCTCTAGCAAAAGCTGCTATTTGGCTTTAGCAGCAGATAGAGCCCGGACCTTGTCACGAAAGATGTTTAGCTTGATAACCACTGCTCGGGGCCATTGTTGCTGTGATGTGGAGGCAACTTTGCTTCCCAACCTGTGAGCCCTGTCTATCTTCAGCCAATCATCGCGACACTCCAGCTCAAGAAACCATGGTGGCCATGACATAAAAACCTCCACCGGCTGGTGGCCTTCCATACCTTCTGGGAAGTTGGTGATAATAATCTTGTCCCATCTGCTCCAGTTTTCCAAATCATCAAGCTTCTCCATTAGCTCCTCAACTTTCATTATGTACACGTCCAGTTTAGAGTCCATCGAGTTGACCTTATCTTCCGTGTCAGACACACGGGTTTCTAACTCTCCAAGCCGTGCACTATTGACACATTTTAACTGTTGAGTGTCTGTACAATCAAATACCATAATTTTGATCACAAAGGCATCCAAGATTTGTGTAAAACTAACCCAGCTGGGAGTGTGTGAATTTTGTTATTTGCAAGTAAAAATCAGTGTTGAACTCACAGCAGCAGATTCAAGCAGTTGCAGTTATTATGGTGTTTGTGATAGAAAAATATCACCAAAAAAGGTAATGTATTTGTGAGAAAATATTCTACAAATGTGAAAATCTCACTGGATGAATTGACATACTGTAGAATTAGTTTTTGATGCAGGTGTGTGAATGTGTTTTGCATCAAATTTGAGTGTATGAGTTTGTTCTTTTGTAAAGAGGATTTGTGCTCCTGCAATGAAGATTTTGAGAAGGTGAAACACTTTGTGTTTCTGGAAGAAAAAATTAAAATCTACAAGTCTGCCCTCCCCTCTATGCAGTCGGAATGTAGGTAAGTGTCGCACACACTCACACTTAGACCCCGCTTTGAACCGGCAATGAGATGCTCGAGCGGGGTCCCTGCGACTGGCTTAGTCTCAGGATCAGTTGTGCAAACACAGGGACTTGCCGCTTGCGTACCTCAGCCAGTTGGGCCTTCGGGTCAACCGGGAAAAGAGCAAACTTCCCCTGACACAGAGGATCTCTTTTCTAGGTATGGAACTGGACTCGGTCAAAAAGGATGGCATGCCCAGTCGGTGTTGAACTGCTTGAATATGTTCAAGAGCATGGCAGCGGTCCTACTGAAACAGTTTCAAAGGTTCCTGGGGCATATGGCAACTACAGCAACAGTCACATCGCTGGGGCTGCTCCATTTGAGAGCGCTTCAACACTGGCTTACGAGGCAAGCACGTGCTGGTCCGCACAGCAACACTGCAACCGTTGCAACAGACAAGGTCTACGCCCGCCACCTCCTCCTATGGAGTCAGAAGCATCTAAGGTTGCTTCAAGCCATTGATATTCCAGAAATGCATAACCATGCAGCTAATGGGCTTTCACAAGCTGCGCACCCTGGAGAATGGAGACTCCATCCCCAGACGGTCCAGCTGATCTGGAGACGTTGGACCTATTTGCCTCTCCAGAAACATCCCACTGCCAGTTGTTCTACTCCCTGACTGAGGCACGGCCGCACTGTTTCCCCCAGTAAGCCTTCTCGCAGACACTGTGCTAGATTAGGGAGGATAAGGAGCAGGTTCTTATGTTTAGACGATATAAAAGTCTAAGAATGCTTAGACCAGTCTTTACTGCTGAATACTCTGCAAATATCTGCTCAAACGTGTACATAATGTGCTTAATAATAGTTTAGTTTCTCAGATGTTGTTTTTGTACTGTATAATAATAAATACAAAGCATGTGTGCATATGATAGCTATAAAATCACATGGGCAATATTAGTGATTGCTAATGTAACAATATTGCTCCAGGCCTATCAACATGCACACTGATTTATTCATTTATTTTAGTGACCAGATACCTATATGAATATTTTTTGGGATAGAAATTATAGAATTAATGCTTTTATTTAGCAAGGATTCTTTAAATTGCTCCTGATATTAACATGCTCACAGATGTTTTTTGTTTTGCTTTAGTTGTTTGTGATCTGATACCTGCACAACAGATGAATCCTGCAAACTTTTCCGCTGAAAGCGCTGTACCAACATCAGATCTTCAGCTAAACTGATTTTCTATTGGTAAAACAACTTCCTTGACTACTGATGATGAGTTTTGCAAGCACTTAAATATCAGGTATGATTTACTTGTGTTACTTGTCGAACAGAATTCAGAAAACAGTTTTCAGGAATTACACACCGTCTGTTCACATCTCTGTGGTTAGATCAGTGTGCTCAATAATGTGTATTTGATCTTCATAATGTACGTTTATTTTATACTGTGTTCTAAATAAAATACAGATAATCTAAAACCCCGAAAACCCCGATCTCTGAATCTTCTCACATTGTTTCTTACCTGACAGTCACAGTCTCATTGATGGGCCATTAGGGGAGGGCTTTTTGTCTCTCAGGTGTGAATCACTAAATATTCAGTGCCCATTGTCACTCCCTCGCATATTCCCTTTCGATTAAGTATATTTTTTTTTGTGAACGATTGAATGAGATGATTTTCACATCATTTTGTAGAAAAAACTCTAGACTACCACATCCAGTTCTCAAAAGTCTTGTGAACAAATGTTCTGAATGTGTTTCATGGCCTTATTTCAGTGACTTAAAAAAAATTAGATTTTCACTAACCACGCATAAACGTTGTTTTCTCAAAAACACAAACATGTACATTCATGTTGCTTACATATTATTGTAGCCCAGTTTGTGCTGATTACAGTGTAACCAGACTTTAGCCATTAATATGTTTTTAAGATACTGAAAAAAGCACAAATGTCAGGGCATGTCAAAACTTCTCCAGGGCTCCAAAACACCCTCAGACCCCAGAGGGTTAAAATAATTAAAAGGATTAAAATAGCTAAGACAACATGTAAAGCCATTAAAACTCAAATATATAGATATAAAACCATCGTCATATATATGGAGCGGTAAAAAACATGCGTCCTGTGTGACAGTTTCACAGTGTAAATGCTTCCAAAACCTCCTATGGGAAAGATGGGGCTTCCACATTCCCAGTGCTCCAGCCTTACTGAAGTGGGTAGTGCTATGTTATACAGTGACTGGTATTCTTGTTGTGAGGCCTGGCCTAGGCCAGAAAAAGGGTGCAAGAATCTCACTCAGGACACTGGAAGGGGCAGCAGCTGTGGCGCTTTGGTAGGGATCCCAATTAGTCAGTCATTACCACATTGACGTTGAGAGAGACTGACTGAAAGGGAACGTCTTGGTTACGTATATAACCCTGAAAAAGGGAACGGAGGGAAGGGAACGGAGACGTCACATCCCATCGCCACATGGCTCGGCTCCTCAGTGATGCAATCATCGCATGCCAATATGCATTGGCTCATTTAGTTTGCACTCAAAGTAGACTGGTCTCTCTAAGCAAGATCCCATTTAGTCCCAATTAGTTACATATGTAACCGATTATGTTTTTTATTGATTTTTTTTTATTTTATTTGGTATAATTAAAAAATAAAGTAAAATTACTACCACTACTTCTACTAAAAATAATTATAATAATAAAATATATTTTTTATTTTACAGTACAATAGTATTAATGCGATCTTATTTTTAAAAATTTATTAGAATTTAAATTATAATATTAATAATAATAATAGTAACCAAATTATGAAAGATATTTTAGTATTATATAAATTATAATAAATCAATAAATGGATGTTATGATCACAATAATACTATTGTACTGTAATTATTATTATTATTATTATTATTATTATTATTATTATTAAATACTATAAAATATTTTACATTTTTCAGTATAACAAGATTATTTTAATTGTAACTTTTTTATTATTTCTAATTTAAATAATAGGATAATTGCAGTTTAAACACATTTCTTTAGTTATTTAATATATATTATTTTATTAAGTTTATAAAAGGGCCCCAGTACTTGCATTATATCTAAAGGTAATTTTTGTTAAAATCATTGTTAAAAGTTTGTACCTATTTTAACACATTTTACTTGTTGTATTAAATAAAATAATTTTTGTTAATAAAAATATTATAATTACAACATGTTCACTTTAAAACTCTAAAAATATTTTCTAAACTATTGTATTATATCAAAAAATATTCTGACAGCTTCTTTTACTGCTTAATAATTTAATACAGCTTTACTGTAGTTACAATAATTATATTTGATTAAATGCTGTGATTAATTTTATATTTTATAATGTCAGAAACTGACATTGTGAAACTTCTTTGTCTTGTGAGGAAATTATTAAATTCATGGTTCATACATTCAAACATTTCACATATTTATCATCAATTACAATCTGATCTCAAAATGATTTGACGTGTTTTATTATTTCTGCACAAACAATAGAGGGAAATTAATTACATGTTCTTCATGAATAATGTTTGTGAAGGCAATAATACAAATGATTTATGTGACACTACAATAAAAACAAAAAGACTGACAAAAGCACTGAAACAATTTGACATTCAGCAGGGCTCACTCACAAACACACACTGATCTTACTGTCTATATGATATTTTACACATTTATTCTGACTTTTATTTGAGTGACAGAAGTTGATCTGCAGTATTAATGTCATAAAGAAACTTTATAACATCTCACTGTTATTGATTCATCATGCAGCTCAAAGCATTATGGGTAGAATCATATTCTAATTCATCAACACAGTTTTACTGATCCTTTATATACATAACACCCAGGATAGAGCGTCTGAGTGAATGTGGTCTGTTCTGTGTGGATGAGACTCATTGTGTCAGAGACGCTGTAGAAGGACAGAGTTCCTGCACTCACATCCACATACACTCCTATTCTACTGATGATGGACTTCACAGGGAGATCAGTCACTTTGTTATTGTGTCTGAAAGAGTATTTGGTGGGAGAGCAGATCAAACTCCAAGACTGATCATTACATCCAAACAAACACTCAACACCCCGTCCCTTCCTGCTGATGCTCTTATATGACACTGATATACACACAATTCCACTCCACTCAATCTCCGAGTAACAGCGTCCACACACACTCTCTCTACACAACACCTGATGCCAATAATCAAATCTGTCTGGATGATCAGGATACGACTGTTTCTCTGTCACACATGTCACCTTTCTGTTTTCGTCAGACAAAATGAGTTCAGGATGTGCTGTGTTTGGATCCAGTGTGAGAAAACAGACCCCTGAACACAAGAACACACACATTTATAACACAACAACAATCACTACAGCTGTGTGTGTGTGTGTGTGTGTGTGTGTGTGTGTGTGTGTGTTTATGCTGGTTATCATTTTATTACAGAAAATCATTAAAGAAATTGTCCTGTTGTAAAAAGATTTTTTTTAATGCAGATTCATGTGTGAGATGACAATAAATATGCCAAATATATCAAAATAAAGTACAGCTTTTTACAATAACACTTTATGATTAATGTGTATCAATATAAATAAAATACTACATCATGTTACTTATAGTGCTTTTTAAAGGGGTCCTATTATGCTTTTTCACTTTTCAAATTGTAGTCAGTGTGTGGTGTGTATGTTGAGACATAAAAAAGATCTACAAAGTTACAAATCTCAAAGTCCACTCCAAAGAGAGATATTAACTAATTAAGTAATATGTCATTGTGGATATGGATTTAGAATTAGTTAGTCATGTGCCTCAATGAGTTGGAGCCATGCATTTCAACTTCCAGTTTTCTGCTTTAATTAATCATTACCTAATGATTTGCAAAGATATCATTATGTTATGACTTTACTTGTTGAGGCACTTGACTAACTAATTCTTGACTAACTATCTAAGCTCTTCTTCATGAGTTATACATTAACGTATGATTATATCTGCATTAGTTAAGCATGAATTAATACACATTTGTGCACCCGTATTGTAAAGTGCGTTTTTCAAACCAGCAAGCATGAAAGCATGTTCTAGTACACCCCCAAAACAAAATCAAGAGACTTTGTAAAAGAGCATAATAGGACCCCTTTAATATATATATATATATATATACACTTTTTAATATACAGTACCATGCAAAGTCTTAGGCCACTAGTATTTTCATCAGCTAAAAAATGGTTTAAAGTCAGTTAAAGTCAGTCTTTTGCTGTAGTGTGTCAGTAGGAAATATCAGTTTACATTTCCAAACATTCATTTTGCCATTAATTGTAATAATCTAGTGAGATTTTTGTTTGCACAAGGAGTCTGACAACAGCCAGTGCTCCACACAGAGATCTGATCTCACCATCATCCAGTCTGTGTCTGGAATGACATGAAGACACAGAAAAACTGAGACAGACTAAACCCAGAAGTGTGACAAGGTCTCCAGGATCCTTCAAGAAACCTACCTGCAAAGCTGCAGCACTGTTAAAAGTTTTAGGCACTTGTGTAAAAATGCTGTAAAATGAGGATGCTGTCATAAATAGATTTTCTTTATCAATTACTTTCTATTAACTAAATTAAATCAACATTTGGTGCAACCATTCTTTGAGTTTACAGCAGCTTTTGCCCTGTGTGCACTTGCGCAAAATTTTTCAGGTAGCTTTGCAGGTAGGTCTCTTGAAGCATCTTGGAGATGTTGCCACAGTTCTTCTGGATTTAGTCTGTCTGAGTTTGTTCTGTTTCTTCATGTCATTCCAGGAAGACTGGATGATGATGAGATTAGATCTCTGTGGAGCACTGGCTGTTGTCAGACTCCTTGTGCAAACAAAAATCTCATTAGATTATTACAATTAATGGCAAACAGAATGTTTGGAAATGTAAACCGATATTTTTTACTGATACACTACAGCAAAAGATAGAAATAACTTACTTTAAACCATTCTATTTTCCTCATTTGTAAGTCACTTTGGATGAAAAAAAAAACCATCTGCCAAATGACTAAATGTAAATGCAATGTAAATGTAGACGTACATTTTTTTATTCCTGCTGTAATCCTGGATTCTCCTCCATGATCCACACTAGAAAACACACACAGACACATTCAGTCAGTAATTACACACACATACACTAATTCTTGCATTTGTGGTTTACGGGGACTCTCCATAGGCGTAATGGTTTTTATACTGTACAAACCCTATTTTCTATCGCCCTACACCTACCCTACACCTAAACCTAGCCCTCACAGGAGACTGTGCACACTTTTTGAATTTCATAAAACACCGTTTAGTATGTTTTTTAAGCCTTTTGTTTTACGGGGACACAGGAAGTGTCCTCATAAACCATGTTTACGTTGTAGTACCCATGTCATTATACACATTTGTGTCCTCATAAACCACAAATGCCGGAACACACACACACACACACTGGGCCTAATTTTTAGATCTAATGTAGAAACGAGTGCAGATCTGAGCACTCAAATCAACTTACAGTTCATGTGTTATTTATGAAACATTCATATGCACCCAATCTCATCGTACAAATGATCGTACATTGATAAATGTGGCGGCAGAAAACAACTGTCATTTGAATATCACGCCCCTAAAAACACCCCGGTTTAGAAGCCTTGCCCCTCGAATTTACAACATGCAAAAAACACTCTTTAACCTTATAATTGCAAACAATGGCATTCATTTATACGTATATTAAATGCCAGTAAACATAACGATTTAGTTTTCCTTAATCCACAACAAACCCTTTCAATTAATGGTATTACAGAACAAGAATGAAAAATAAGTAGCAATACAATGTTATATTAAACTATAAAGAAAAACACAAATTAGGCTATAGTGGCATTCATTATAAACAGAATACAAATGTCAAGCTAAAATGCATCATTTAAGTGAAACTAAACGTATTTGGGCTCACAAGCCTCTTATTTGACATCCAAATGTTTACATTTTTTGCCATGCAATATTTGGTTGCTAAACTATAATTTATGTTCTTAATAAGGCTTTGCATCTCACTCATGTTCCAATATCCATGTAAAACATCTTCCTTCACAAGCACAAAAATGTTTTTTTCATTGCTGCAAGCTGATTGTACAAAAGACCTTTTAGATTGAACAGTGTGACATTTATGTTTGGTTGACTGCATTTTAGTTTGATTAATGGCTGAAATGTCAAGCTAGCAATGCTGAAATATTGTGTGTGTGCGTGATGTGCCTGCACAATCAGTTACATTTAATAAAGTAAAGATATAATGAAAACAAATAAATTGCAATAAGAGAAGTGGCCTATAATCATCTCACAATTTTTTTTCTTTTGTTAATCTGTTAGGTTTCTTCATTAGGGCGATAGGGAGACGCACCTGCAAAGTGTGTAAGGGAGGGATTTCACTTTTCTAGACTGTTTGTCCGGCCTCTGGATATATAGCCCAATCAGCATCAAGCCATATTATGTGGAGTACTGCCTCTTTTTGGGCGATTTGGTTCTGGTCGAGAATAGTCCCAATTGTCCTCATAGACTTCTATACAAAGACATTCGCTATTTTATAGTAGTTTGCAATGATCAGTGGTGTTTATATACAAGGTATTACCACTCACTCTGACAGAGGAACTGTTCACTGCTTATATTAAGTTGCCTCACCACATTTTACAAATTCAGAATGTTTCCATTTGCTTTTGTAATTTGTTTTTGCTCTGTTTAATGATTCTGAATGGATCCATATGTATTTATATACAGTCAGGTTAAAGTGACTAGTATAGTGGTCGATGTCTTCTTGTGGTCCTCTTTGGTACTGCAGCTTGACTTGTAGTTATAGAAAATGATAGTGTTGGGTTCGAGTCCACCTAAGTGGAGTCCGAGTCGAGTCCGAGTCTTTAACCAGTCGTGTCTGAGTCCAAAATGGGCCGAGTCGGACTCAAGTCCGAGTCCCAAAGAGCCGAGTCCGAGTCAAGTCCAAGTCCAAGGAAACACATCATTATCTAAACATTGTTTTAACCCAGGGGTGACCAAACTCGGTCCTGGAGGGAGGTTTCCTACAGATTTTAGCTCCAGCCCCAATTAGACACACCTAAACCAGCTAATCAAGCTCTTTCTAGGCATGTAAGACCTACGTAATGTGACATATTTCAGAGTGAAACAGGTTTTAGAATGTGAAAAATTTTAGGGTGGGACTTGACTTTATTCATCGATGTAGTAAATGTATAAATTCAAGGGTGGGGGTAAAGGAGTAGGTATCTTGGGACCTTAAGAGTAGAAAATCCACCTCTTTTTTATTTCTGATTGTGGCTGTGTGTGTTTTGGGTTGTATATGACTTTTTTTTTCTTGGATGAAAATGAGGCTGTGAGGGATAAACCTAGTCTTTACAATGGTACACACTGTGTATAAAGCCCTACCTATACTTTCCACAAGTCACAGCAAACTCACACCTGCTTTATTTTTGAATGTATTCATAGTTACATTAATTACAATAAATTACATTATATGAGGAATAATTGATGATGGGCCATTGAATTATTAGAAAATCATGCACATCCAAGGTGGTTTTGGACCCATTAAAACTATTGCTGCAAAGATGTTAGAAAAATTATTTTTCTTTGAAGCTAGAAACTGCCACCATGTTTAAAAAATAATAATAATAATTTAAATACAGAAAAAACTAAATCAACTAATGTAAGTAAAACATTCTCAAGCTTACTGAAGGCAAGTAAACACTCCAAGTATGGAGGATAAATAAAGGATAAATAAATATATTAATCAAAAATACAAATTAAATAATATTTTTAAAAAATAGAATCTTTTTAAAAATTGATTTTTTTGTTTTTAGGTAGGTCTATCTAAAGGCTACTACAGAAATAGACTACAAACATTTCATGAAGTAATAAATGTTAAAATAAAACTCTAAAAATCTTCACTGTATACATTAAAGATGATTCTTATTAAAGTTAATAAGTGATTCAGTCAAGAAAAGTGAGTGATTTTCTTTTCTTTTGTCGTTTGATTCATATTTATGACGCCGTTGGCGGCTGCAGGTTGGGGTGATGGGGGGGTGGTGGTGATTAATTTTAGTCAGTTATACACCACTATCAGCATATGTTGAATTAGATTTGTCTCTTGTCGTCTCTGAGAAAATATGCGCCATTAATGCAGCATTAGAAATCTTCGTCAGTTTTCTTACTGTCACTTTCTGTATAGTGAATTGACTGAAGTTAAGACCTTCACCGGCATAACTATTGCGCAAAGTTTGCACGTTGCTTGTGTGACATCCATTGGCTCGCCTTCGTGGTTTAAAACAGAAATAGTTCCAATATTGCGACGTAAACCCCAAGTGTAGCTATGTATCTTAAATGCAGGAAGACGTGGAAGAGGAATCAACTCGGTATGCCGCGCTGTCTGAAACACGTCTCTGTGCTTGTGCACGCTTCTGGTGTGTGCAAGAACAGCGCGTAAGTAACGAATTGCCCAGCAAACATGCCTGTTTGGGGCCCGTGCTTGATAGGGAAGTGCTCGCAACAAAGGCAGACATCTAACCTACCTCTCCTAATGTGTGCATGTGCCATAAGTGTAGAACACGTAAACACTTTTTAATAAAATGTAAATTTGTCCCCCGCTATTTTTGCCCAAGTGAAGTCAAGTGTGTTCATAGAGGTTTCCATGGGCCATTTCGAATAAATCTAGATTTAAATTCAAAAAGGCACAATATTGTTGGACCTGACGTTTTATTCACCAGACGCACACCAGTAAAGCATCCATGAAAGCAGATGCTTCTTCCGGGCTACTTTTCTGTCGACCATGTTCGTTTAATGTTCTTTGCAAGTTTGTGCCTCATGGTCAGATTAAAAGGGTCAGGAAATTTTAATCACTGTTTATTTTACTTTTTTGAAAAAAATACCTTAACTGTTGTGTTTTCAGTAGACTCAAAAAATATGCGCATGTTTTGACAGATCTGAGATTTAAAAATTTTGCAACCGGAAATGAAATCAAGAATTTTTTAAAAACAAATAGTTGAATAGAATTGACAAATCACGACAGCCCTAAATTAATTAAAGAATTATATTTTATTTACTGCACCAGCTGCAACCACCAAAATGACTGTAGATTGGTGCCAGAGTAGGTGCTTCACGCCGCTGCATATGGCGAACCCTGGTTGAAATGCATACTAGGGATGTGACAAGATCCGATATGTCTTGTGAGACGAGTCAGATCTCGTCACATCCCTAGTATGCATGTGACAATATCCTTGGATAATACATTAGAGCTGCATGATTAATCGTTAAAAGATTGAGATCTCTATTCAAACACCCATGTGAGAAGCGAAAGTATCTTAACACTTGTATGTTATGAAATGCTTATCCACTTCCGCCAGGAGGTGGCAACAACTGCATGTTTAAACACTTATTTATCATTGAATCATTAATTCAGGTGATTCCAATAGTGAAACAAGTCTTTAATATTTGAGTCAATGAATTTTTTTCCACTTTGTCAGAACCACTAGTAAATTACATTGTTTTTGTAACCAGGTGATGGTTAAGGGGGGTTAAACTAATTATAAAGGTAATGATACACAAAGGTGCGGACAAAAGAAGTGAAAGGTTCTTTAAGATAACCGCAGGTGACGTCATTGCTTATGCGCACGAGCAAGCAAATTAGGAAGTCACAGAGTGATGCTGCATGTGTGTGTGATCGTTGTGTGTTCAAGTGTATCCTGATATCATTCAGTTGGATGTTGACGCAAGATTGCGTTGATGTGCGAGTGTGGCTGAGCTAGCACACTGCATGTACAGACGAGGCCGTTTACATAAAAGAACTGATATATTAGAGAGGACACTAAGAAAAACAAAGAAAAAAGTGAGTAATATCTACACTATGTAATTTCAGATGTGTTTTTGATGTGTTTTGACTTTTGGTTTCTAACTGTGTGTGCAGTTCTAAGATGTTGTGTTTTCTTTTTTTTTAAGAGTGCCACTACCGTATTATTATTAGTAGTAGTACTAGTGGTTCACTCTCTGCATTGTTCTGATTTATTGCACACAAGAAACAACAACACACTGTACAAATATAATATTTTTGTTTTGGGTTTTCAGTCCCACATGTTTAAAAAGAAACAGAACCTCCTAACAAATTATAAGGAAATAAATACAGACCCTACCCATATTTGTTGGTCCTGTGCTATTTTCCTGTGGCCACATTTTGTTTAGATTAATCTAATCTTTCTTTTCTTCAGAAATGTGATCTCTAATTTATTTAAAAAAAAAAAGGTAGAAGTTTAACTTAATAAATTACAAGTTCATATCAAAATGCACATGCATTTAGTGTTTTTCAGTTGAATAAAATATAATTTTTCCTATACTTTTTTTTTTATAATTTAGGATTTCTTTAAAAAAAAGTTTAAAAATCTTGTCTCATCTCGTTCTCGTGAACCCAGTGTCGTGTCTCATCTTGTCTCGTGGGATGAATGTCTCGTCACACCCCTAATGCATACACAAGAATGCTTATTTAATTTAACCTGTTTTCATGTCCATTACTATCGGAGTGATTATATGCTCTAAACTGCTTTTTGCTTCAGCTGTATGAACACAGATGCTAAATGCTGCTGCTAATATGCTTAATATTTCACTCCTGCATACGATGTAAACTGCTAACATGACACTTATTTTAAACTTGTTTACGGTTGCTAATTTTTTTATTCAATTAGGCAATCCATGCAATATACACAATGATATTGATTAAAAGAGCATTCACTTATCTTACATCAGTGGTTCTCAATTCCAGTCCTGTTGGCCCCCTGCTCTGCACAATTTGCATGCCTCCCTTAAGCCGGCCTCACACTAAAGGATTTTTAGCCCGATTTTGCCCTCCCAAGAATCGGAGCAAAAATCTTGTCGAGCACCTCGGTTAGTCCCGATGTTCAGCATGGATTATCCGGTAATGTGAGACGTTCACAGATCGAATCTTGCACCTCCCGATCTGCTCTCACACAAATCGGGGCTGCCCTGATCATATCAAACACGTTTGATATTCAGGATTTTAAATCGGGATGATCATGGTTTATGATTACGTCAGTACTTTAACAACAGCCAATGCGCGACCGCAAAACAGCTGCTGCGCAGACCGTTGGATAGTGGAGATGGAAGAAACTGCTTCTTATTTTTTTGTAGTAACACTGTCTGTATAATATGTTGAAAACATACCACGGCAAGGAAAGCAATGCTCCATGCGGCCCGAGTCTGACCCGAGCCCATCTTTTTTCCCCTTCTCTCAAAACAGCTTATACTACTGTTTTAGCAATTAAAATAGTTCAGTTTTGTATGTAATGGCAAAGTGATTATATTTCATTTCGGCTTTTTATTAAGTTAATTTAGAAAAACGTTTGGAGCATGTTTATTGTTTGTTAAATATAAGATTTTGTTTTTTAAATTAACGACCAAGCGGTCAGCGGCAGACAGTGAATTGATCATAGACTATGTTTAATCAGTTTTGCCTTCTCAAATCACAACCTGCCTAAAGTAAAATCTATAGATATAAAACAGTTAAAGCATTTAACAGTTAACTAACATTTGTAAACATTTTTTATTTTATTTTGTATTTTATTGTTTTTTTAATTTTATTGTTTTTTTTAATTTATTGTTTTAAAAAACAATTTTATTGTTTTTTTTATTGTTTTACAACAACAAAACATATACAAGTATAACAAGACATTCAAGTAAACAAAATGAATAATAATAATAATAATAAAAAAATTGTAAACATTAGTTGCTGAAATGACGATCTGTTGCGTAAGATCACGTGAGGCTTGCTTGCGTTCTATGCAATAAATCTTTATTGATGGCAGTCTTAACATCAACTGCCTGTTAACCAGCACAACAGTGTCACCACCGGATACAGGTCACATATGGTATTACACCGTGTAACATCTCCCTTTCTTTCGAGAATTGCTCAACTACACAAAGAACCACCAAACCCCAAACTCAACATAAACAGCAGGTTACCAAATAACGTATTGTTATTATTTAACTTTTTTTTTTTTTGCATCCTACTATTTGAACTGTCCTACTGATTCTAGCCTCAGTCACTAGAACTCATAAGTTAAGTCTCTGTGGTGGCCGTGATTGACGACCGCTGCGAGTGATGATCGGCGCTCCCAGTGGTGACGGTTTGTTGGCCACTGTCAGTCTATCCTGAACTTGCTCTGGCTCACAGTCTGTAATATCCGATGTGTTCTTCTCTCTGATTACCGTTTCACTGCAGCTGGTTGCACCTTGGCTGTTCTCCTTTGATTCTGCCTCTGGGTAATTAAACTGATCAAAACGCTCAGCCCTCCGCAAGTCCACACGGTTGCGCCTGTACAATGTCCCGTCCACATCCACGACATAAGATCGCGGATTCACCTTTCCTAAACACTGGCCTCTCCGCCACCGGCCCGTGCGGTCTCCAGGTAGGGGTTTCATTCTGATGTGTTCGCCGACATTAAGCTCTGGGAGGTCTTTGGCTCTTAAATCGTAATGGAATTTAGCCATGCGCCGTCTCCATCTCAGTTTCTCCGAAACTCTAGGAGTAAGCAGACTGTTCGCCATCGGAAGTCCCTTCCTAAGTCTACGGGACATGAGTCGTTGTGCGGGACTGCTGTCTAATCCCTCTGTGGCCGTGTTTCGCCAGTGTAGAATTGCAAGCCATGGATCTGACCCATCGAGTTTTGCTCTCTTACATAGGGATTTCACGATTTTCACTGCAGACTCAGCCTTTCCATTAGACTGGGTGCTGGGGTGAGGATGTTACATGAACGAACCCCCACTGTCTCGCAAAACTTCTGAATGGTTCACAGGCGAATTGCGGTCCGTTGTCAGTGATCACCTGATCCGGCTGCCCGTAACGTGCAAACTGAACTTTGCAGCGCGTAATGACCGCGTCTGCCGTCAAATCTGGTAACTGATCGATTTCCCAGTAATCCGAGTAGTGGTCCACTATGATAAGAAATTCTTTACCACCGTACGCATACAGGTCCATACTCACAATTTGCCAGGGGCGGACAGGGATCTCATGAGACATCATCGTTTCCTTTTGTTGCTTGTGCGCGTACTCGTTACATGCAGCGCAGTTGGTCACATAATCCTTTATCTCGCTCCTCATATTAGGCCAGAACAGCGTTTTCTTCGCCTGCCTGTAACAGGCCTCCCCTCCAATATGAGTGGCGTGAATGCGAGTCAGCATTTCGGCTCTCAATGCTTTTGGTATAATAACGCACTGACATCTGAACAGCACGCCATTCTGAATGTTCAGTTCATCTCTGAATGGCCAGTACTCGTGCACTGAGAGCAACACATCCTCTTTGCGCTCCGGCCAGCCAGCCAACATGATATTTGCCAGCTCCTGCAATGTGCCGTCAGATTTTGTCTCATTTACAATTTTACGAAGACTGGCGTCTGTCACGTTGAGGTGTAGTGCTTGATCTATGACTGAAAACGCGGCCTCGGAGCTGTCCATGGTGTTCACAGTCTGTAGTAGTAGTCCGGGCTCGTTGGGCGCCTGCTTGTGAAGCGCCGCTCTGCTCAGCATGTCACTTATGTACATCTCAGGGCCGGGCTTGTACACAACATTCAGGTTATAGTTTTGCAGTTGCAACATCATGCTTTGGAGACGTTTGGGAGCACTCAGGAGTGATTTTTTACAAATCGTCACGAGGGGCTTATGGTCGGTCTCAGCTGTGATTGACTCCCTGCCATAAAGGTAGTGATGAAACCTTTGACATGCGAATACTATGCTCAAGCATTCTTTCTCGATTTGGGCGTAGTTCTGTTCAGTATGAGTGAGTGCACAAGAGGCAAATGCCACAGGTTGTCCCTGTTGCAGCAGACAACAGCCCAGACCGTTCTTGCTGGCGTCGCTTTGAATTGTCACTGGCTTGTCAATGTCATAGTATTTCAAAACGGGTGTGTCAGTAATCATACGTTTTATTTCTTGAACAGTCTCATCATGTTTGGGAAGCCAGTGCCACGCCACACCTTTGTCCAGCAGTCTGCGCAGAGGCTCACACACATCTGAGAGCCGTGGGAGAAATTTGGCCAGATATGTTACAAAGCCGATAAACCGTTGAACAGCCTTCACATCCTGAGGTGTCGGCATTGCCAGGACAGCTTTCGTTTTTTCCGGGTCGATCCTTAAGCCTTGGGCTGATAATATGTGCCCATGAAAATGCACCGCTTTCTGTTTGAATTGTAGCTTTTTCCTCGCTCAGTCGGAGCTTCACGGCTCTGCAACGTTCCATTAGTGCGGGGAGATTTTTGTCATGATCTGACTCGGCTTCTGCGTCCGAGTCACCGCAGCCAACAACCAGTTTGTCATCCGCAATGGGCTCTATATCTCGGAGTCCCATTAGCAGCCCGTGTTGCTAGCGTTGATTTATTCTCAGGTGCCACTGAGACACCGAATGGCAGTTTGCACCATCTCATACGCCCCCATGGCATCCAGAAAGTTGTCACTAGACTGCTTTCATTGTCCAGTCTGCAGTGTAAAAAGGCATCCCGAACGTCCACCAGTGTAAACAGACGTGCCTTTGGTAGTTTATACAGAATGTCCTTGAGCGTCGGCATGTGGTAATGCGATCTCTGTAGTGCCTGGTTCAGGTGCTTTGGATCTATGCAAATTCTAATTTTGTCAGGCTTGGCTACAACTACCATGTTGCTGATCCATGAAGTGGGTTCAGTGACGGATGTGATGTGTCCCTCCCTGATGTGCTTGTCAAGCTGTTCTTTCACTCTGGCTTTCAAGGCCACCGGTACGTTCCGTGGCGCGCATTGCACTGGCGACACGTTGCTGTCTAGCACAAATCGAACCTCTCCCGGGACAGACTCGACTGGATCATTAAACACATCCTTGTAACTGCAAATCAGCTGTTGCTTCGTGAGGGGCGTGTCAGGACATTCTACAAGTTTGTGTAGCTCCTCCGGGATGGTAAATTTCATGAGTCCTAGCCGTTGGCATGTGTCACCCGAAAGTAGTGGCTCTTGATTGGCTTCTACTACCTCAAAGATCAACTTGTGTTTGGTGCCTTTTACCGTGCATTCTGTGTGAAATCTCCCTAGGGAAGGCATCGTTGCACCAGAATACAATTTCAGTTTTGTTGCACTCGGCTGCAGGGGGCATTCATAGTCCAGTTTCTCTTTGATTATTCTGCTCATGACGTTACAAGTAGCTCCTGTATCTAGCTGACATGCCTGCTTTTGTTTGTTAATTGTTAGATTAACGAACCATCTTGGACCTGGACACCTTACAGTGTCAATGCATTCCTCAACAGTGAAAAGCCGACTCTCACTGTATGGCGCTTGCTGATCCCGAGCATCATCCATCACTACGTTGACTCTGCCTGAACCGTAGGCTCTCTGTCATGCCCTACACACTTTGGCGAAGTGATTCAATACACCACATGATCGACATGTCTTCCCATACGCGGGGCACAGTTCTCTGCCTTTTGTGTGACCTCCCCCACAATACTTGCAGAATACCGTCCAGAGCGTTCGCTCGTTGTTATTTTCACCGTCCTTGCGTTTCAGTCTCTGTGCTTGTGCAATGTTAATACTGTCACTGATTGAGCTGTCAATTGTTTTAACACGATGCTCCGTCGCTTCTGCCAATCGGCATATTTCCACGCTTTGTGACAAGGTCAACTCACGTTCGCGCAATAGGCGCCACCTGGTGTTTTCATTAGCAATGCCCAAGACGAGTCTATCACAAATCATTTCGTCTTTGAGTTCTTTGTAGTCACAGGTTGATGCTCGTTCCCGCAGCCTTGTGAGAAAACTGTCAATAGGCTCATCCACTTCTTGTTTGCAACACCCGAACACATACCTTTCGTAGATCACGTTTTTTGCAGGCTTAAAGTAGGCTCCCAGGGCATCGAGTATGGCCTTCGGATTTTTAGCTTGTGCCTCGGTCAACACAATATTATGACTGTAGATGTGCCGACATTCATTGCCCATAAGGCGGCGTAGTGCTGCCGCTCTCACCTCTTCGGGTTTCTCAATTAATCCTGTCGCTAGTTCATAGTTCTCGAATTCCGCTCTGAAAATATCCCAATTCTTTGATATATCCCCGGACATCCGCATGCCCTCGGGTGCTGGAATGCAGTTTATGGACATATTCAGAGTTTAGTGCACTTCTGACACCATGCTTGCGTTCTATGCAATAAACAGGCAGGAGCTGATCTAAACTGTGTCTTTATTGATGGCAGTCTCAACATCAACTGCCTGTTAACCAGCACAACAGTGTCACCACCGGATACAGGTCACATATGGTATTACACCGTGTAACAAGGCGCTCCCTCCGTCATGATAATCTTAATAATATCTTGTAGTGTGTGATGCGCCACAATTTTCAAATCTTGTAGTGTGTGCATGTTTAAGATTTCAGGAAAGATGATCTGCAAAGATTCTCCTTATGTGTGCTCTGCAACCAGATTTCCTGATCGGTTAGGTTTTTAAAAATCCTGTAGTGTGAGCCCGGCTTTATTAAACACACCTGATTCAATGAGTTTATCAACTTGTTAGTTCAGTTCGGAGGGGGCTAGAGTGCACCACATGGTGTGGACGTAAATTTAGAGTGCTCCCTCAAAGCCTGGACAAATTTGTGTTTTTTCTTCTATTTTCATCGTGAAAGTTTGCTCGCCACTATATAGCAGTGAAATGAAGAAGGCTAAACTCAAAGAAGGCGATTCACCAACTTCCTCAGGTAAACAGCCAGCCGAGAAACCGCCGTCTAATGAAAGCGAAGCGCATGGCGATATTCACGCGGCCACAGATTCAACTGTAATTCTATCGGCGATTCAAATTATGAGTAATAGTATGAATCACAGATTTAATTCGTTGGAAGCTACTTTATCTCAGCTGCAAACGACACTCTCTATTACTGACCTTGAGGGTGCTAAAGCTGAGCATGAAGCCCGCATTTCTGACCTGAAGGCCTCTTGTCAGGAAATTCTTGCAGTTAACAAGGCCCTGCGTGCTAAATTGGACGATCTCGAGGGTCGATCTCGAGGGTCGTTCTCGACGAGCGAATATCAAGATCGTGGGGTTACCTGAGAACGTGGAGGCTGGCCGTCCAACCGAGTTTGTGGAACAACTCATCCCGAAACTCCTGGGTACTGAGAACTTTCCTGAACGGATTAAAGTTGACCGTGCACATCACACCGGGCCTTTACCATCAAGAGGAGGACGTCCCCGAATCATGATCGCAAGGATACATCATTATCCGGTCAAAGAGACGATACTGTGACTCGCACGGCAACATGCCCCTTTAAAATTTGACGGAGTACTCATCTCCATCTTCCCGGACTTCACGGCAGAGGTACTTTCTCAGCGGATGGCGTTTGATGGAGTGAAGAAGAAGCTAAAGGAGGCCGGTATCCGATTTGGATTGCTCTTCCAATAAACAGGCAGGAGCTGATCTAAAGATCCACGTCTTATTGTCACCCAGGACAATAAAAAGAAAATATTCGGCTCGGTGCCGGAGGCTGAAGAGTTTGTGAAGTCTATCGTAGAGCAAGACCCTTCTTGATCTGCAGTTCAGGACTGTTTCTCAGTGCTGTGACCATTGCTGAAGGACTTAAACTCTTTGTTTACTGGCCTTTATAGGATGCTGTGAGTATATTCTCATACGAAGAAAAGAAAAAAAAAGACATTTATAGATCGTTAGATCGCCGTTATAGATCGCCACTGTTCATATGGGTTTTTTTCCCCGGCTTCATTTGGGGAAGCTGTTGAAAAGGGAGGGGTGGGTGGTGTCTTTTTTCTTCATTGTGTATGTAGTGTGTTGTGTCTGTGTACTTCCTTCACTGGCTAGTATCTCTCCAAATTCACTTACAGCAGCCACTACATTATACATAAATATTATACATTATGACTTGTAGTAGGTCTTTATCTAAAGTTGGCAGCGTCACCCTTGCCAGCTGGAATGTCCGGGGCTTAAATAATCAGATTAAAAGAGCCAAAGTTTTTTCTTATTTAAAGTCTGCTGACATATTATTTTTACAAGAGACGCATATAAGGCACTCTGAACAAAGGCAACTGAGATGCAGTTGGATCTCTCAGGTATTCCAGTCTTCTTTTTCATCCAAGGTCAGAGGGATAGCTATTTTAATTCGTAAATCTGTTCCTTTTAAGCACATATCGACTGTCAGTGATCCTAATGGTCGTTATGTAATTGTATCAGGCCTACTTTCCTCAACTCATGTCACATTGCTGAATGTGTATGGACCTAATTTTGATGATCCCACTTTTTTTTTTTTTTTTCGCAAAGTTTTTAATCTTTTGCCAACCATTGTAATGCACATCTGATAATAGGCGGCGATTTCAACTTAGTATTAGACCCTGTTTTAGACAGATTTTCTTCATGCGCTGATATATCCTTGACTAATTCTGCCATTGTTTTTAATGATCTGATGGCTTTCCTTGACCTTGTTGATATCTGGAGATTAAAATATTCAACAGACAAGCAGTACACTTTTTTTTCCGCAGGTTCACAAATCATACTCTAGGATAGATTTCTTTTTAATCTACTAAAATAATTTCATGTGTTAAAACAATTAAACATCATAGATGTTAATAGAATAATTTCTGATCATTCAGCAGTGACACTTTCCCTAGATCTGTCAGAAATTAGGCCCAGCTAAAATTGGCAGTTTAATCCTACCCTGCTTTTGGACTCCAGGTTCTGTGAGCATTTCACAGAGTTGCTTGCTGAGTTTCTCAAATTTAATGACACGGGCGAGGTTTCGGATTCAATATTATGGGAAACTCTAAAGTCTGTCCTGAGAGGACATATTATTTCTTACAAATCCAGTCTTAAAAAACAAAGAGAGAAACGTCTCCTAGAAATTGATAATCGTCTTTCTCGGTTAGAAGATGCATACAGAGATTCTACAGATTCGGATTTGCTTAATGAAATTGCAGCACTCAAATTGGAATATAACTCAATTCTTTCAAACCAAGTTAATAATATGTTGTTAAAAGTTAAGCAAAAACAATTTGAACTTGGCGACAAACCAGACAAATTGCTATCTCGCCAGCTAAGAGGGCTTCAAGCCAGTAGAGCAATTCATAAAATCAAAAACAAGGAGGGTGTTTTTTTTTAACAAATCCCACTGAAATCAACAATACATTTAAAGAATTTTACAAAGAATTATACAAATCGAAGGGCTGCTCTGACCCCTCAGCATTAAGTAATTTTCTTCATTCATTACATCTTCCAAAGTTAGGGTGTGCAGAGCAGACAGCTTTGAATGCTGACATAACAATCGCTGAAATACTAGATGCTATTAAATCTTTCTCGGGTGGGAAGGCACCCGGCCCAGATGGGTTCGGAATTGAATTTTATAAAAAATTTGCGCAGACGCTTTCCCCTTTGCTGTTGAGAATGTTTAACCACTCATCTGGTAAACATCAGCTTCCCTAATCTTTGTATGAGGCAAATATCTCCTTAATTTTAAAAAAAGGTAAAGAAGAAACAAATCCATCATCATATTGACCCATATCTCTTTTGAACTCTGATCTTAAAATCTTCACTAAGATTCTTGCTAACAGACTAAATATTTGTATTGGGAAAATTGTTCATCATGACCAGTCTGGTTTCATTCCTGGCCGTTTCTCCTTTTTTAATGTTAGGCGACTAATGAATATCTTGTATACTAGGTTTGAGCCTCAAGCTAGTTTTATTACATAGAGGCACTCGGCAGGGCTGTCCTCTCTCGCCCTTGCTTTTTGCAATTGCAGTGCCATTAAGATGGTGATATTACCCAGATTCCTGAATCTTTTTCAGAATCTACCAATTTATTTGCCCAAAGAGTTCTTCAAAACTTTGGATTCTATTGTACTGCCATTTATATGGGGCTTTAAAGCACATAGAATATCTAAATTGCATGTGTGTAAGCCTAGGTCATTGGGGGGGCTAGGTTTGCCAAATTTTCAACACTACTACTGGGCTGCCAATTGTAGAGCCTTAACTTTCTGGCAGGACCCATGCCCCGATAGTCTTCTAGCTGATCTCCCTTCATGGCTTGTGATTGAGCATGGTGCTTTAAACTCATCTCTCTCCTCATTGCTATTTGCTGCCCCAGAGAAATCTTAAGTTGCAGTTAGATCCCACTTCATGATTAATAACTCTCTCAGGATATGGCGTCAGATTAGTAAGACATTCAAACTGCCAAATACCTCCTTTTTTGCTCCTGTCTGTCGTAACCTCGCCTTTAAACCCTCACTACTAGACCCGGTGTTCATAGGTTGGGCGAGAAAAGAATCCTCACCTTGAGAGATTTATATATAGACAACAATTTTGCCACTTTTTCTCAACTAAAAGAGAAATTCGACCTTCCTGCTTCGCACTTCTTTAGATACCTACAAATTAGAAATTATGTTCGTTCCACTATGCCAAACTTTCAAACTCTGCCAGCTGAAAATGGATTACACAAACTACTTACTTGCGTTCCCAATAACCCAAAGTTAGTCACAAAATTTGTAGATTTTTTTCAGTCATGTCAGTTAGACATTTCTACTAATCATCTGAAAAACGATTGAGAAAAGGAACTGGATATTCATGTTTCTGAGGAAGACTGGGGAAAGTGTCTTAAAAATATATACACCTGCTCTATTATTGCTAGGCACCAACTTATTCAGTACAAGGTGTTACATAGATTGCACTACTCTAGGGTTAAATTTATACTTATACTTTTATCTCACTATTTCCTCTCTTTGCAATAAGTGTGAATCTGCTGAGGGTTCGCTTGGACATCTTTTTTGGGCATGCCCTAAAATCGGTGAATTCTGGTCAGAAGTTTTTCAATTTCTTTCAGAAGTTTATGCTTGTGAGCTTCCCTTAGATCCTGCATCTGCTGTTCTTGGCTGGTCAGCCTCCTTGCAGCATCTTAACAATGCTTTCCGAGTGCCTATACAGTATGGTATGATGATCGCAAAAAAATCTATTCTTTGCATGTGGAAGAATAAGTCAAGGCCACTATTCAAGATCTGGTTGTCTGAACTTTCCTCCACCCTTCATGTAGAAAGGCTTAGATATAGTATGTCTGGAAATATAGATCTATTTGAAGCTTCTTGGAGGCCTCTTTTCAATCACCTGTTAAAAATTTCCGATAATTGCGACACTACTTGAAACCTTGTAAACCATTTCTTTTTGTTCGTTTTCTCTCTTAATCACTTGTTAAAGTTACCGATAGTGCTGACACTTGCAAATCTATTTGTTCTCTATTTTTATTTTTATTTTCACTTCCCCTATCACTCTTGCTTTAAGTACCTAGGTGACTATATATTTTTAATATTATATTATAAATATTATATTTTAATATTTGTATTTTTATTGTTATTATTATTATTCATAATGTCACATTGAGGAAAAATCTATTTTTGACCTTTTTTGCCTTTACACAGTGATGTGGTTGACTGCTGAATTGAATCTATCTGAAGGAGATAGATTTTTTTTTTTTTGTGTAGGTGTGTTTTGTCTTGTTTTGTGATTGTGTTTTTTTTTGTATGTCTGAAAATCGAAAAATTACCTCAATAAATATATATAAAAAAAAAAAAAAAAAACTTGTTAGTTCAGTTCATGGATCTCTCTCCTAATGAGCTGTGATTTCAATCAGGTGTGTTAATTAAGGGAGACATGCAAAATGTGCAGAGCAGGGGGGCCCCCAGGACTATCCTCAAAATGAATAAAAACTGTGAAATGCAAACTCTGACACAACCCTTATAATTAAATATTAAATATTTTACATAAAACAAATATTCTATATGTATTTAATATCATTTTATTAACTAGTGTCTTTGCAGCTGACTTTTGATGATGCAATTCAATCATACTAATGTAAGCAAAAATTACATTAGATAAACTAACATTTGTGCTTCATTTTTTTTTTTTTTTTTTATAGCTGAAGGGTGACCTCCTGCATAAATTTTTACAGCCCGAGATGAATTCATTTCTCTTTTGGTGTAAAGGACCTTTAGATTAGAATTGTTTTATATTAAAAACAAAGAAGCAAGCCTTGCCCAGATTTAAAAAGTAACGCAAAAGTAATGTAACTCATTACTTTCCATAAAAAGTAACTAACGTAATTAGTTATTTTTTCAGGGAGTAACGCAAAATTGTAATGCATTACTTTTAAAAGTAACTTTCCCCAACACAGGTCATATATTTGAATGTTGAGCAGCGAGCTCATTGGCCATCGATACAAGAGAGAACCAATCAGCTGTGCCATGTGATGATGTTATGATGTCAGATTGAGTTAGACCTATTAGACAGCACCATCTAGAATTTCATGCCAGAACTTTGTGTGTGTATATAGCATACAGTTGCAATTGGAATTATTTAACCCCCTTGACCTAAAAGACATTTTGCTGCAAAAAACAAAATTTTGTGAAAACAGTTAGTGGGGTTAGTGTCACACCCTTTGGACAGTTTTGTGTGTTTTTCCCCGTGTATGCCCTTATTTGGTCTTCCGTTTCCGTTTCTAATTCATTACGTCACTGTCTAATCGTCTACACCTGTCTCCCCCTGTCTCCCCCTGATTAGTCCTAGTATTTAAGTTTGGTTGTGTCCACTGTTAGATCGTCGGTTCTTAATTGTCTGATGTGAGTCCCTCTGAAATTCCGAGTATGGGTCACCATACTTGGCCATACGTCACGTCATTTCCTTTCTTTTTTTTTAAAATTGGTTAAAATTAATGGAGAATATTGTGTTTTCCATGTGCGCTCAACCATTTCCGTCGGTGGTCCTAGATCACTTAATGAGCTCTGCAAATCCTTTGCGCAGAAACAAGAATAAATAAAAAGCTTTCTTAAAAAGACAAAAGAACGCATGGACTTTTTCTTAATATGACCATTAAAAACTAACAGACTGATGAAAATGCGGGACAAGGGGTGAAAATGCTGTGCGGAGTGCGGTACAATGCAAAGCAGGACAGGTGGTTACCCTAATATCAACACTATAAAAAAGTATGCCAAAATTCAAAAGCCTTTGAATATTTATTTTACCATAGTAAAATTAAATTTCTGGCTGAAGTAAAAATGTTCATTTCAGTTTTTAGCATTCATTTAAAATAAGACAAATCTGCTATTATTTTAATCTCTTAATCTGTTATTTACGCACGCATGGTTGCCTTGTGTTCCTAGTCAAACTCCAAAATCAGATTATTTTTCATTCTTAAAAAGGCCATTATTTTATTTGAAAAGGTTAATAATTTTATTATTAACATTATATAAACATATAAAGTATGTTCTGTTTCATTGCATCTAAATGTCTAACGATGCCAGGATGTTTTTTAATGTTCTATAAAATTATATAAAAAAATTTTATATACAATTTTTAATATAAAAAAAATATATAAAATTGAAAACTACACGATATAAAAGTAATACGAGTTACACTGTAACACTAAAAAATGTTTAGACAAAACTTTATGCCTACTGAGACTCTGTTTGTGAATATATGTACAGTGGATGTTTATAACGTGCTTAACAATAATTTGGTTTCTCAGATATAAAATGTTTTTGTATTGTATAATACATGCTTGTGTTTACGATTATAAAAGAATTTTTTGTTTTATTTAGGAGTTATGAGTGACGAATATTAGCGATTGGTTATGTGATAATATAGTTTCTCCTATATCAACATGCTAACAGATTTTTTTTTTTTTTTTTTTTAGTAACCAGATACCTTGAAGACTTTACTTCTCTGACAGCACTGTACGAACATCAGATGTTCAACTACATTGGGCTAATGTTTTACATAAAATATGTTTTATTTTCTTGAATCCATGGAAAGTAGCAGCAGACACTGGAAATATCTGGTATGATTTACCTATTTCAACATTGGAACAGGATCTGTTTCAGCAATGACACAAAGGTGTGTTACTGTTCTAGTCTCAGTGTTTAGATTAGTGTGCTTAATAATGCGTTTTTGAACTTCACATTTTGATGATACTGTGTTGTAAATAAAATACAAAAACTAATCCCCATTATGTTACTCTCACACTGATTACGCTAATTAACGTGTAATCAGACTTTAACCATCAATATGTTTTTAAGATACTAAAAAAATGTCAGGGCATGTCGAAACTTCTTCAGTACCCCCAAAACCCCTCAGACCCCAGAGGGTTAATACACATTTGAGTAATTCTGAGAATATAAGTTGATGAATAATGAAAGAAAATCAAATGAATTTGGCTGTATCATTCATGTTCAAAATTATTCAACACCATAAAAGTCAAATTTGGTGCAGAATCTTTTATTCTTTGAAACCACCAATAAACACTGCTTGGAAGTGCTTAGAAGCTTCGGTCACCTCTTTACTGCAATCTTGGCCCATTCCTTGCCTGAAAAAGCTTTCAGATCACTGATAATCTGTTCACTGATAATCTGTTCACTTTGCCACTGCTTTCTTCAAATTCTACCACATATTTTGAATGACAATTAAATCCGGAGACTGAACAGGCCACTCAAGAACATTCTATGACTGATCCCTGAACCAAGCATAAGTAGATTTTTGGATGTATACTAGGGATGTAACGATTACCGGTTTGACGATAAATCATGATTAAAATTCCCTATGGTTAGTATTACCGTTTCATATTTCAATTATCATTAAAACGGTATTTGATTACCGCAATTTGAACAACTGATGATAAATATATACTGTACAGCATAAAGGACTTTTAAGTAACAGTCTCATCTGCGCATGGCATGTGTGAAAAGACAGTGGATGTTTTACAAGAGTGCTAAGGGCATATGCGCTAATCCCCACAGAAGTAATGGAGCACCCACGGAAAAACACAAGATAGTCTCCATTCATTTTAAGCACTAAGAAATGCATTGCAGCTTTTAATACTTTATTCTCGTTTTCATAGTTCATTTGAAGCGGTTTTTGGCGTTATTTTAATGGTAAATGTCAAGAGTGCATTATTGTATGAGACGGTGCCAGCACGAATCTCTCGGATTCCTCTCATAACGATCATAGCTTTGCGCTCCCTTAGATATTACGTGTGCGCCCTCGAACATTGTCCTGTGTATGTGCGAATAACTGCTTATTGTAAACAGGTATTTATTAAATAATTTCATCTAGTGAAGTGCAATGTGTGTATTATTTGGTAACCAATGTATTTGCAGTCCATACGTTTCGCTTCACAGTTGGGGGTTGCGCACCGGAAGAAACATAAATCTGGAATTATAATGAATATTTTAATTAATTCATTATATGAATGTACCTCTGAAGGTTCTGACTGTCTTCAGAAAAGATTCGATGGCATTTTGTATTCACCTTCGCTCCATAGTGTTTTTAATCGTAATGCTGCTTTATCCACGGAGTTCACGGGAAACAGCTGTAATTGAGCTTTTCCATGAGCGCCATCTAGTGTCATACAGTGGATTTACAGAGAGATTCAGCTTGTGTGCAGTTTTTGTCGGACCGAATTTGCATGCCCTGCTGTAGCAAAAATTTTGACCGGTTAAAGAAAAACAGGCTTAAGTGGATTCTACACATTTAAACAATTCAGAACAGTTATCTAGATTATTTATGGAACAGATAAAATACATATAATATTTTATTAAATCAGTTATCATTTTAACTTAACCCTTTTCTTAATTTAAAGGCTGAAATTTAAGGTTTATCTTTTTATGACACTTTTTCCACAGCTTTATTTGAAAATTTACATTAGATATTAAAACATGCTATTAGTTAATCTGTTGTCAGTCATGTTGTCTTCTAAAATTAGGATATTATTAGTAGGCTATTGTTGTTGTTTTAGTGATTATGCAAACAAAAAGTCATTTTATTGGTTGTTTGTTGATTTTAAATATAAAACTTGGTGAAGTGATTTATGTGTCAGTACCTTCTGAACATTTCCAGTACATTTTAACAATACCGTGATAATACTGATAACCATGATAATTTTGGTCACTATAATCGTGATAAGAAATTTTCATACCGTTACATCCCTAATGTATACTTTGGGCTGATTGTCTTGCAGTGATATCCATTGACCATTAGCTTCAGTCTTTGCACCAAAGGCATCACAATTCTTGCCAAAATGGTCTGATATAAATGTGGTTGATATAATGTCCTTCATACGGTCTTGATTTCCACTTCATACTCCAGTAAAATAACCTCATAACAAGACAATCTTGTGCCCGACATCCTTGGGCAGCTCTAAGTTTGGAATCTGATTCATTAATTGCTGTTGTGGACAGGTATCCTTTATACAGGTAGCAAGCTGAGATTAGGAGCGCTCCCTTTAAGAGAGTGCTCCTAATCTCAGCTCATTATCTGTATATAAAACACCTGGGAGCCAGAAATCTTGCTGATTGATAGTGGATCAAATACTTATTTCATTCATTAAAATGCAAATCAATTTATACTTTTTTTAAATGCGGTATTATTCTGAATTTGGTGTTATTCTGTCTCTCACTGTTCAAATGAACCTACAATTAAAATTATAGACTCATTTCTTTGTCAGTGGGCAAACGTCAGTAGGGGATTAAATAATTTTTTCCTCGCTGTATATATATATATATATATATATATATATATATATATATATATATATATATATATATATATATAAGAGAGAGAGAGAGAGAGAGAGTTAATATAATGAAACCTAAATTTATCTACATACTTGAGTTTGTCCAGTGAGCAGTTTGGATCTTTCAGTTTTTCAAAGAGCAGATTTACTGAATCTCCTGGGTGATTGTAGCTCAGATCCAGCTCTCTCAGGTGTGAGAGGTTTGAACTCAGAGCCAAAGACAAATAACCACAGCCTTTCTTCGTCACCATGCAGCCAGACAATCTACAAAAACAACCCCACATGGCATTAGTTTGACAACCAGACTAATTTTAAGGCCACATGTCCACCAAAGCATTTCTAGCCAGCTGAAAATGCCAGACGCTCTGCTGAAAACGCCTAGTTGTGAGAGCTTGTGAGTGCAGCGTTTTTTCATTTGAAATGCTGTTGTTACGATGATACAGCAAAATGGCAGACGCATTGCAAATGGAATGTTTCTCCAAGCATTATTTTTCATAACAATATTGTGACTTTGTGTTCCGTGTTTTACCCCCAGCCTTAGTTCCTGTTTCCTTATTTGGTCATTTTCCTGTTCTTGTTTAGTTAATTGATTACTCCTCCACCTGCTCTTAATTATCTAGTGTATGTTTTCTATGTGTTCATAATCCTACTTTGTTACTTGGTTGTTCCTGTGTTAGTCTGCTGCTTAAAGTCTGTTAAAGTTTATTTTCCTTTGTCTTCTTCCTGTGTTCTTTTACCTCAGTATCTCCAGCTTACAGCTCTTCAGTCCATCTGAAAGAAGCTTCATTCCTGAATCCTGCAGGTCATTGTTACTCAGGTCCAGCTCTCTCAGGACACAGTTTGACAATTGAAGAGCTGAAGACAAACGTTTACAGGACTGAGCAGTGAGATTACACCCACAAACCCTGTTTGGAGAACAAAACAAACTACATTAATTGTTCATCAGGTATTGTTTATAATCTAAAGCACATTTGATTTGCAAAACCTTTGACTGATACAGTTGACTGATACAGACTGATACAGTAATACAGCTGAAGTAAACTCAAGCCCTTTCCAAAACTGTTTTTTATTTTCTCCATAGCTTGAACGTAACAAAAGTTATGGCTATCTTAAGTTGCCTGATAGCGATGATTTTCAGGAATGGAGTTATAAGAAAAACAGGTTTAAAGTGGGACAGATTTCAATTTTACTTTTAAGAGTTTAACGAGAGCTGTCTGTCAAGTCAGGAGCACTAGTGCGTAAATATACAAACAGACTAACGTCTGTTTTCCGTTGTTTATCATAGGCATAGTTTCCGAACTTTTGATCACCCCCGAATAATGCAGCCTCATCTCTGGATGTGAAATAATGCATTATAACATCAGTTTAGGTCACTGACATCAAGATAAAGCAGACTGAGACAAGTAAGATTGTTTAAGTGAGCAGCTACAGTACTTCAGACTGCGATTTTGTGCTCCGCCATCTCACAATATTGAATAAATAAAACTTAGCGTGCCGTAATTTACACAGGACTGGTGGAGAATTTGAATTGATACACCTTTATTAAATGTTACGTGGTTTATTTTGATAGGCTAATTGTTTTTGTGGTGTTAAGGGAAAGCACCTCCGCAGCACGTTCTTAACATAAGAGAAACATTCATTTCTGCTTGCTGTGAAAAATCGCTACTTTTCAGCACTAAACAAGTGCATTTCACCTAGATATTTTCAGAGATGATAGACAATATGTTACAGAATAATAATTTAATGAAAATCTGATTTTGACAAAAAAAATTGACGTTCAACCTATTTTTCAAATTTTCTGAAAAAGTCCCAGCATGACATCCGACGTGTTTTTTTTCCAGATCACATCACATATATAAAGGAATGGTTTGATATATCTCCATACATAGACGGAAACTACATTGGTTAGCAGTCATTAGCCTACAAATCCATCTCTTTTCCTAAACTAATGCTGCATTGTTACATAAATTTTACATTTTATGGGTGATTTAGACAGCAATTAGCCTTTAAAAACAATCTTTTGTTTCCATACATATAACTCTACACTGATGGCCAGTCATCAGGCAACAGACAGCATTCAGTCTCCAAAAAATATTTTCGTCTCAATACATACACAGATATTACACTATACCAGGGGTGGGCAAATCGCAGCTCCCGAGCCACATGCGGCTCTCTCGTCCCTCTGCAGTGGCTCCCTCTAGCATGGGTGTAGCCTACAATACGCGAGGGAGGGGTAGCCCCGACTTTTAATAAAACCTAAACTCTTCCCCTACACTTTTTGACGGACAAGTGTGTAGAGGTTTGCAAGGACCAATATAAATAAATCTAGATTTAAAATAAATAAGGAGACACGTTGTCGTAGTCACATTGTTTTGGATACATTTTAGTCTTATGCAAAATTATGTGAACATCGCGGAGTGCTGAACACTTTCATGTGCTGTATGTTTCATTCATAGCTGAAGCCAGAGGGCGCACTCGTGCAGAAAGTCCAAAACAGCTCATATGATAGAAGTAATGGCCTAATAACTTTTGCCGTGCCAGAAAATCCCTAATATGGACAAAGGCACCCCAATATTGCAGTTGCTAAGATAACAAGCATAAACCTTAACTGATGAAACGTAAAGACAATAGACAAAACAATCGCGACAGTATTGGTCATGCAGGGCCGGTGCCAAGGGGGTGCATTTGTGAAACAAACAACACCACCCCCCTTGCTCATTTATGACCCCCTTACTCCCTCTCCTCTGCCCTCCCTGCATTTCACTCTTCTTCTGTAAACGGGACTCTAGTGAAGCGTGTTAGATCCAGATGCGAGCTTTATTAAACACAGCATAGTCAAGACAGGCAGGGTCAATCTCCAAACAAACAGTAATACGTAAGCAAGACAAAAGCAAAATCCAAATAAGCAGGCAGAAGGTCAAAGTGACAAATGAACAAGCCTATGAAACTAGGCAAAACTATGGCAATGAAGCAAGACAAAACTATGGCAAAAAACAAGGCAAAACTAAGACTAAGAAACAAAACCGTGGAAAATAACAAGGCAGTGAAAACAGGGAAAACGCTTGGTAGAGTCCGCACAGGCAAAACAATACTTCACAACCTTCTGTTTGGCATGGCCCTCCTTATATGGCTGCCAGGAAGTAACCATAGAAGCAGCAGAGGGAGCGGTAACAGTCAGTCCATGGGTGAGGGCTCCCTCTGCTAGCGTGGCATTACACAACCCCCCCCCCCCCCAGGAGTGACTCCTGGCGCTCAAAACAACAACAGTCCAGGAGGGTGGGGGAAGATCCGTGCAGAGGAGGTGGGCCTGGATCAGACAGGGACAGGGACAGACAGCGAAGCACTGGAGGACCTGGGCCATGGAACAGTAGCAGACAGTGAAGCACTGGAGAACCTGGACCGTGGATCAGTGGCAGACAGACGAACTTTGGAGGACCAGGGCCGTGGAGCTGTGGCAGACAGTGGAAACTTGGAGGACCTGGACCGTGGAGCAGTAGCAGACAGTGGAACCTTGGAGCAGAAGTCCACCATGTTTGATTCGGAGAAGCCTGGAGCCATGGTGGAGCAGGGAGAGCAGGCAGCCATGGCGGGGCAGGTAGAGCAGGCAGAGCAGGAAGCCATGGCGGGGCAGGCAGAGCAGGGAACCATGGCGGGGCAGACTGAGCAGGCAGAGGAGGGAGCTATGGCGGGGCAGACAGAGCAGGCAGAGCAGGGAGCCATGGTGGGGCAGGCAGAACAGAGAGGAGCAAAGATACCCACAGTGGAGTTAATGACATCCATAGCAGAGCATAGGGTTCATGATTGGCCTCCTTGGCCGTGATATGACAGGCAGAGAGTTCATGATAGGCCTCCTTGGCCGTGACATGATGGGCAGAGAGTTCATAGAAGGACGCCACCCTCATAGGAAGTTCTGCAGCCGGAGCTGCCACCTCCGGGGGCATTGGCGCAGACTCGTGGTCAGACGTGGCAGTGAGTTCATGGGTGGACGCCGCCTCCTTTGGAGGATCTACAGCATAAGCTGACACCTCTGGAGGCATAGGCGCAAATTCTTGGACAGACGAGGCCTCTGGAGCAGACTTGTGGTCAGACGAGGCCTCTGGAGTACAGCACGCTCAAAATGGCAACAACCATTACAGGCAGCACAGTAGATAGTGGGATGCCTGCCGGTCTTGAGGGTGTGGACACTGTGGACACGTGGCTTGGAAGCATTGGCTCTGCGTGGCTTGGGAGCGTGGGCTCTGCGTGGCTTGGGAGCTGAGACGAGACCTGGCAAGGCTTTGGAAAGGCGGCTGATACGTGACGATGCTCTGGGGGGTCAGCTGCTACGTGACGAGGTTCTGGGGGGTCAGCTGAGACGTGACGAGGCTCTAGGAGGTCAGCTGAGACGTGACGAGGCTCTAGACAATCAGCTGAGATGTGACAAGGCTCTAGGAGGTCAGTTGAGACGTGACGAGGCTCTAGGAGGTCAGACAGAACCTGACGAGGTTCTGGCATGAAGGCCGTGGCTTGGCGAGAATCTATGCTAGCAGCCATGTCATGAAGAGGCTCTGTTAGGAGGGTAGCTGTGTCTTGACTTGACTGAGGGAGATCAGCTGTGACTTGATTTGACTCAGGGAGGTCTCCCGTGACTTGACTTGACTCAGGGAGGTCTGCCGTGACTTGACTTGACTCATGAAGAACAGCTGTGTCTTGACCTGGCTCGTGAAACCAGCTGTGACTTGACTTGGCTCATGAAGATCTGCTGTAACTTGGCTTGGCTCATGAAGATCAACTGTGGCTTGGCTTGATTCAGGCACAACAGCTGTAACTTGGCTTGACTCTGAAAGTGCAGCTCTGACTTGACACCGGAGGATCAGCCATCACTCGACTTGGTTTGGGTATGGCAGACATGAAGGGATGAGATTCGGTTGAGATGATTTTAGCGTGATGAGGCTCAGGCTTGGCAGCCATCTTGGCCGGGGAATCAGATGAGGTGGCCATCTTGTGAACAGGTTTGGGGATGGCGGCCGTCTTGTGAACAGGCTTGGGGACGGTGGCCGTCTTGTGAAGAGGCTTGGGGATGGCGGCCGTCTTGTGAACAGGCTTGGGGATGGCCGTCTTGTGAACAGGCTTGGGGATGGCAGCCATCTTGTGAGCTGGCTGTGGAAGGGCAGCAATGACAGGTGCAGACTCTGGAGGGGCGGCCATGGCAGGTGCAGACTCTGACATGACAGAGCAGGCCCTGGAGCGGCAGGCGTGGCGTGAGCAGGCCCTGGGGCGGCAGGCGTGGTGTGAGCAGGCCCTGGAGCGGCAGGCGTGGCGTGAGCAGGCCCTGGAGCGGCAGGCGTGGCGTGAGCAGGCCTTGGAGCGGCAGATGTTGTGCGATGAGGCTTTTGAGTGGCCGGCATAACGTGAACGGACTCTGGCTTGACAGGCATGGCGTGAACAGGCTTTGGCTTGGTGGACATGATGTGAGTGGGCTTTGGTTTGGTGGGTACTGGAGGATCATGGGGTCCCTCATCCGCGATCCCCACAGTGAATGCAGAACCACACAAAAGCAAAGCAAAGTCAATATAACGGACCAGAGTCCAATGAGGGGTATTGCGTGGCGTTTTGGATGATATGTCTTTATCTAAATCAAAGCGAAAAATGTCCTTCAAAAATGTCTCATTAAAGTCCACCTGGTAATATAGGTCACAGAAATCTGCCACATAGTTCTCAATGGTATGATTACCTTGACGTAGTTGAACAAGGCGATCTGCTGGGTTCATGGTTGTAGTTGGTTGTGTATTCTGAAACCCGCTGGATCTTTGGGTGGTGAAGTATTCTGTAAACGGGACTCTAGTGAAGCATGTTAGATCCAGATGCAAGCTTTATTAAACACAGCATAGTCAAGACAGGCAGGGTCAATCTCCAAACAAACAGTAATACATAGGCAAGACAAAAGCAAAATCCAAATAAGCAGGCAGAAGGTCAAAATCCAAGAGAGAGCAGGCTAAAGTGACAAATGAACAAGGCTATGAAACTAGGCAAAACTACGGCAAAAAACAAGGCAAAACTAAGACTAAGAAACAAAACCGTGGAAAATAACAAAACAAGGCAATGAAAACAGGGAAAACGCTTGGTAGAGTCCACACAGGCAAAACAATACTTCACAACCTCTTTTGGCATGACCCTCCTTATATGGCTGCCAAACAGGAAGTAACCATAGAAGCAGCAGAGGGAGCGGTAACAGTCAGTCCATGGGTGAGGGCTCCCTCTGCTGGCGTGGCATTACATCTTCCACCAAAGCAAGAACATCCATTATCTTGCGAATATGTTGATTTTTCTCTTTCATGTTTGGTATCATTCTAAAGGTCTCGGTGCGATTGGTAAAATGGTCTCAATTTCACAGCAGTCACTTATATTATGAGGAAAATTGAAAACTTTTGTAGAACTGTGTTTTGCTGCTGAGGGGTGTGTTTTCCCCTTAGGGTCGGGTGAGAATCTCCAGCCAGGTGTGACCCTGGGTCACGAGATCTCCTGACAAACCAAAAGGTCTTTATGTTTTTATAACTGATTGGAAGATTTGTTTGTTTTGGTCTGGGTATATAAGTGAAGTGACAAAACACTATTTGGGGATTCTATATTCAGAAGAACCCCCACACTGTGTGTGAGAGTCTCTGGAGCTTTGCAGCCAAGTCTCTCACATGCTGCTGTGTCTCTCTATGCGGTCAGGTACGCATCTCCCACTCTTAGATTTATCTTAGTAATTGATGTTATGTATTTACCTAAATTGAAACTGAATTTAATTCTAAATTGGATTGTCATTATTTAATTATGTAACTGGCATGATACATTTTTACCTGACAAATAAAATGTTATATTTGATTTATTCCGATGTTTTCTGAAATCATTATGACTAGTAGAGCATGTGGAGGCAGATGCTACCTCAAATCTATGACCAGGATAGAGCAAACTGAAGGCTCAGGATTGAATGGAGCAGTTGGCACATCATCTGAGACCTCTTGATTTCTGTCTATCACTGATGTTAGCAAGTTGTACGGGAGAAGACTAAGCAAACTACACTTTTTGTAAAAAGCAAGCAGTAGGTGACTGGCAAAAAGGGCATTAGTCACCTACTGTTACGAATCTGGTCGGTGTTCCGCGGTCCGCTCACCGCCAGATGTCGCTCTCACCTTATCCACACACTCTTACTGTTGCACCACACCCCGGACTACAACCCCCATCACCCATCGCACCGATTGCGTTGCCTCCTGTAGCCAATCAGGCGCACTATAAAAGCCCCGGACTTTCCCCATGCAAGCCACGGATTGTTGTTATTTTCCATTGTTAGCGTTTCCTAGTTTCCTTGTTCCCAGTGTTTAGTTCCCTCGCCTGGCCCATCTCGTTTCGACTGCTCGCCGCCTGCCTACTAGACTCTCGCTCGTGTTTATTGGTTTATCCTCCTCGCCCAGCCCCTTACGGATTACGTTCGCCACGGTTTGACCCTCGCCTGTTTCACGGACTTACTATTGTGCATCGTCTTCGTTATACCTGCCTGCCATTGTTGTCTGACCCTGCCTGTTCGACCATGTATCTGTCTCGTCCCTTAAATAAAAGCTCGCATATGGATCCGCTCGCCTCTCGTCCCTTACTCCGTGTGACAGAACAATCCGTCACAACAGGATCCAGCAGCTTCACCCCCGGACACTTAGCAGATATGGACTGCGCGTTATTGTGTGTGGGCTCGACATTTACCGTGGGTGTCGCGGAGGAGGAGCGCAACGCCACGGAACCGCTGGCCGCTTGGCTCACTCGCGGAAATGCGGCCACGCTGGAGCGCGCTCAAGCAATGACGAAGGCAATGGATCGCATTGCTCTAATGGCGGCGACATTGGTGCCCATTCGCAAGATGGCGGCCGCGTCGGAGCGCGTTCATAGCATGGCGGCGACAACAGAGCCCGTGCACAAGATGGCGGTGACGGCGGAGCTCGTTCACAAGATGGCGGCGAGAACAGAGCTCCGTCACATCACAGCCGCCATACCAGAGCCATATAAAGTTGCAGCTGCGTTTCCTGAGTCAAGTCAAGTTTCCAAGTCAAGTCAAGCTGCAGCTGTATTTCCCGAGTCAAGTCAAGTTTCCAAGTCAAGTCAAATTGCAGCTGTGTTTCCTGTGTCAAGTCAAGTTACAGCCATCTTTCCTGAGCCACTGCACAAGATGGCTGCCATGCCAGAGCCATTGCTCAAGATGAACGTCACGCCAGAGCCTCCGCACAAGATGGCCGTCACGCCAGAGCCACTGCACAAGATGGCCGTCACGCCAGAGCCACTGCACAAGATGGCCGTTACGCCAGAGCCACTGCACAAGATGGCCATCACGCCAGAGCCTGTTCACAAGATAGCCGCTGTCTCCAAGCCGTACCACAAGATGGCCGCCATCCTAGAACCCTCGGCCAGCACTTGGACGCCGCCTGTGGTCATGATGGCCCACGTGCTGGACTCACCCCTAATGTCGGTATGGGCAGCTAAAATGGCGCTTCTTCATGCCGCGGCGGCTACCCCTGGGTCAAGTCAGGCTTCCAAGTCAAGTCAAGACACAGGGTCAAGTCAAGACACAGCTGCCGTTCTCCACGAGTCAAGCCAAGTCACAGCTGTGCCCCACGAGTCAGGCCAAGTCACACCTGTTCTCCATGAGTCAAGTCACATTACAGCAGCTGTTCATACTAGGTCAAGTGAAGTTACAGCCGTGTCTCCTGAGCCAGGTCAAGCTACGACTGTTGTTCCAGAGTCAAGTCAAGCCAAAGCTGTAGCTTCCAAGTCCAGTCAAGCTTCCAAGTCCAACAACGTCAAGGTGGTTGTTCCTGAGTCAAGCAACGTCACAGCCGTGGTTCCTGAGTCAACTAAAGTCATTGATCTTCACAAGCCAGTTCAAGTCACCGCTGGTCTTCACGTGACAGATCAAGTCACTACTGATCTCCGAGAGTCAAGTCAGTTTACTATTGGTCTTCACAGGCCAGACCAGGCCATAACCAATCTCCACGAACCAAGTCAAGCCACAGCCAATCTCCATGAGCCTGATCAGGCCACAACTGATCCTCATGAGCCAAGTGAAGTTATTGCTAATGGCCTAGAGCCTTGTCACGTCTCGTCAGACCGCCCAGAACCAAGTCACGTCTCGTCTGACCTTTCAGAGCCCCGTCACGTTTCGTCTATCTGCCCAGAGTCCAGTCACGTCCCGCCTGACGGCCCAGAGTCCAGTCGCGTCCCGCCTGACGACCCAAGTCATGTCTTGTCTGACCACCTAGAGTCAAGTCACGTCCCGCCGGACAGCCCAGAGCCAAGTCAAGTCCCGCCTGACCACCAAGAGCCTCATGTATCAGCTGAATCCGCAGAGCCCACACTCACAAGCCACACAGAACCCACATTTCTAAGCCATAAGTCCACAGCATCCGAATCTGCTCCAGAGCCCCCGCCTGATCACAAGTCTGCTTCTGAGGTCTCGTTTGATCACAAGCCTACTCCAGAGCCCCCGCCTGATCACAAGTCTGCTCCAGAGGTCCCGTCTGGTCTCAAGTCTGCTCCAGAGGTCCCGTCTGGTCTCAAATCTGCTCCAGAGGTCCCGTCTGGTCTCAAATCTGCTCCAGAGGTCCCGTCTGGTCTCAAGTCGGCTCCAGAGTTCCCGTCTGGTCTCCAGTCCACTCCAGAGGCCTCACCAGTCGGAGAAGCTGCGCCAATGCCTCCTGAGATGTCAGCATTCGCTGTAGAACCTCCTAGGGAGGCGGCGTTCATCCACAAACTCTCTGCTTCTCTCCTTATTCTCTCTGCCTCCTCTGTCCCAGTTCTCCCCAGGTCCCAGTCCATTACGCGGGTTCCTGCTCAGCCCTGGAGGGCCCTGGCGCCTCCTGTTCCGCCCTGGAGGGCCTCGGCGCCTCCTGTTCTGCCTCCGGTTCCACCCTGGAAGGTCCCAGTGCCTCCTACTCTGCCCTGGAGGGTTCCTGCCCTTCCTGCTCTTCTGTTTGTCTCCTCTATCCCTGCTCTTCCCAGGTCCCAGTCCCTGCTGCGCCTCCTGCTCCGCCCTGGAGGGCTCCTGCGCCTCCTGCTCTGCCCTGGAGGGCTCCTGCGCCTCCTGCTCCGCCATGGAGGTCTCCTGCTTTGCCTCCGGCTCCGCCCTGGAGGACTCCTGCGCCTCCTGCTCTGCCTCCGGCTCCGCCCTGGAGGGCTCCGGCGCCTCCTGCTCCACCTCCGGCTCCGCCCTGGAAGGCTTCCTCCCTGCCGGTTCTCCTGGCCCTCCCACCGCTCCCCAGGACTGTTTCTCGGTTAGAGCGTCTGGAAGCCGCTCTTTGGAGGGGGGCTATGTTACGAATCTGGTCGGTGTTCCGCGGTCCGCTCACCGCCAGATGTCGCTCTCACCTTATCCACACACTCTTACTGTTGCACCACACCCCGGACTACAACTCCCATCACCCATCGCACCGATTGCGTTGCCTCCTGTAGCCAATCAGGCGCACTATAAAAGCCCCGGACTTTCCCCATGCAAGCCACGGATTGTTGTTGATATTTTCCATTGTTAGCGTTTCCTAGTTTCCTTGTTCCCAGTGTTTAGTTCCCTCGCCTGGCCCATCTCGTTTCGACTGCTCGCCGCCTGCCTACTGGACTCTCGCTCGTGTTTATTGGTTTATCCTCCTCGCCCAGGCCCTTACGGATTACGTTCGCCACGGTTTGACCCTCGCCTGTTTCACGGACTTACTATTGTGCATCGTCTTCGTTATACCTGCCTGCCATTGTTGTTTGACCCTGCCTGTTCGACCATGTATCTGTCTCGTCCCTTAAATAAAAGCTCGCATATGGATCAGCTCGCCTCTCGTCCCTTACTCCGTGTGACACCTACAACCTCTGACTAAAATCAGACTGGCGAGTATGATCCATGGAAAAAGACTAACGTGAGACATAAATGCGGCTTCGGGTCCCTGACAAACTGAAATTGAAATTATTGAAAGTATGGGATTTCCAGAATAATCAAATATCTAAATTAATACATAATCAATATTTGTGATCAGTGTAAATTAGAGAAACTGTCTAAATTTAATGATCACATGGAATTGGAGTCAGATTACACATACGGCTAAGGAGGCCTATCACAGATTAAAATTGAAACTAAATCCTGGTAAATTAAGTGAATTTTGCAGAAGCGCTGTGAAAAGACAGAACATGCATTAAACTTTCAACCAGGCCACTGGACTCCACGTTAGTTCTTAGCTGCACAGACAGATTCCCAAACTAGACTTTGATGCTGTACATAATTAAACTCTCAAAAACTGCCTGATACAAGATTATCATACATTTTTGATCAACACTATTAATTCTCAGGCACCGTAAAAAATGCAACTGTTGTTGTAACCTACTACAGAGATTATCTACATGGATATTCCATGTTAATGAATTGTCAAATAAGACACCAAGATATTTATATGATGGGACCTGTATGATGATTTGATTATGTATGATCACAGGCCTGTGATCACCAACTCCTCTAGGGTCAAACACCATCTTTTTTGTCTTAATGACATTCAGAGCTAGGTGGTTGTCCTCGCACCAGCTCACAAACCTTCCAAACTCTGAAAAATAATCAGACAAGTCCCCATTCTCTTTCAATAAACCTAAAATTGTAGTATTGTCTGAGAATTTAATGATGTAATTATTAGAATACCCCTTTCTACACCCATCCGTATATAAGGAAAACAAAACTGGTGAACTCACACAGCCCTGAGGGGCCCTGAAGTTCTAGATTCAGATAGTGTTGCATTAACACTAACTGTTGCACCACACCCCGGACTACATTCCCCATCAGCCATTGCACTGATCACCTGTGTCCAATCAGAGACTAGTTTAAGCCATGGACTTCCCCTTGTATGTCGCAGAGTATTGTGGAGTTTATATTGTGGAGAATTGTAGTTGTTGCGTTTAGCACTCTCCTAGTGCTAGCAGCCTTTTCTTAGTCATTTCCTAGTTCCTTAGTTTCCTAGTTCCCTGAGTTAAGCTTTCTCGCCTGGTCATCTCGTCTTGTCTGTCTTGCCACCGGGCTTTTTGACCTCTCGCTTGTTTCACAGATAACCTCTTTGCCTCGCCCTTCGGTTTACGTTCGCCGATCATCGACCCACGGCTGCTTCTCGGACTAGAGGTCTTCACGGAGGACCCGAGACCCGACCCGGGACGCGTACGGGTTCGGGTCTATATTTGAAATGGTCAGCTGGGTCCGGGTCGGGTCCCAATCTATTAACTCGGGTCCCGGGTCTGTTTAACATTTGTGTGTAATACCCGAATCGATCGGAGAACACGGCACCCGCCAGTGATCAGTGTCGGTCAGCACTTTGCGTGTGTTTTGTAACTTGCAACTTGTAAAATTAGGATGAGAAAAGTGTGAGCGAGAAATTAGGTGGGGGGAAAAAACATGTGTGACGCGAAGTTAATGTTAGTACTGCAAGCGGACGGTATCAAGCTGTCTCATGTGAATTCCTCCTTTAAGCTTCATAAGATTAACTAGGTGGAGCTTTGAGCACATGTTTTGTATTGTTTTCTTTTACTGAAGAAGAGACGCACCTATTGAACACACACAAGGGTGCAGCGCAGTCGGCTTTGTTTATACCCACTTCTAAATCCACTATGATGCGCATCATTCAGAAGTGTCTTGCATTAGCCAAAATCATGACAGTCAACCACATAATATCTTATCCAATTGCACGTGAATAAATGCAAATACTCCATAACAGCAAGACCGTCGTGCCGGCTTCCTCGAAAATATGATTGCGCCCGCGCCCGCTTCGTCCTGCTTCATGACAGAAATGCCGCCTGCATGCGCGAGGGCATGTGACTCAGAGTGGTAACATAATAATTAATTGTTGATTACTAATTTGAATCAGTACATTATAACGAAAACAATACCTTAAATAATTTAAGAGTTCTTACTTCTCCAGATACCACTGCTCACGCAGTAAAGTGTAACGCACTTCTTGTTCTGTGCGTTTTTTGAAAAAAAAAAAAAAATGCTCCAAGCTGGAATAATGAATAAATTAAGAAGGTTCTTTCACTTGGCAAGAAAGAGGAACAGCCTAACATGGACGAAAATGTTAATGTCAAGGAGGATTGATCACAGTCAGGGCTACTAACAGTAGGTAACCCAAAAAGTTTTTTTTGCAACTTGTTTATTGACTTGTTAGCAGTTTGCTGTGCAATATGTGCCGACCGGGTGCAGTCAGGTCTCTGTCTTCCCAGTCAGGTTCGGGTCCAATTTACGAATACTGGTCAGGTCCGCGTCCGGGTAGTAAATTTAAGGCATTTCTCGGGTATGCACGGGTTCGGGTCCAACTTTCAAATTAAATACAGGTCCGGGTCGGTTCCGTGCAACAAATTTACGGGTCTCTTCGGGTTCAGGTACGAACTTTTGGACCCGTTAAGACCTCTATCTCGGACTATTCTTGTGTTTCGCCCCTACATACCTGTTTGCTGTTGTCTACCCTGCCTGTTCGACTGTCTTTGTCTCGCCCTTCAAATAAAGCTTCGCAAATGGATCTGCTCACCTCCCATCTCATTACAGTGTGGCAGGATAAGTGGTTTTTATTTGTTGGCCTGGTTGGGGTGTGGTTATTAGACTAATGAGGGGAACGCAGTCTATTTAAGGACCCTTATTTTAAACTGTCCTTATTGGCAGCTTGTTCTTTTTGTTTGTACTGTGCATTATATTGTGCAGCACAGATAATCACGAGTTAATGTATCATTCATGAAGAACTAAACCATTTATTAATGATTACTATGTCAGCAACTAATGAACATTCTATATGATTCATAGATTAAGTAATCAATAAATTGTTATTAGTTAAATGTGTCATAATGTATTAATTCCCTAATAACTTATTTTATTAACTAATGATGTAAATTCATATGTTAATTACCACAGTAATCAAAGCTATGTACTTCTACTTCCAGTTGTCTGCTTTAATTAATCATTAGCTAATGATTTGCAAATGTATCATCATGTTATGACTTTACTTGTTGAGGCACAGAACTATTAACTAATTGTTAAGTAATATGTCATTGTGGTTATGGATATAGAATTAGTTAGTCATGTGCCTCAATGAGTTGGAGCCATGCATTTCGACTTCCAGTTAATTAATCATTACCTAATGATTTGCAAAGGTATCATTATGTTATGACTTTACTTGTTGAGGCACTTCACTAACTAATTCTAAACCCATAACCACAATGACATATTACTTAACAATTAGTTAATAGTTCTGTGCCTCAACAAGTATAACTTTTTCTTAAGTCATAACATAAAGATATCTTTGCAAATCATTAGCTAATGATTAATTAAAGCAGACAACTGGAAGTTGAAATGCATGGCTTCAACCCATTGTGGTAATTAACACATAATTTACACTATTAGTTCATAAAATAAGTTATTAAAGACTTAATACATTATGACACATTTAGCTAATAACAATTTATTGATAAATCATTGAATCATATAGAATGTTCATTAGTTGCTGACATAGTAATCATTAATAAATGGTTTAGTTCTTCATGAATTATACATTAACTCATGAAGCAAAAGTTAAGCACAACTGCAACACAGCTGTCATCGTTTACACACAATAATTCAAAATTCTTCACACTTGTTTAGAAATATTTAAATATACAAAATATAAGCCAGTTCAAAGTGCACAAAAGGCACAGGTGCATGCCAGGGTGAGTATGCCAGGCTGGAGTGTTTAAAGTGGCCGACTATTTTGCGCCCCACTCCCACAGCGTCCGTAACACTTCACTGTGACAGCAGACCCTGTCAGGGCCAGCTGCAGAGTATGTGCCACACACGAAAAAATTATAAACTCCAGCTTCCTCCATGCTCTTTACCATGTTTTTGCCATTGTCACGGACCACAACATGGACAGCACTTTCGGGAATTGCCCAAGTCGCAAGCATTTCCTCAAACACACTCGCTGTTGCCCGACCCACATGTGAGCCTCGAAACTGCTTTGCATGAAGGATGATTTGCTGTAGTGTGAAATCATTGTCTATCCATTGCTCCGTTAAGATGATGAGAGACACTGTCATGCTATTTTACTGCGTCATGTATTTGTGGCAATACATTCTTAAAAATAAAGGTGCTTTAAAAGGTTCTTCAAAGTGATGCCACAGAAGGACCATTTTTGGTTCCACAAAGAACTATTCAGTCAAAGTTTCTTTGAAGAACCATCTCTTTCTTACCTTTTTATAATCTGGAGAACCTTCTTTCACCACAAAGAACCTTAAAGGTTGTTAAAGGTTGTTTATGGAACCATTTAGACAAAAAAGTTTCTGTTTCTCTGTATTTCTTAGATCAGAAATGAAATTCTCAAAACTACTTGTTCAATCTCCACATCATCTAGTCACTTGTGCACATCATAAAAAAGTTTCTCATTCTTTTTTGACAAGTTGCGTTTGCTTTGATGCATTCATTCAACTGATTACGTACATTTGTCTTCAGTTTCCTATCCACCTTATTTTTCAATGCGAAAGTAAGCTGTTTTTTGGTAATGTGTTAGACGTCCGGTTCATAATCCACCATAGGGAAATAACGAGAAGAATATCGAAGTGCAGTAAACGGTAAAACAGTTTGCACTACAAACCAGTGTGTTCATAATTAACATAATACATTAAAATAATATGGTAAAACACACCAGTTTGCAATATCAAGCAGCAAAATGAGCTTTTTGTGCAGCTGAAAATATATGGAAGTGGATGTGACCAGAAGCCAGACAAAAAAAAAGGTACAAATGCCTGCACCCACTCTTATGGGAAAAATAAGGTGGATATTAATGTATTATATAGTTCTCTGTGCTATAGTCTTACCCCTCAAAACATCAAGTCATTAGCTCATCGTATATGTCTTTACAGTAAATGCAACATTTTTGATCTAGTTGTCATAAACTGTCAAGCATATTTTTTTTACACGCTTCTATTACACTTTTTGTAAATTTGCCATGAATTGTTCAAGTGAATCTTGACTCACTAATGAAGAGAATATAGATCAACCAATGATAAAGAGATTCTCTGAAATAGCTCAAAGGTACATCTCAACATCTCACGAACCATCAACTAGAAAGCGTATATAGACAAAGGACAACACAAGAGTTACACATTCTGACAGTGGACTTTCTTATTTTTATTTTTTTTTTTCACCTTTGTGCCCATATTTATTTTCTATTTCACAATAACTTTGTAATGTGCTTTTATGTTTTTTATATATGAAGAGTTCAGATGCAAAACCAGCTAAAAGCCATCTCGATCAAAAATTAAATAATGATACTGAGTGAATGCTCCTGACACAAAGTACACGTCCATCAAATACTTTTACTTCAAACTCACTAAATTCCAGCCTCTGCCCAATCAGAAGTGCCAGTACTTACATAGAAACCTATACAAAGTTGCCAGAAAGAAATGCTCATTTTAAAGAAATGACAGATGGATTTAGCTGATTTTGCATCTGAACTCTTCATATATATATATTTGTCAGACCAGTAGTAAAAGTGTAACTGTAAACCTTATCCCTTTAGTTTTTTCAATCAATCAATATAGCAATGTGTGAATTTGAAGAGGAGGAGTAGGAAGTGGAGGAGGAGTATGAAGAGGAAGAGAAGAAGAAGAAGGAGAAAGAGGAAGAGGAGGAGAAGAAGGAGGAGGACAACAACAACATAGAAAAGAAAGAGCAAGGGCAAGCAGACAAGCAGTCTCATATATTTTAGTTGATACGTGCCAGGTTGGATCAGGCATGCAAGAGAATTTTACCCCCACTGCCTGTCCAGGGCCAATTTAGCCTGTGACGCTTAAGAGGTTCTTTGGCCTGACCCAGACCAAAGGTGGGATGCTGGGGCAAAATAATAATTTTCGTCGTTGTTTGCTGTTTTGAACTGTACTCTGCAGTACATTAAAATACATTAAATTAAGCAATAAAACACTTGCAAATGCATACATTTTTGTGTTCATCATGTGAATAATTTTTTGAGAGTTTTTTGTTTTGTAAATAGACAAGCTGTATGAATTATTGTATGTGTTAGTGTTAAATAAAGAAAATTGAAAGTGCAGGTAGATACGCCATGGGCGTATATGTACAAGCCACCATTGACCATATATATATATATATATATATATATATACACATACTCCTCCTTCATACTCCTCCTCCACTTTCCACAATCTTAATCTGTCTTGCATTTGCATATCCATCTTAGGATGTCAAGTGTCCTCAATGTAAAGAAAGCACCGAATGGGCAGTGTCACTGACTTAGAACAGAGATGTCATAAGAGTCTTTTTGCTGGATACCTCAAAATAGATTATCCCTTAGTTTCTTTTATTTAGCACCATTTCCCTTCCCAAAACCAAAAAAAAAAAAAAAAATGAATTGCCATTGGTCATTTGTTTTTATTGTTTACATTTTTATCTTAACGATAAATTATTTAATGTGTATAAATGTACAATAAATAATACCTCTGATAGTATTTTAGATCTCTTTTAAGAGACTTATGGACTTATTAATTCTAATTATTGCACTATGAATTACTGTGTGTTACATACTGCCATTGACAATATACTAAATAACAGGATAAAAATGACAAATTTTTTTAGGCCTGTCATTAGGTCTACAGAGATGTTCTGGAATTAGCTTGAGATGTCTTGAGATGTGAAGCATAAATAATTAGTCCTACACACAAGAGAGTTTAAGGACAAAAACCTCACAAATGTCTTAAAATACATCATCTGTCTTGATTTGTGGTAACTGTAATAGGGTACAACGGGGCTAAAGGCACATCCTAAGAAAATAATGTGCTTTTCACTGTGCCCGAAGTGTATTAGAGTTTTTCCACAGTTGCTAAAGCACTAAACCACATTCTCTAAACCAAATTCTGAGCCTAAACCAATTTGTCAAATAGATGTCTCTTTCTCCAAAACCGTAAAGAATTTTAGTTTAGACACTGTTTGCAGATCTCATGCACACTTTTTGCAAAACTCTAAACACATTCTCACTCACTAAGACACAATCTGATCTGTGATGAACTTGTGTTTAGGGTTTTGCATCACAAGATTTAAGCAAAAGTTAAGCACAACTGCAACACTGTTGTCATCGTTAACACACAGTAATTCAAAATTCCTCACACTTATTTTGAAATATTTAAATATAAGCTATTTGAAAGTGCACAATTTTATATATATATATATATATATATATATATATATATATACACACACACACACACACGCACACATACATACAGTATATAGTAATCACACCTCAGAAAGAAATCATACCCAAGTTTGAATAAATATATATATATATATATATATATATATATATATATATATATATATATATATATATATATATATATATACACACACACACACACACACACACACACACACACACACACACACACACACACAGTGGGGCAAAAAAGTATTTAGTCAGCCACCAACTGTGCAAGTTCTCCCACTTAAAAAGATGAGAGAGGCCTGTAATTTTCATCATAGGTATACCTCAACTATGAGAGACAAAATGAGAAAAAAAAAAAAATTCCAGAAAAATCACATTGTCTGATTTTTAAAGAATTTATTTGCAAATTATGGTCGAAAATAAGTATTTGTTTTTTGTATATAATATTTGTTCACCTACAAACAAGCAAGATTTCTGGCTCTCACAGACCTGTAACTTCTTCTGTAAGAGGCTCCTCTGTCCTCCACTCATTACCTGTGTTAATGGCACCTGTTTGAACTCGTTATCAGTATAAATTGTAGACCTGCACCAGGCTGGGAAGACTGAATCTGCAATAGGTAAGCAGCTTGGTGTGAAAAAATCAACTGTGGGAGCAATTATTAGAAAATGAAAGACATACAAGACCACTGATAATCTCCCTCAATCTGGGGCTCCACGCAAGATCTCATGCCGTGGGGTCAAAATGATCACAAGAACGGTGAGCAAAAATCCCAGAACCACACGGGGGGACCTAGTGAATGACCTGCAGAGAGCTGGGACCAAAGTAACAAAGGCTACCATCAGTAACACACTACGCCGCCAGGGACTCAAATCCTGCAGTGCCAGACGTGTCCCCCTGCTTAAGCCAGTACATGTCCAGGCCCGTCTGAAGTTTGCTAGAGAGCATTTGGATGATCCAGAAGAGGATTGGGAGAATGTCATATGGTCAGATGAAACCAAAATAGAACTTTTTGGTAAAAACTCTACTCGTCGTGTTTGGAGGAGAAAGAATGCTGAGTTGCATCCAAAGAGCACCATACCTACTGTGAAGCATGGGGGTGGAAACATCATGCTTTGGGGCTGTTTTTCTGCAAAGGGACCAGGACGACTGATCCGCGTAAAGGAAAGAATGAATGGGGCCATGTATCATCAGATTTTGAGTGAAAACCTCCTTCCATCAGCAAGGGCATTGAAGATGAAACGTGGCTGGGTCTTTCAGCATGACAGTGATCCCAAATACACCGCCCGGGTAACGAAGGAGTGGCTTCGTAAGAAGCATTTCAAGGTCCTGGAGTGGCCTAGCCAGTCTCCAGATCTCAACCCCATAGAAAATCTTTGGAGGGAGTTGAAAGTCCGTGTTGCCAAAACATCACTGCTCTAGAGGAGATCTGCATGGAGGAATGGGCCAAAATACCAGCAACAGTGTGTGAAAACCTTGTGAAGACTTACAGAAAACGTTTGACCTCTGTCATTGCCAACAAAGGGTATATAACAAAGTATTGAGATGAACTTTTGTTATTGACCAAATACTTATTTTCCACCATAATTTGTAAATAAATTCTTTAAAAATCAGACAATGTGATTTGCTGGATTTTTTTTTTCTCATTTTGTCTCTCATAGTTGAGGTATACCTATGATGAAAATTACAGGCCTCTTTCATCTTTTTAAGTGGGAAAACTTGCACAATTGGTGGCTGACTAAATACTTTTTTGCCCCACTGTATACACACACACACACACGCACACATACATACAGTATATAGTAATCACACCTCAGAAAGAAATCATACCTACGTTTGAATATACCAAAAAAAAAGAGGAAAAATAATATATATTATACACACACACACACACACACATACAGTATATAGTAATCACACCTCAGAAAGAAATCATACCTACGTTTGAATATACCAGAAAAAAGAGGAAAAATGATTCACCAAACTTAGCTTATTTCTTTGGACAGTATGTTTATGTATCTTTTTTATTGCTAAATAATTACCATATACAGTAAACACTCTTTTTTTTCGTAACTACATGCACTGGATGCTGTTCTCAATTTTTTGATGTAGTGCCTAATGAATGATCTGTAGTGCGTATAGTATTGACTAATATGAGTATGATTTGAAAGCTTTGTTTGATTTTGAGTACAGGTGAAATGGTTTTGTGTGAAAATAAATCATACCAGTAATTTATTTAGTTTAAAAATAGTATAAATGTATGAGGTGGTAAAGGGAGGCTTTTTACCTCACACACAGTATTAATACAAATACTTTAGCTAAAATATAGTAAAATAATAAGTTAATACTTGTTCAAAACAATCACGTTAGCAAAGTAGCAACATAGCAAAGCAAAAACATTTTTACCACAAATACCATACTTTTACACATTCTTTCATTATTTAAAACGGTTGCTTTAATTATCTTAAACAAAACTGAAAATCATGAAGAAGACCTTTGTCTCGAGATATATTTAATAATTTTAGCGATTCTCATTTGCTATTTAAATCTACAACAATTTTAAAAACATCAAATATTAGGTCAAGTTAGCACAGAATCGACTTTGCTCTGCTGCCTGTGATCTTATCAAGGATCAAACAATAACGCACCTGCATGTTGAAAAGCGGATGTTTTGGAAACTGCTACACCACATTTTTCTGCCATCTAGTGGTTTAGAGAAAAATAATATCAAAGGCGTCTTTTACACCAGGGCACCTTTAGCCCCGTTGTACCCTATAAGTGGAATAATTGACTCCAGTACTTTGAATTATTGAAAACCTTAGGTGTGCATTATTTTTAAATAATCTAAAGGCCTGTCATCAATTGTTCTTTAGGTATAGCAGCACAACCTTCACCTGTGACACCACAATAAACCAACCGTAACCCAACCTGAACATATTAAAGAACACAAATTATGAATAGGTCACACTTTATTTTAAGATCCAGTTCTCGCTATTAACAAACCATTAACTACGGCTTTTGCCTCAATAAACTCCTAATTTGCTGCTTATTAATAGTAAGGTAGTTGTTAAGTTGAGCTATTGGGTGGGATTAGGGATGTAGAATATGATCATGCAGAATGTGTGTTTTATAAGTACTAATAAACAACTAATACGTTAATAATAAGCATGCTAATAAGCAACTCGTTAATAGTAGGAATTGTTTCCTATACTAAAGTGTTATAAAACCTGCATATAACCATCATTACAGCTCTCACACAGACACACTAAGAGCTCCTTAGCTGGTCTAATATGTGTAACTCACACATCTCTCATGATAGAAATGTGAGATTTTACCCACTGTGTTTCTTTGATAAGAAAGCACAAACTAAAGTCATAAATGTTTTGAAAGTGGTATGATTGTTTTCAGTGTTACTTACCGAACTGATCTGGATTCTTTAACCACAGGTAACAGATTCTGAAGAACTTCATCTGCTGTATGTTGTGATCCAATAAATGGTTTCAGATCAAACACATCCATCTTCTGCTCTGATGTCAGCAACACAAAAACCAGAGCTGACCACTGTGAAGACGAGAGTTTGTTTTCTTTTATTTTTCCAGATTTCAGATAATCTTGCATCTCCTGCATCAGTGAATCATCACCCAGTTCATTCAGACAGTGAAACAGATTGATGGATTTCTCTGGAGAGTGAATCTCCCTGATCTTTTGTTTGATGTAATCAACTGTTTTGTCTTTGTCGTTGGAGCAGATTCCTTTCTTTGTCAGTAGTTTTTGTAAGAGAGTCTGATTGGACTCCATTGAGAAACCCAGAAGAAAACGCAGGAAAAGGTCCAGATGTCCATTCTTACTCTGTAAAGCCTCGTCCACAGCTCTCTGATGCAGTCTAGAAATCATCCAGTTCATGGTTTGGTCAAAAACATTTCTCCTCTTAATTGTACAGGAGAGATGTGCATATAGAGCTGCTAGATGTTCCTGAATGCTCAGATGAACAAAGCAGAAAACTTTCCCCTGATACAAGCCAAACTCCTCTCTGAAGATCTGAGTGCACAATCCTGAGTACACTGATGCTTCTGTCTCATCAATGCCACACTCTCTCAGGTCTTCCTTATAGAAGATCAGGTTTCCTTTCACAAGCTGCTGAAAAGCTACTTTCCCCAGTTTGCGGATCATAAGTTCATCTGTCACTTCATTCTCATAGCCCTTCTCATGTTTGATGTTGGTCTGAAGGGTCAGGAAGCGTGTGTACATTTCAGTTAGAGTCTTGGGAATCTCTCCACTCTCTGCTTCACTCAACATCTCCTCTAGAACAGTGGCTGAGATCCAGCAGAACACTGGGATGTGGCACATGATGTAGAGGCTCCTCGATGACTTCAGGTGTGAGATGATCCTGTTGGCCAGACTCTGATCACTGATTCTCTTCCTGAAGTATTCCTCCTTCTGTGGCTCATTAAAGCCTCGTACCTCTGTCACTCGATGGACACACTCAGAGGGAACAAGATCAGCTGCTGCTGGTCTGGAGGTGATCCAGATGAGAGCAGAGGGAAGCAGATTCCCCAGAATGAGGTTCGTCAGCAGCACGTCAACTTTTGTCTCTTTGTTTGCATCCCGTAGAATCTCATTTCTGTGAAAATGTAAAGGAAGACGACACTCATCCAGACCATCAAAGATGAACAACACTTTATATTGACCAAAAGATATTTTCATTTCTTTAGTTTCAGGCAAAAAGACATGAATAAGATCTGAAAGACTGAATGTTTTGTTCTTCTTCAAGTTGATTTCTCTAAAGGGAATTGGAAATATGAGCTGGACGTCCTGATTGTCTTTCCCTTCAGCCCAGTCCAGGATGAACTTCTGCACAGAGACTGTTTTTCCAATGCCAGCGACTCCCTTTGTCAGCACAGTTCTGATTTCTTTGTCTTTTCCAGGTAAAGGTCTAAAGATGTCATTGCATTTGATGGCTGTGTCCTCTGTTCCTGTTCTCCTGGATTGTGTCTCCATCTGTCTCACCTCATGCTCATTACTGATCTCTCCACTCTCACTCTCTGTGATGTAGAGCTCTGTGTAGATCTCATTCAGCAGTGTTGAGTTTTCCTTAGGTGCTGTTCCTTCATACAGACGCTCAAACTTACTCTTCAGATTTGATCTAAATGTCTTGAGGTCTTCATGGCTGGAAAATAACACAGTAATAAGCACATTGTCTTACAAATTCTGAATCATATCTTCAAATCATATCTCTTATAATAATGTTATACCTAAGACCAGACCATAAATCTATTGACTGCTCTTTAGACTCGTCACTCTTCATAGACACACAGCTGGACTCTGGTTCTGATCTCTTCTGATGAACTGGACTAAACAGAACAGATGATTATCTGTAAGATTCATCTTATTAAGCTTATCATGTTTTAGGATAATAATCTTAGTATACTTCAAAAAGTATTTTTATGAAAAACACCAGAGGAGCCTTGATAGTCTTATTGTTTTCTACAAATATTAAACTTTTCTAAAACATAAAAGCTTGAATGTTTTGCTCAAAGCACCTGCATCCTGGGGATAAATCATCATCTCCAGATGTTTGAGTTTTATCCATGATTGATCTGAACAGTATGATCTCCAACGACTCTAGATGGAAGAAACAAACAATCACAAAATCTACAGTAATTAATGTCATCACAATTCATGCCTGTTTAAATGTCCAAATCTGAAGCTAAATTCAGATGGTAGTGATTAAATTGCTGCAGTTCACTAGTTGATGTCGGTTGCTAGGTAATGGCTTAGCAACATACAGGTGCTGGTCATATAATTAGAATATCTTCAAAAAGTTGATTTATTTCACTAATTCCATTCAAGAAGTGAAACTTGTATAATGCATACATTCATTCCACACAGACTGATATATTTCAAGTGTTTATTTCTTTTAATTTTGATGATTATAACTGACAACTAATGAAAACCCCAAATTCAGTATCTCAGAAAATTAGAATATTGTGAAAAGGTTCAGTATTGAAGACACCTGGTGCCACACTCTAATCAGCTAATTAACTCAAAACACCTGCAAAGGCCTTTAAATGGTCTCTCAGTCTAGTTCTGTAGGCTACACAATCATGGGGAAGACTGCTGATTTGACAGTTGTCCAAAAGACGACCATTGACACCTTGCACAAGGAGCGCAAGACACAAAAGTTTTGCAAAAGAGGCTGGCTGTTCACAGAGCTCTGTGTCCAAGCACATTAATAGAGAGGCGAAGGGAAGGAAAAGATATGGTAGAAAAAAGTGTACAAGCAATAGGGATAACCGCACCCTGGAGAGAATTGTGAAACAAAACCCATTCAAAAATGTGGGGGAGATTCACAAAGAGTGGACTGCAGCTGGAGTCAGTGCTTCAAGAACCACTACGCACAGACGTATGCAAGACATGGCTTTCAGCTGTCGCATTCCTTGTGTCAAGCCACTCTTGAACAACAGACGGCGTCAGAAGCGTCTCGCCTGGGCTAAAGACAAAAAGGACTGGACTGCTGCTGAGTGGTCCAAAGTTATGTTCTCTGATGAAAGTAAATTTTGCATTTCCTTCGGAAATCAGGGTCCCAGAGTCTGGAGGAAGAGAGGAGAGGCACAGAATCCACGTTGCTTGAGGTCCAGTGTAAAGTTTCCACAGTCAGTGATGGTTTGGGGTGCCATGTCATCTGCTGGTGTTGGTCCACTGTGTTTTCTGAGGTCCAAGGTCAACGCAGCTGTATACCAGGAGGTTTTAGAGCACTTCATGCTTCCTGCTGCTGACCAACTTTATGGAGATGCAGATTTCATTTTCCAACAGGACTTGGCACCTGCACACAGTGCCAAAGCTACCAGTACCTGGTTTAAGGACCATGGTATCCCTGTTCTTAAATGGCCAGCAAACTCGTCTGACCTTAACCCCATAGAAAATCTATGGGGTATTGTGAAGAGGAAGATGCGATTATGCCAGACCCAACAATGCAGAAGAGCTGAAGGCCACTATCAGAGCAACCTGGGCTCTCATAACACCTGAGCAGTGCCACAGACTGATCGACTCCATGCCACGCTGCATTGCTGCAGTAATTCAGGCAAAAGGAGCCCCAACTAAGTACTAAGTATTGAGTGCTGTACATGCTCATACTTTTCATCTTCATACTTTACAGTTGGCCAAGATTTCTAAAAATCCTTTCTTTGTATTGGTCTTAAGTAATATTATAATTTTCTGAGATACTGAATTTGGGGTTCCCTTTCGAGGAACTCGAACTGCGTCCTCTAGGGGTCGCTAGGGGGAACGCCGTCAGCGTGACCCGTGTCTGAAGTCTACATACAAAAACAACAACAGAGTTGGCCGGCGACAGCCTATGACGTCACTCCCGGCGCGACTCGTCGCTGCCGGTGCGTCACTACCAGTGCGACCACAGTATAAAAGGACACTGGTAGAGCAGGACGGCCTCTTCTTCGTCTTCACTGACTCTTTGTCTGGAGTGTGCAGCAAAACGGTAAGCAGACCTTTTTTCTTGGAAAACGATGGCTAGCACTAGTAAGGCGTTTAGAAAGTGCGCGGATCCGTGTCCTCGTTATCTGACACCCGATGACACGCACGATCTTTGCGTCTTTTGTTTGGGCGAAGAGCATGCACGCGACATCCTCGAGGGGGCAGTCTGCGTGCACTGTGAGCTTTTTCCTATGAGAAAGCTCCGTTCTCGTCTGTCTCTCTTCTCGAGGGAAGAGGGACAGCTGCCTGTTCCCCGCGGTTCAGGACCCTCCGCTGCCGAGGCACGGAGGAAAATGAGCTCGTGGGGATCTCAGGTGGACCTCGCTGATAAGCTAAAAAAGGGACTTTCCCTTTCACGCGTGTCAGTTGCGGGCGAGGACGAGCTGCTGGCTGACGATGATGTTGTTTCTCTTACATCGTCCGATCCGGCAGCTAGTGCTCTGTTGGGTCCTTCCCAAGAAGAGCAGGAGATGTTGGAAGGTGAGGAAGCTGAGGCTGAACCCTCTCTAATCTCCTGCCCTGCATACGAGGAGCTGCTGGAGGTTATGGATCGCGCCACGGTAAGGCTTGACTTGCCGTGGGAGCGAGCCAGAGAGGTGGCGCCGCGGGGTCGTCTTGATGAGCGCTATCTTTCTGATCATAACCTCCCGGCCCAGGTGAGTCTTCCATTCCTTCCCGACCTGCATACGGAGATCGAGAAGGTATGGAAAAGGCCGTTTTCCTCGCGCATCCATAATTTTCCACATTCTAATTATGCGAATATTGAGGGGATGCGTGAGCACGGCTATCAGAAGATGCCGCCTGTAGAAGAGACGCTGGCCAGCTATCTCTCTGTAGGTAAAGCGTCTTCTCTGAAGACTCCCTCCCTGCCATCCATTCCCCTTCAAGTCACATCTCGTTTGAATGGCAGGGCGTATGCAGCAGCAGGTCAGGCTGTGGGTGCGTTGCACACAATGGCGGTGCTTCAAGCCTACCAGGCTGACTTACTGAAAGATCTGGATAAGGGTCAGGGTCTTTCCCCTGACGAGGTTGCTGAGCTGCGCCGCACCACGGATCTCGCTCTCCGTGCCACCAAGCAGGCCGCCACTGCCATGGGCAGGTCTATGGGGGCCATGGTGGTTACGGAGAGACATCTGTGGGTGAACTTGGCTGACCTCGGGAAGAAGGAGAGGGGCTTTCTTCTCGATGCGCCAGTCTCGCCTTCCGAGCTTTTCGGTACCTCCATTGAGATGGTGGTCGAGAAGTTCAGGGAGGCGAGGGCGCGCTCAATGGCCTTTAAAACCTTCATTCCACGAAGGTCCAGATCTGAGCCCGAACAGTATGGGGGTCCTGGCCCGTCTCGTTCCGAGGGACGAAGACAGGCCCAGAAGACTAGTGTGGCCACCCGCGCCCCTCCCCCACCTGCGGGTGGTTCCGGGAGGAAGCGTGGGTCCAGAGGAGGTAGACAGGACCTGAGGGAAGTGATTCAGACGAGACAGCGTGCTCGCCGGGATCAAAGTAGAAGATAGCTTCTGCTTACCTTCCTTTGGGAGCTTCTGTCTCCCTCCTCTTAATTCCCCTTCATAATAGTCTCTCCACCTGACCGAGGTTTGATGGTACTTTTTCTTGCGCACCCCGCCGGACCTATGATGTTTCAGGTTGGCTTTTTTGTTTAAAAAGCAGCCTTTACTGATGGTCTGGATCTGCCTATTCGGCCTCCTCTCCAGTCTGATGCGCGGGAACCATGGATGGGTGAGTTCGATCCATTTTTCTAGATCCTAGCTCGGTGATCGCTTCCCTTTTTTAGGGTTTCTAATAAGCGATCTCTTTGAGGTAACCAGGTGAGTGCTGTCTTCCCCCTTCGGAAAAAGCGGGGTAGACAGCCCATTTTTTTTTTATGATTTGGTCTATGTGTGGTTTACTCCCCTATAACCTAGTTTCTTGTTAATCTCCCCTGTCAGGTCATAAGTAATGGTCTGGATGGTTTCTCAGGAGGATCTTCTGAGTTATCTGGAGTCATGCGCAGGAACCACGGTGGGGTGAGTACTACTCATGTTTATGTGTCTACCATGCTGTATGCCTGGGTCCTGTTTTGTGTGCCTTCCTTGGTAGGTCCTCTTCGAGCACCCCCCCTCTGATCTTCGATCATGGTTATGGTCTGCTTGCCTGGGTCTGCCTCCAGTTCGGAATAGGAAGCTTTCAGGTTCCCTTTACAGCACTACTTCTAGGACTTCGGTCCTGCTTCTAGGTAAGCTCTTCGGAATCTCTTTCGCAGGGAGCTCCTGGACAGACACATGGACCTGTATCGAACCATCGGGTTGAGACCCTCTGTCTTCGTCCCGCCCTGAGGGGCTTCGGTTGTGGGGTTTTCCGCCCTTCACACAGACCCCCTACCTTGCCATCTGGTGATCTAGCGGTCGCCCCTCCGAGGAGTGGGCTTGATCACGCTATATTTCACCGTCTCACAAATCAGGGTTGTTTCTGTGGAAACTCTCTGAGTGCTCCGAGGAGCCTTTGGCTACATTCTCGGCCCTTGGTCCCAAGGTTCTGCGGGCCTTGGTAGAGCAGGGCCCATACTTTTCATCGAGGTGGTAAGCATAGGTCTGTGTGGGGCGAGGAGGGCTTATGCCCTCCAGGAGTTACCCATAGAACAGCCTGAGGGCTGGGGATGTGACTGCTTCGTGCAGCCTTGTAGAGGTGGCTCCCCGCCATTTCTGATCCCTGTATCTCTTCCTGGGAAGGGTGCGATGATGCTCCCCTTTCTGCGGAAAGGGTTTTGCTAGAGCTCGTCTCCCCTGAAGAAGTTCAGGTGTCCCTCTCGTGTCTCGGGAGTGGAACCCGGTCTCGATGCACTACCTTTTTTCTTGGTACGTGTATCAGCTTCAGGGCAGTATTATTAGACAGTTAGCTGCGGCTACTGCCTGCTTGGCATGGGGTGCTCCCCTCCCTTCGAGGGTTTGCTTTGAGCACTGCCCCATCGGGCAACTGAGGTTCGCCCTTACTGCCTTCCCCCAGGCCAAGGGAACTTTCGTGGGTCAGATCTCATCCAAGGCTTCTGTACAGGGCGCGGTGGTGCTCCCCTTTCTACGGAAAGGGTCTCTGAGCTCGTCTCCCCTGGGGGGATCAGTGGCTCCTCCAGTCCTGGGAGTAGAAGCCTGTCGTGATACACTGCCCTCTCCTGTGGCTAAGTGTATCGGCTCCTGGCAGTTTTAGTGGATAGATAGCCGCGGCCTCTGTCTGCTTGGCATATTTTTGCTCCCCTCTCCTGAGGGTTTGCTTTGAGCATTGCCTGTTGGGCGGCTAGATGCGCCCCTACTGCCTTCCCCTTAGAGCCTTGTTAAGCCGGCAGTGCTCCCCTCACCCTGAGGGTCTTCTTATTTCACCGTTTCTCAACGGTACATCTAAAATCCATTTTTATGGTAAGGCCCACACGTTTTTGGGCGCTTTCTCAAATCCATGTATATGGTAAGTGCACACGTTAACCTTTGGGCACTTTTCTAAAATCCACGCTGTGGTATGGAAGGCACCGGTGTTCTGCGTCCATTCTAAAATCCTTTATGGTAGGGATTCACGCGCTATTGCCCGTACCCTTTCTCGAGATGGTCTAAAACCCGGTTGTCTCGGGTCCCTCTCCAGAGCTTCTGCCAGGCTAAAAGAACGGTATTACGCGCCCTAGTTCCGGTGCGCATTTTATTCTCGCTCAACCGGGTTGAGCAGGGAGTTACCACTTGCGTTCTGTGTTACGACTTCTGAGGGAGTCGTGCAGGGCTGCAGTAGCTCCTGTGTGACAGGCCAACCTAGGTATCCTAGGCTTCTGGCCGTATCCCCTTAAAGGAATACTTTGGTTTCCAAGCTTGGGCTCTACCCCGGGCCGGTACCCGCCCCTGCAGGTAAGTTTGGGTATGCAGCCTAAGCTCTGGCCGTAGGGGATATGTCACTGACAGCCGTCACTTTATCGTCATAGGCTGTCACCGGCCAACTCTGTTGTTGTTTTTGTATGTAGACTTCAGACACGGGTCACGCTGACGGCGTTCCCCCTAGCGACCCCTAGAGGACGCAGTGTCTCGTTCCCTTCTCAGGGAACCAAGGTTACATACGTAACCTGAGACGTTTTCATTAGTTGTCCGTTATAATCATCAAAATTAAAAGAAATAAACACTTGAAATATATCAGTCTGTGTGGAATGAATATATACATTTATACACGCTTCACTTCTTGAATGGAATTAGTGAAATAAATCAACTTTTTGAAGATATTCTAATTATATGACCAGCACCTGTAGATGGTACAATGACAGACACTGACGGACTCGTTTTGTGGTTAAATGGTTTAAATCAGTTTGATTACTCTACTGTACCGCTGCTCTCTGATTAACTACTACCGCTGTTGTCTTTTTACATTGCAAAAATAAGTAGCTACCTCTTCAGTTTCCAGTCAAAATATCTAAAATATGAAACATCTTAAAATATGTTTCTATAGGCAAAAATGCATACATTTGGTTTGTTTAAAACAAAATCTAAAATCTAAAATGTTTAAAATATCTTACCAATGAAAATGAATTAGAATAATTATTCTCCAAGGATTTGATATGGTTTTACATACCAGGCAATCTTTTAGGATTATATTTGGATATTTTCATTCCAAAAGACAATGATACAAACTGATTTTTAGCAAATGTAATGTGACATTTACAGTCTCATATTTTCTTGTATTACATGGATAGGAATGTATGGTAACTGTATTCAGATGAGGTTATTCATAGCACACTAGGCATTGTAAGCTTCATATCTGGATATTTCGGGGGAAGGAAACTATGCTTCTAACCACAGGTCGAGAGCTGTAGATCCAACCACGTAAGTTTGTGACGCTGTTTGCGAATGTTCATTTGAACTATAGTTTTGGGAAACACAGAATCGTTGAACTATATTGGCAACGATGGAACTTGCGACCGATGCTTTTGTGAAACGGTTTGTTTGTTCATTGAAGATTCTCTTTTACAATCCAACAAAACAATACAATTGTCCAGGGCCAAGACAAGTAATACTTTGCTTATTTATTTCTATTTTTGTTAGAGTTTAAAACATTAGGCAAATACAAAATGAAACATTGTTGCACTTTGATTTGACAATTGATAATTCATACTTTAGGTTTATATGAACAACATTAGACTAAAATTGGTTTTGCTAAACAAGACTGGCTACTACTATTAAAGTTTCAAATAAAGTAAAAAAAAAAAAAAAAAAAAAAAATTGTTGTACTCTTATTGTATTCTTAATTCTGACATAAGTAAATAAAACGACAGTTTGATTATCAGTTTTTCAAAAAGAAAAAAAAAATCTGAACATGTATAAGCATTGCATTGCACATAAAACATTGCACTTGTATTTTGTCAGCAAGGTTGTCAAGATATACAATCCTCATAGTTTTAACACAGTTTGGTTGTGAGAGTGACTAAAGATTGTTTTGATCACATTTTGGCTACACTTATAGTAATATAAGATCAAGAAATGATCGTATCAGCAAATGATTAATAATTACTTGATATATTATAAATCACTTGTTTTCACAAATTTGTTGCACTAATAGTCATAACATTATGTTGCTCTTACATTTTCTCATGGTATCTGACAGGTGAACCTTTCTGATATTGAAACCAATGAAAAACTATTTGTGAACAACATTAACACTGCATCAAGAATGACACATCAAAGCTGCACTACAAGACCTTGATTTTGTGGATGAAAAAAATACACTAAAACTGTTTTTGTTGAACAAGACTGGCCACAACTGTTAAAGTTTGAAAAAAAAAAAAAAAAACTGAATAGAACTGATAAACTTCTGTACTCTCACTGTACATTAATAATTTACATCTCTCATTTTCCTAAGTGTTCGTGCAAACTCTGGAACCTTCTACATCAGTGCAGTGCTGGGAATGATTTTATGGTCTAAAACAGGGTTTACAGGAAAAAAAAACAAAAAAACAAAGAAGCCTTATTTCGTACAGTGCCAAGCCTTTTTGTTAACAGTGGTAGCGCTAGGGTGGGGTTTGACAGGTCTTTAGTCCGGCACAGCCAATGGATTTCCTAATGATTTTCTGATTTTTTTTGACTCCTAGTGTCACTTTCATTAACATTAAAACATTAAACATTAAAAACCTAAAAAAAAGTGGTTAATATGTGGCCCATTCTCTCGCAATTATATTTTTGTGTAGGCCTAATTATACTGTATATAAATTGCGGGCATCAGGGAGCCGTTATTAATATGCTCGCTTTTTACTTTCACTTTTGAGATTCGTGATCACATGTACTCTGTGTTTACTACGCAGTGGCAGTACTTACCACACAGTAGTGGGGTATGAATGAATGAATGAAACGCATTTGTTCGTGTTTCATTCTGTCTCGAAGCGCTTGAGAAACAGCTGTCTCTTCTGCAGCTCAGTGCGCTTTCAACACTTTTTTTTTTTTTTTTTTTTTTCTCGAGCAAGAGTACGACAATCACCTTACATGATTTGACTGATTTTTATGCAGAAAGGGCGACAGCACACCACATTAAAGGAAATGAACATTCATGTTTTAATAACTGCTGGCCCACTTCAAAAACTAAACTAAAAATAATTTTTTTGGAGCAAGGGAACCCCCTGGTGTTTCCTAAAAGCTTAAGTGTTCATTTCTTTCTTTCAATTTAATTAGCATTTTTAACACCCCTCTGAACTGTGTTCAGTATGACTGAGAGCCAATCTGTTCACGTAATCCCTGTAACCCTCAGCAGGAACTAAAATAGGGATGTGTGTTCTGTCCAGAGCTTCATATCGTTGTGGTACATGGTGGGTAGTTTTGCTCATCATGTGTGCATGAATGGCCCGACACACACAATACACACAATGGTGTGTGTATACAGCGCATTTTTCTGTCGGAACTGGAGTGTGACGGAAATGTGTGTCAACAAAGTTGTTCAGTATGAAACGGCAGGCTTCCATCTCAATACGCAAGGTGACATGACTTATTGTTTATTGTATTTTGCTTGGGTGCTCTGAGACACAAGTAACTTGTTATGGACAAAAAGCCACTTGTTATGGCTTCCACTGGCTTCTCCTACTGCAGCAAAACCCATTTTTCTTTTTGGTATTTGGTGCCAGTTTGACCCTTATGAAAATTAAACATGATTTTTGTTACAGTAAAAATATAGTAACCAGCATTTTTTGGCATATTAGTTACCATTTGTATAACCACAGTTTTACTACTTTACTGGTACAAATACCATGGTTAAATGTTTGCTACTATGGTTAGTGTAGAGAAACCGTGGCTAATGTGTGATTACCATGGTTTAACTATAGTAGCTATGCTTTATTGTTTTATGCAATATTCCAGTTTTGCGCAATAGTCCAATTTGCAACTTTGGATGGAAACATAACTACTGCTATATCCTTTCAGTAGAAGAGATTTAGACATGTAGTCCTATATTTCATGTTACATGTTAGCTTCAGTCATGAACACATTACATATTACATTTCATATTACAGCCTTTAAAAAAATATGGTGTAGGTTGTAACAGTAGCTACTTTATTTACTCTGATCATTATATAAATTATCTTTTTTTGTCAGCTACAAGTTCTCAAAATCTTATTGGTTTTTAATTACAATTAATTTTCTACAAATCTGAAAACTTTGTGTGTACCCAAAATCTGCATTTTCTGCAAATGCACACTTTTAGAATGAAATCTATGCAACGCTTTATACATGTGCTATAAAATTCCCATCTTTGGAGTTCATCACTCTTCAGACCCGGAAGTACGTGATTGCAATTCTAAAACCACCACTGCTCCAAACCATCAAGACTTTCACCCGAGACTGCATTCGGACACTTGTTCATCGACCAAGGCAATGCAAGTATTGTACATTTAACTAAACAAACAGAGGTTTAGTATAAGCTGTAGACAGCACTGATGGTTTCACTCAGGTGGTTAACTGATTCTTTTCATAGCTTCATTTCCTTGTCTCTCTCTAACTGCTTCTCACTGACCTTTCCCCCATGTACGAATGATTTCATGTTTGTTTGTTTAGATTAGTTATGTGTTAGTCCTTCATTAATAAACTATTGTGCACAAATTACATGAGTTTTGATTCTGATTCTGCCTTGCAAAAATGTATGTCCCTTTTACGATTCCGATTTGAGCTACATGCTCTAATGCAATGGTACTTTAAGAAAGTTATTTACTGTGGCCAAGAAAATATCATTTCTTAGAGTTGATATAAAAATTATACTGAATGTTCACTGGGCGAACAGATTAGTTGATGGAAAATTAATTCTGCTACAGTTACTACTGGCAGCTGATATAAATAATTGTAATTAATCATAATTAATTGTAATTATTTATATACATTTCCCTTTGAGCTAAAATCGTGACACTAGTTATGTTTCCATCCCCCTATTTTTAATGCACATTTTAGAATATCTCATTAAAAATGCTAGATGGGAAATTCTGAAATGCACTCAGTTGAGTCGGATACATTTTTTATCCGGTAAGAAGAAAGGTGCATAAAATACAATGGAAACACATTTACCAAATAAATCCCTAATGCTCATCAAAAAAAGTCATGCAATTTTGCTTTAATATATCACATGATAAGAAAAATGAACATCTTTACAATTAATATTAAACCATTAGATTAAATGTTATAATCTTGTAATTTTTTAAATCATATTTAATCATTTTTTTGAGTTCTTCATGATTAAGTTAGTATTTTAAGCTTACTTACATTAATAAGGAAGTCCCTTTGTGCTCCACACCTGAAGACTTGCTCTGACTAAAGTTGACTACTAGTCAAGCTCTCAAAATGTCCTTGGTTTTAAAATGAAAAAAAACAAAAACAAAATGTGATTAGGTGTAAACGTTGCATGTGATACAATCTTTCACTTGTATTTGGTCAAAAATGTTGGCAAACCTGTTTGGAGAGAAGAAAAAATAAACCTTCCTCATAGTTCAATTTGAATCAAAACAATCTCTAGTCCATCTACCTTCCTGTGGAGTCCAGCTACAATAGTGATCAAACACATCTGTCTGTAATTATCAAGTGCTCCTTCAGATCCTAATTAGTTGGTTCAGGGCCTGTATTCACAAAACATCTTAAGGCTAAAAGTAGCTCATAACTTAGCGATTTAGGAGAAAATCTTTAAAATAATGGGCGTGTCAGTCCTAAATTTAGGACTCCTAAGTTTTTGCTCAAAGAGTGTTTCACAAAGCGTTTTAGCACTAAAACTAGCTCCTAAATCTGTGCCATGTAAAGACTGATTTATACTCCGCAAGTTCGCTTGGGTTTGTGAAATCAACCATTTCGCGTGGCTGGGTACACAGCATCTCAAGTGAACTGTTCGCGTGTCACCGCATCGATCACGAACAATTTTAGAGCTGTGTTGGTTGAACAGGTACGCCTGTACAAACATCTCTATCATCCATTAATGCGTGATCACAGAAATAGTCAGATGGCAAATAACTCTTGGATAGAAATCGCGACCAGCGTTGAAAAGGACGAAAACTTTTGCAAGAAAGTTTGTGAAACTGTACATTTTAACACTGTTGTGTTGGTTTTACTGTTGAAGACTGCTGTAATAAAATATTTAACGGGTGGGACACTTTTTGCAAGGCTCGATAATGTCCCACCACTTTTTTTGAACATCTCGCGGCACAGACGTACTTAATGCTGATGAAACATTCCTTTCTGTTAAATAAGGTGCTGACGCTGGAATCTGTATTTCCTTCTGAAATCATGCTGAATGTTCGTTACGGTTTTTAATTAGTGACAGAACTTTCTCAGTGCGGCTCATCCTCAGTGTTCATACGCGAGCGCTTCGATCCAACGCTTATGACTCATTCCGGTTAAAAAAACAAAACAAAACAAAATACACACAAATGTATCACTGATGAACATATTTGATTTTAATAAGGGGGGAAAAACGCATGCGATGGCGGATTAGAACCCAAAACCTCTAACTCATTTAACGAAAATTCTACCACTTCACTATTTGGGATTACGAACAAGTGATGCATATCTATGTATTTTTTCACTAACATGATTTATCTCAGGACTAATAACATATTATTATAGTACATGTAAGAATAAAACTATCAGGTTAAAAACGAGTTTAATGTCAATACATTATGTACACATGATCAGAGCCTGTAACCACAAAACATTTTATCTTACCACTAAGAGTTCTCCTAAATAGCAGTGAAAGTTTTTAGCTAAGAGTTTCTCTTAAAACCTATTCACAAAGGTGCTGAGACAAACTTTTACTAAGGAATAGAGAGAAGTCTTAAGATAAGAGTAAGGGCGGGGTTGACCTCATTGCTCTGAATGATGTCGACATGCTTATTAACTATGCACACAGTGATTGGCTGATAGGGGAGGGGTCTCTGTCAGACATTTACTCAGAATTATTGTAACGTGCAATATTATATTACCACATTCAAATTAAGGTTTTAAAATAAAAATGTTGCCATATTCAAATAAGTATTTTAAAATGCAGACTAAGTGTCACTAATTAAACATGTATATCTTCAGCCTCTTACATGTGCGCTCCTCGTATACAGTTAGCGGATATGCATATAAACAGCCTTTTAATTAACAGGGTAGAATAATCATAGGTGATAATAAAGCATGTAAACGTAAAAGAAAACCAAACTGGACGCAAGAACAACTCTTACTTCTTGCCCAATGTGTTCATGAAAACAAGGATATAATCAAGGGAAAATTTGGAGTTGGGATAACCTCAAAAACTAAACAAGATGTGGGGGAAAATATATGTGTGCAAATAAATGCATCTTTCCCACTTTTGTCCAGAAGCAAAGATGACTGTGAAAAGCGCTGGTATTCTTTGCAAAGTCAGGCAAAGTCAGAGATTGCAGAATTCAAGCGACAAACTGCTACAGGTAAACGGACATTATTTTTAAGTTGACCATAATGTTTTCATGTAACCTTGTTATGCTATTGCAGATTGAAATCCGTAGCCTCATTCAAATATTTATTGCATTCATAAGGAGCTGCCATTCAAGGGTTGTCAAAACCTTGATCTGTGGCGTTATTGAGTTGTTTCTATTTGTTGGTGAAGTGACTGCGTCCCTGCAATTATGCAACAGTCATAATACCTTCGCGATAAAGACCACACCTTCAAACGCTCATTATCATCAAACGTTTCTAAAATGTTTCTGTTCCGAGGCAGACAGCCGGCAACATCCATTTTAGGATAGTTTTAGGACTTGATCTTAGTGACTTAGAAGTCCTCTCCAACATTTCACAGATTTAGGAGCTAGTTTTAGTGCTAAAACGCTTTGTGAAATACTCTTAGAGCAAAAATTAGGAGTCCTAAATACTGGCACCCCCATTATTTTTAAGATTTTCTCCTAAATCGCTAAGTTATGAGATAGGCTATTTTTATCCTTAAGATGTTTTGGGAATAGGGGCCCAGAATTTGGTGATGTGCACGCGGAGTCAGCACAGGCGCAGGTGCAGAAGAACGCCTAAATCAGGTTTAAATCACTCAGATCAAATTCCAACTATCCTAATATTGCTGTTGCTGGCAGTCTGCCTCGGAACTTAAAAGTTTTAGAAATACTCTGCATTTATTTGCACGCATAATCCCACACAACCTTTTTTTAGTCTTGTAGGTTATCCGCAGATGGGAATTTCGCACAGAACAAGTAATCATCGACTACATATCATATCATATCATATGCATTTTTATTCAACTGCTTTATCAGTCGATCGCACCAAAGCCGCTGATGGGATAGATTGAGTAAAACATGCTTTTCCAATGCTACCGCGCTGTCTGTGATACCGATATGAGCGACAACAGAACTTGTTCAAATCTCTGTGACATTTCATTAGTCAGTTTGTGCTAGCATTAACATTAGCGCTGCTCTCAGGGCAGGAGTAAAACTAACAGTACTAAACTGAATTATGCGCTGCTCTCAGAGAAGGAGTACTTAGTAGGTTCGTATTATCGTTATTTTTTACTAAACTATGCACTGCTCTCAAGGCAGGAGTACTGGATAGGTTCATATTACTGTTATTTGTCATGTACTATGCGCTACGCACGTCAAAGTATTTCTGTATGACTATAGGCCTGTCATTGACTCTTTCATGTAGTTTTTCTTCTCTTTGCAGAAAAACTTCTTGGAAAAAGCAGAAGTCGTCACTGGTCCATACTTGGAGAAAGGGAATCTCTGGACTGACTTTGTAAGTTCATCTAGTTTTAGTTGAGAATCTAGTTTAGTTTTTTGTTTTTTTGAAGTGCCCATATTAAGTGTCAGAAACTCCAGTCTCACTTCCTGTTACCAATTACCTGTTAGGTTTGTTTGCATAATTCCAGCCTATGGACTTCATTAGCTCTCCCTCAAACGTCTACTTTGATCTGCCCTCAGTCATTGTGGTTGTAGCTGAGGCCAGAGTATAGTAGGCTCTAGGAGTGGCAGGGTTTAAAGATGTATTACATGTCTTTAAGAAATTGTCAATTTTGAGGGAGTTGTAAGTGATTTTTACTTTCAATCTTATGATTTTGCTAGTAATTCTGTTTGTTTACATTGCTATATTTCAGATGCTGTGCAGTGAGATGGTCAGTGATGTAGTGTTCCTGGCATGGAAGTTTCCTGCCCAAAAGAAAGTGGTCCAGAAAATATATGAAAATGAGGATGTTCATGATTCAATATCCCAAACTAAAGCCTTTAGGTAAAATACTTTTTTTTTTCATGACTGTCAGTGTAAATTGAAACAAAATTCTTTATGCATTTCAATTGCAGGAAGACTTTACAAACATTTCTGGAGACTTTGAGAGACTGGCTTTGAGAAGATATTTGGCAAAGCAACCTTTGACCTTGGGCTTGGTTTAAAGGGAGCCTGTTCAAATTTGTTCTTAGACTCATGTCTAAAATAAAAATAAAAAATACAAAAATAAAAAACTTGAAAACCTCTAGGAATGATGATATCCACTAGTTAAGACTACAGCAGTTTAATGATACATCTTGCTGAACTTTTTTGTTGTAAAACGTTCCTGTGTTTTATACATGCATTTAATTCACTGGATTTGTTTGTAATTTGTAATTGTATAAAAAAAGAAAGAAGTCATAATTAAACTTATTTTATTGTAATATTGGACCCATACATGGATTATTTTCAATTAACATTTCTTTCATTTTGTTCTTAAACAATCTGTACAACAGACATTGAATGATACAACATTAACAACACAATTATTAAAATAAATAAATAAATAAATAACTCACAAGTTCATTAAAATTACAAGTCTTAATTTCTCTGCAATAGTCCATGGGAGGAACATTAAGTGGTTGCACAAAAATTGACTGGTACCTTTTGTAATCACATTTATGTATCACCAAGTGAACTCTGTGAGAGAAGCCCTATTCGGACAGTAGGAACATATGTAAAAATTTATGTACCTGGCACCTCAGTGATAAAACTCATGGATTTGATTTATTCACAGTGTGATCATATGAACCCAGGAATGCACTGCTCATATGGCCTGTCGCATAGTTGTCTGCTATAAATTAAATGTCACATGCTTGGATTAAGAATAAATTTAAATTTAATAATATGTTATTTATTTAAATCTCAGGTTTAAAAATAGACCCACTATAGCTGAAATGGTTTTCTTAAATTTTATCTTTCAAAATGATAGGTGTCATGAGAAATTAATCAATCACATTTATTTATACAGCACTTTTTAACAAAACAGGTTGTGTCAAAGCAACTTTACAGTTTTTAATAGGACAATAGTGTGTCAATAATGCAAAAGTTCCATGTTGCAGCAAAGTCAGCTTGCAGAGGACTCATTTAGGACATATAGGACTAATATTAGTGTAGATGCCATTCCTCTTATGATGCAATGAGTACATCAGGTGTTATGGAAATGATTCCTGGTTCCGGCTGACCTAATTAATGCAGCCTAACCATCCTTTAACAGACTTGAATTATAGAAATGTGTTAATGTGTTGTGTTGGCCGGGTTAAAGAGATGGGTCTTTAATCTAGATTTAAACTGAGAATGTGTCTGCCTCCTGAACAGTGTTGGGTAGATTGTTCCAGAGTCTGGGCGCTAAATAAGAAAATTATCTGCCGCCACAGTTGATTTTGATATTTTGGGTATTTTCAAAGTTTTGAGAACACAGCAGACATGAGGTACTATAATGACAAGGATGCTTTGTTTATATTTTTATGTATGTAATTGTAGGCCTATATTTTAAAATTGTATTACATACCTATTACTGCTGTAATAATGACTAATTTAAAATGTTTAAGTACTTTTCTTGTCTTTTTGTTCTTAACAGCTCCCACTCGCTGTGCTGGAGAAGTTATGAAATATTTTTGTTGCAGTTCATTTTGAATCGATTTCTTCGACCACACAACCTTGGTGTCTAAAAAACAGCATGTAATTTGGCTGAGAATTTTTACGAGGGTGATGGGAGAAAAACACCAACATTCTGGATTCGGATGGCCCTGTAAATGTTGAAAATCGCTTGCGTCCCCATGATTAACAGTTACCGACTGAATCTGGCTATTATGTGCTTTTATCAGGTGGATCCAAACTTACACCATTTTTCATACATCTCCATTTTTGCACCATTTTGGACTCGGCAGTATCAGATCTTCAGTGTTAGTGCCTTTGATTTGTCCAGATTTTGCAACTCCTCCAGGTAACTGAAGAATAAAATAAAAGATCAATCAATCATACAGAAATTGTCTACTGTTTTATAAATATAATGGTAATGTAATACAGACCAACTGAGTACTACTGCACCGAGAGCAGCGCATAATTCAGTTTAGTACTGTTATTTTGTACTCCTGCCCTGAGAGCAGCGCATAGTTTAGTAAAAATAACAGTAATACGAACCTATTGAGTACTCCTGCCCTGAGAGCAGCGCATAATTCAGTTTAGTACTGTTAGTTTTACTCCTGCCCTGAGAGCAGCGTAGTTCACTAGCATAACAACCAAATGAATTCCGTTGAGTACTCCTGCCGTGAGAGCAGCGTGTAGTTCACTAAAATAACGATGAAATGAATTCCGTTGAGTACTCCTGCCCTGAGAGCAGCGTGTAGTTCACTAAAATAACGATGAAATGAATTCCGTTGAGTACTCCTGCCCTGAGAGCAGCGTGTAGTTCACTAAAAATAACAATGAAATTAATTACATCGAGTACACCTGCTCTGAGAACAGCTTGTAGTTCACTAAAAAAAACAGTTAACTAAATTGAGTACTCCTGGCCTGAGAGCACATGTAGTTTACTAAAAACAACACAGCGATATGAACCTGAGCACTCCTGCTGTGAGAGTACCGTGTAAAGTACTAAAATTAAAACAGCGATTAGAGTCTATACAGTGATCCTGCTCTGAGATCAGCTCAAGGGCGGGAGATGTACAATTTTTATCGATTAAACGTTGTGACGATTTCGACGAGCTCTGTTGACGTATACATCAACTCCACAGACAGCGGGACAGCATTGGAAAATCTTAGTAAATGTTTTTAGGGAAGTTTATCTCTGAACGGTAACAGAATATACCCTAAATTCACCTACCTTACAACAGCAATCAATCCCACGAAGTCTCCAAAGTATCTGTGCTAAGTCTGCTAACTTTTCCCTCCGCGTTTCAAAAAGCCTAAGCCCCGCCTCTGCCGTAATTTCATTGGGTGAATCTGTGAACCAATCATTTTCCTTTCTGCCCTCAGAACATTTTTGGATAAGTTAAACTCCTATCTGCAGGTTATCCCAGCTCCAAATTTTCATTTGATTATATTCTTGTTTTCATTAATACGTTGGGCAAGTAGTAACAGCTGTTCTTGTGTCCAGTTTGGATTGGCAAAACACCTCGAAACGGTAATCAAACTCGGGTCGCCATAAGCGCAGTTACGCTGTGTGTTGACGCACTAACCACTAGGCTATCAGTGCCGATGTAAACAACTTATTTATTAACAGAGTAGAATAATCATGGCGTTAGTGAGCTAACAATCTGTTAAAGGATTGTTAGGCTGCATTACGTTTCCTTAGCTCACTATCAGCCATGATTATTCTACTCTGTTAATAAATAAGTTGTTTACATCGGCACCGATAGCCTAGTGGTTAGTGCGCCGACACACAGCATAACTGCGCTTACGGCGACCCGAGTTTGATTACCGTTTCGAGGTGTTTTGCCGATCCCGTCCCCCTTTCTTCACCCAATGATTTTGTGTCAATTCTCCGCTATTCTGTCATTAAAAGCAAAAAAAGCCCTTTTAAAAAAAGTATCTTTATATGCATATCAGCTAATTGTTTATTATAAGAAGCACACATGTAAAAGGCTGTCAATCATTTGAACATATACTTGTTTAATAAGTTACACTTAGCTTAAATAATAATAATAAATAATAATAATAAATTCTTTATTTGAATGTGGCAACATTTTTTACAAACTTTTTAAAACTTTATTTGAATATGGCAACATTTACAACAATACTTCTATGAGTAAATGTCTGACAGAGACCCCTCCCCTATCAGCCAATCACTGTATGCATGGTTAGTGAGCATGCTGACATCAACCACAGTAACAAGGTCAACCTCGCCCTTACTCTTAGCTTAAGACTTCTCTCTATTCCTTAGTAAAAGTTTGTCTCAGCAGCTTTGTGAATGGGTTTTAAGACAAAACTCTTAGCTAAAAACTTTTACTGCTATTTCGGAGAACTCTTAGTGGTAAGATAAAATGTTTTGTGAATACGGGCCCAGGTGTGTTTGATCAGGGTTGGAGCTGAACTCTGCAGGAAGGTAGTTCTCCAGGAACAGGGTTGGGCAGCCCTGGACTAGAGACTGTTTTGATAAAATGTTTGGCAACACTTTATAATTGTAACATAATGAGGCACAGAAGGTGGAGGATCCACGTGCAGCAGGTTTATTAGCGAAGATAATCTGAACAGGAAAAACACAAGTAGCAGAAACCAAGGATCGCAAACATGGGATAAATCCAAACACACTCAACAAATACTGAAACACTGGAGTATTTATACATTGTGTGGAGCCAAAGAACTAATGAGTAACTATGGAAACTAACAAGGGAAAGGGTGTGGTCAAATTAGTATCCATGGTAACAAACAAGGGTGCAGAGCAACAGGGAACATGAGGAGAACAAGGCAACAAAGACAGAGCTACACAATAAAAGTCCTTTGAACACAGACAGGCATTGTCAATGATGATCAGTTAGAGATCATTAAGTGGTTTGTTAATTACTATTAACTAATCATTTAAACATTAATATACATTTGTAGATGATTAATAAGTGATATTTTAACATGCCACAAGTGTGTTTTAAGGCATCCAAAAATGTATAAATTATTAAAGGAGAAGTCCACTTCCAGAACAACAATTTTCAAAACATTTACTCACCCCCTTGTCATTCAAGATGTTCGTGTCTTTCTGTCTTCAGTCGTGAAGAAATTATGGTTTTTGAGGAAAGCATTTCAGGATTTTTCTCCATATAATGGACTTCATTGGTGCCCCGATTTTTGAACTTCCAAAATGTTGTTTAAATGCAGCTTCAAAGGGCTATAAATGATCCCAGCTGAGGAAGAAGGGTCTTATCTAGTGAAATACTCTAGATAAGACTTAGTCTTCACCATACTCTACCTTTTTGAGCCAGAATACATAGACGATGAACAGACGTGATTCGTAGCATCGTGGACGCGCATCCCAGAGCCTGTGCTACACAAGCTTTTGTGCTTAAAAAGTATACAAAAAAAGCAATAGTTTCGCTAGATAAGAGCCTTCTTCCTCGGCTGAGATTGTTTAGAGCTCTTTGAAACTACATTTTGGAAGTTCAAAATCGGGGCACCAACGAAGTCCATTATATAGAGAAAAATTCTGAAATGTTTTCCTCAAAAACCATAATTTCTTTACGACTGAAGATAGAAAGACATGAACATCTTGGATGACAAGGGGGTAAATTATTGGTAAATTGTTGTTCTGGAAGTGGACTTCTCCTTGAATAATTATTTAATATATTATAAATCACCTATTTTCATAAATTTGTTGCTCTAAACATCGTAACATTTTATCATGGTTATCGATAATCAGAGATTCAAACTTGATGAAATGTGTGAAAAAGTGAATCATTGATGGCAAATGAAGGAACTGTAAATCTGGACACAGTTTTCAGTCTCACAGCATACAGCAAGTGTATTAGTAATTAGGATGCAGTATTACTGCAGTGAGGGCCGTCGCTAGTGGGGTTAAAGGTGGTGACGATTATAGGGGCCCCTGACTGAGGGGGGCCCCAGTGATCTCGACCGACTGGCTAAGGCCAGCCTAAAAAGACACTCAGGACAGTAACTCTGGAACAATCTACCTAACACTGTACGGGAGGCAGACACACTCTGTCAGTTTAAATCTAGATTAAAGACCCATCTCTTTAACCTTGCTTACACATAACACATCAACACACTTCTATAATTTAAATCCGTAAAAGGATTGTTAGGCTGCATTAATTAGGTCAACCGGAACTGGGAATGCTTGGGAATACTTCCCATAACACCCGGTGTAGTCAGTGCATCATAAGAGGAATGGCATCTACGCTAATATTAGTCTGTTTCTTTCTTATTTCGAGGTCACCGTAGCCACCAGATCCAGTCCGTACCCAGCCCAGACGGTGGATCAGCACCTAGAGACGACCGCTACAGCACTGAATGTCAGCGGAGACCACATCGACTAGATGAGCCCCAGAGACGGATCCCCAGTGAAGACCTCGTCACCTAGACGGCCGTCTGCACAAGATTACAGGAACCACATGAGTCCTCTGCGTCTGGCCAGAGGAGAACTGGCCCCTCGACTGAGCCAGGTTTTTTTCTCCATTCTGTCACCGATGGAGTTTTGGTTCCTTGCCGCTGTCTCTTGCTTGTTTATTTGGGGACACTTAATTTTCAAGCGATTTTGTATACTATTTGAACTGAACTGAGCTGGATGACGATATCATTGAGTTCAATGATGAACTGCCTTTAACTGAAAATTGAATGATTACTGTTGCCATTTTGCATTATTGATACATATTTCCTATCTAATACTGTACAGCCGCTTTTCACAAACTGTATTGTTAAACACGCTATATAAATAAAGGTGACTTGGTAAGATGTGGAAAAACTCAACTGAGTACTCGTGCGCCATGTTTGGTGCGCAGACACAGCCACGTCTCACAAACAGTGCACAAACACCAAACCGAGCTCTCCTTCACGTCCTCCTGCACCTGAACGAACAAATACAAACCACCAGTTTAAACATGCAAACACAAAAAGATGTGAAAGAGCCCAATTCAGCACTGCAGCGAGGCATACAGGGGACACACAGAAAGATGCGTCTTAAATCACTTGAGCACCAAGTTTGCCTCTTCTTGCTCTTGAACTGACAGACACATACAAAATTATGTCAAAATACCGTCTTGGAGAGTACCTTGAAAAAACTGTCTGTTATGTCTTAAATCAATGTAAACAGTTGAAAAAGAAATTGGATGTGAATCACTGGATGTATTGTCTCTTAAAGTGACCACGCCTAATTTACTAGCTGCTGTCAGTGTCCTTAATACACTGTATAAATAGCACAAAACTGATGAGAAGGTGCAACATTATGATGCTTGGGGTAGCTTAGACGAATGGATCAAGTTCTACTGTGTCTGTTTTGAGGCTGCTGAGAAAATTGCTACAGCTGGAAAAGGATGTACTTGTGAACTGTTCACACAGACGTCTGGCACCAAGAAGACCAGACGGGAAACCATGCGCAATAGTGGCTAAACTTTACTATTACCAAGACTGTGTCAAGGTGCTGAGACGTGTGCACAGTTGGGCTCCACAGAGATGTAACGGGAAACCAATTGCTATCTTACCTCCATCTTATCATATTCCCAGCCCGACTACGCATCTAATATGATAGTAAAGAAAAAGAATTCACAGATGCAGATGAAGCGATGAGGTATGTCAAGAAGAACATCATTCAACATCATTGAAAGTAACTGAGAGACTGAGTTCTATGCAGGGCTTGACTTTAACTTTTTTGCTCACCAGCCATGATGGCTAGTGGTTTTCCAAAATTACTAGCCACTCAGCATTTTCACTGGCCACAATTTTGCTGGAATTCACATTTTATATGACTAAAGTTTCTGGGTAATAACATTTTTTTAACTGATTTTCAGGTCTTTTTTTTTGGCTTATTCAAAGGCCATTTTCCCAGTGAAATCAGTATTAACAAAACCAGTCTTTCCACTGCAAAAGAAACACAAGCCGGTCAAGTGGCATTTAGATGCATTTACATGTTTAATGAAGCTAAAATGTAGCATGAAAGCATTAAATTGCAAAATTGCAACAGTATAAATAATGTTATGAGCTTGGTGTTTAAAATCTATGGAGCCCCCGAAGGGACACTTTTGCGTTCCCCCGAGAAACTTCGCATTCCCCCCAAAGATATTTGCATTCTCTATAGCATCACTTGAGTGGTTTTGGATGTACACAGCTGCAAAATACAACAAGAGATTTCGCCTTTTTCAATCATTGAAAAAAGTAAAACACCATGACTTTTCTTTATCAGGTTTATTGGGTAAAATTGCTAACAAGATATATGATGATATTATTAAGCTTATAACAAAAGGTGAATTAAGTAAGAGAATATAGAATATATATATATATATATATATACATACATGGGCGACATTTGACTTGGGCAAAAAAAAAATTGAGGAAAAAACTTTTGCTTTCATTTTCGAGACCGGCTCGGAAGGCGTTTAGGAAAGGACGTAAAGGACGTGACGTGTGGCCAAGTATGGTGACCCGTGCTCTGCATTTAACCCATCCAAGTGCACACAGTAGTGAGTAGTGAACAAACACACACACCCCCACCCAGAGCAGTGGGCAGCCATATTGCTATCACTGCGGCGCCCGGGGAGCAATTAGGGACTCAAGGGACTCACCTCAGCTGTGGTATTGATGGTGGAGAGAGTGCTGGTTATTCACTCCCTCCACCTTCAAAAAGTTGCGGGCCTCGAACCCGCAACCTTTCAATCCCTGCCAGACCTGGGCCTCGAACCCGCAACCTTTCGATTACAAGCCAGACTCCCTAACCATTAGGCCACGGCTGCCCAGTGTCTCCGCCAGCAGCAGCAGCGAGCTGTTCCGCGTTCAAGTGCATGCAATAGGCTAAAGCTTGCCGCAAAGCAATAGTTTTTGTTTTCGATTTGCTTTATTTTGTTAAGTTATAATTTAAAGCTTTCTATAGTTATATGTATCATGATTGTGAGTTATGTATTCGCTGAGTTTTGGTTCATTTTTGCGAAGCGCTCCTGTTGAGACCACAGAAAGCGCATTATGTTTGTTCTCTTTATTTTAGAAGCACCGTTTGCAATGTTTTGTTGATATTGTGAGTGCACACAAATAAAAGTAGACCCTTTATAGTTTGGAATGATGTATTATTCTTACTTTTACCAGCAAAAATTACGGGATATTTAAAATGGTTTCCACTGAAAAAATGCAAGTGATCGCGCTGGCGCCTCCATGTCCTGCAAAGCGGCTTTAGCTTCCACTCTCCACACAAATGATTGGATATGCACCTAATAGCACATATTTATAGGTTTAACGTTTAAACTAATATTGTTTTATACTTGAACTGTTTTATATCTATAGACATTTTATTTTAGCCAAGTCGTAATGATTTGAGAAGGCAAAACTGGTCAAACAGTCTTCTATGATCAGTCTTCCGCTGGCCGCTTTGTCGTTACTTTAAAAAACAAAAACGTATATTTAACAAACAAAAAAATGCTTCAAAACGTTTAAATTAACTTTATAAAAAACGAAATATAATCACTTTGCCATTACGTACAAAACTGAACTATTTTAATAGCTGAAACAGTAGTATAAGCCGTTTTGGGAGAAGGGGGCAAAAAGACGGGCTCGGGTCAGACTCGGACCGAGAATTCTGATAAGCTGTTGGACAAAGGCCGGGTGAAGAACGAATCCAGCATAAATATGCAGATATCATTGCGAAACATTGCACCGCATAAAAATTTTGAATGGATTACAGCCTAGAAAGTGCGCAAAGCTCGCTCACTTTATTATCACGTAAAAGCGTCACTCATCTCAGTTATCATCGCGATCTCACAAGTTCTGTTATAATCACTGAAGCTCTCTAAACTACACAATAAGTCTGGCTATTTTGCCAGATCTTCAGTTGCTTTTGCTTTCGTTCGAGGGTATTTAACACCGTCTAGTACCTCGTACAACCGGGCCTGGGCATGGCAAACCGCTCCAATTGCAGCGTGGCTGACAACGGGGATGACTAACCATCTGGGGGGGCAACTGCCCCCCTTGCCCCCCCTAATGTCGCCCATGTATATATATATATATATATATATATATATATATATATATATATATATATATATATATACACATATCCATTTTTTTATGTGGTGTTTCTATGGCCTTTTCTCCTCTCTCTCCCATCATATACATATATGCATATATCCTGATGCACACTCCAGTCAGTGACAGTAATGCACCTATAAGCTGGTTTGCCAACCTCCAGTAAAACACCAAAGAAGACGTATGCAGCTGCATTGGAGAAAGGTTGTCAGTCTTTCACGGTAAGTTATTTAATTATTTAAAAAGAACAGTAAACCAAACTTCCATGTGATTACACTCGCTGTTATAATAATTGTTGTAGCTCTGTGATGGAGGATGATCTGCAGCAGTTTTTAAGGTCACGGGATGTTCCAGAAGATCATCCTCACGAAAAGGGACAAGGTGGGTAATGTTTCATTAAAGGCCAATGGACTATTTAGCTCATATGTAAATTAAAGCTACTTTTAATGCTGCAACCAAAGGTGTTGACATGTATTCCCTTATGTGTAACATTAAACATTTAATATTGTATCCTTAAAAAAAACATGGCCACATATTGGCCTAGGCTATGTTTTACTTATTGCTAGCCAGGGCAACCAAAGGCTGTCAGTATATCACCACAGGAAAGTTCTCCACATGCCAGGTCTTATGTTGAATCAGGAATTATGTACATACCTGGTTCACTGGTAATAAAAGTTACCTTATAGGGCCTAGGAGTGTTTACGTTTGCCAAAATAAGAGATCATTTATTTTGCAATTGTTTTAGAATTTAACAGAAGATACTTACATCTATTCCACAATAATGTAAATGAAAACTGAACCCGTTTCAAAAATGTGCATACCAATGGTTGTTATTATAGTCTTTGGCTTCCTGGATAATCATTGATCACTGACTATTTTTTATGAGCGGTTCATGAGTTGTTAAGCAAAATCCTTGAGCTTGCACATTTTTTTGGTTTCCCAGCACTTTCTGCACATTTTAGTTGTGTCCTACGATGCTGAGAACCTGCTTTTTCACACTGTATTCTTTTGATTAAGTCGTTATCTGTGTAAACTGTAATAAATAATGTGTAGAGATAAAGATTAAAACATTTTATCTCATATAAATCACACAGAACATAAACTGATTAAAAGTTTACTATAGTTTAATATAATGTGTTGCCTTTTTGAGCATCACTGAATGTTTGCACCCAATAATTGTGCTAGAGTCTAAACTAACTTACAAAATGAGGAACATTCAAGTAATTTGTCATATATGTTATATATAACATATGGTTTTACATACCAGGCAAATCTTTTAGGATTATATTTGGATATTTTCATTCCAAAAAACAATGATACATTTTTAGCAAACGTAATGTGACATTTACAGTCTCATATTTTCTTGTATTACATGGACAGGAATGTATGGTAACTGTATTCAGATGAGGTTATTCATAGCAAAACTAGGCATTGTAAGCTTTATATCTGGATATATCGGGGAGGAGATGGGGTGGAAAGGCATGGAAGCACAATTTTCTGCTGACTAGTATTTCTGAAGGGAATTCTGCACAAGTTCTGTGAATGTACGGTTTTACACATCTGAAAACTTGTAATGTTTGATTGGTGGTTCAGCATAGTTCAGCATAAATTCTAAAAGTAGGTATGTTTCCATCCACCTATTGTTATGCACATTTTGGAATATCACATTAAAATGATAGATGGATTCTAAAATGTATGTGCTCAATGCACAAACTACAATGGAAACATATTTACTGAATACATTCCTTCATGCTCATCAAAAAAGATAATGCGATTTTACTGCAAAAGATCATGTGATAAAAGAAATGGCAGAAAGCAAGAGGTATGTTTAGATGGACGACGATGTCCGAACATTTTTAAATATCATATTTGAAAAAGACATGACATCAATTCTTGATGGAAAACATCAATAAGTGCGAGCAGATTTGACTGTTAAAGGATATAATGGTTACAGTTGGTGAATTCAAGAACAAAGGTGAAAGAATGCAAATGCAGATGAAATTTGATAAAGGAGTTAACAAGAACCAAAACAACAGAAACCACGAACAGGAGACCAACAGAAACCAACCAAACACGTAACAGTCAGTAAACAGAGAACACAGACAAACACAAAACCAGGGCTGACAAAGGACTGGTAAAACCACTGATGAATCTTGTAATTCATCCACAACATAGTTTAATTAAGAATGAATATGCTGAAAATCGGTCTGTTCTGATCAAGGTTTGTTTGTTCACTGAAGATTCTCTTTTACAATCCAACGATACAACACAATACAGAGTAAAAGAAAAAGGACTTTCTGCTTCTTTTTGTATATATTAATACTTTTCGTATTTATTTCTATTTTTGTTAGAGTTTAAAACATTAGGCAAATACAAAATTAAACTGTTGCACTTCATGATTTTACATTTCGTAATTCATACTTCAGATTTATATAAACAACATTAGACCAAAATTGGTTTTGCTGAACAAGACTGGCTACTACTATTAAAGTTTTAAGAAGTTTAAAGAAACAAACAAATTGCTGTCCTCCTATTTTATTCTTGATTCCCACATAAGTAAATAAAAAAAGAATTTGATTAGTTTGATTATCAGTTTTTCAAAATGGAAAAAAAAAAAAAAAAAAAAAAAAAAATTCTTATGAACAGTTGTAAGCATTGCATGTAAAACAATCTGTTTTCACTTGTATTTTGTCAGCAAGGTTGCCAAACCAGTTTGGAGGAAAAACATACCATTCTCATAGTTTTAACACAGTTTGGTTGTGAGAGTGACTAAAGATTGTTTTGATCACATTTTTTGGCTACATTTATAGTAATGATCAGTTATAGTCATTTACAAGTTTTTACAAAAAGGTTTTTGTATATGAAGAAACAATCGTATCAATAAATGATTAATAATTACTTGTATTATAAATAAAAATTTTTCACAAATTTGTTGCACTAATAGTCATAATATTATGTTGCTCTTACATTTTATCATGGTATCTGACAGGTGAAGCTTTTTGATACTGAAACTATTTGTGAACAGCATCAACAATGCATCAAGAATGACACATCCAAGCTGCACTACAAGACCGACTTATCGACAAAACAAAAAAAAAAAGAACAAGAGGAACATGTTGGCATATTAAAAAAAAAAAAAAAAAAGAAAAAAAAAAAACTGAATAGAACTGACAAACTGCTGTACTCTCATTGTATATTAATAATTTACAGCTCTCATTTTCCTGTTGATGTAAAACCCTACCCTACATCAGTGCAATGCTAGGGCTGATTTTAGGGATGTCTAAAAGTAAAAAAAAATAAAATAAGGCACAACATAAGGTTTACAGGACAAGTGAAACAAAGAGAAGCCTTATTTTGTACAGTGCAAACTCTCTCAGTCTAAACTAGTCTGTTTTGTTAACAGTGGCGGCGGTAGACAGCCAAAAGATTTTCTTAATGATTTTCCTGTTTTTTCACTCCCAGTATCACTTTCATTAACACTGAAAAATAAACATTAAAAAAAGTGCCTAATATATGGCCCATTCTCTCGCAATTATATTGTTGGGTAGGCCTAATTATACTGTATATAAATTGCGGGCATCAGGGAGCCGTTAATATGCTCGCTTTTTACCTTCACTTTTGAGATTCACGATCACATGTAATCTGTGTTTACTACGGAGTGGCAGTACTTAGACTGTACAACATTCACGTTACATGATTTGACTGATTTTTACACAGACAGGCCGACAGCACACCACAATTAAAAAAGAAATGAATATTCATGTTTTGATAACTGCTGGCCCAATTCAAAAAGTAAACTAAAAATAAATCATCTGTGAGAGCAAGAGGTCCTCCTGGTGTTTCGGGGCACTACACAGCTTGCAGATTTTGCGTATAGGGAGGATCAGCTCTGATGAATATAAAATTTTCCACACACTTGCCCTCGCCGAAAATGGGGCAGGGCATATTTGTTTTTCCTCCTTCATCTTCCTCCTCTTAATTTATTTAGCATTTGTAGCACCCCTCTGAACTGAAGCAACCCCTTAACACGCCTAACAAAAAATCATGCAGCCGCCACTCTTTGTTAAAAAGACATCTTAAAATTGTTGTAAAATTGATGGTTATTAGTTTAAAATACAAAGACATTTGAAAGTATTAGAGAAAAAAAAAACACCTTGAATAACTGAGATGAGATGAGCACTGCTGTGTCAGGTGCGCTGCCAGCTATCTCAACACACACATCCCTTACCACACCGTCATCAACAAGTGTCTGTAGTATGACTGAGAGCCAATCTGTTCACATAATCCCTGTAACCCTCAGCAGTGGCTAAAACAGGGATGTGATAGGGATGTGTGTTCTGTCCACAGCTTCATATGCTTGTGGGACATGGTGAGTGGTGTAGTTGTGTTCTGCTTTCTCAGGTGTCTCTGCCAGGTCAGGTCATTTTATATACCTGCTCATCATGTGCACAAATGGCCCGACACACAATACACACAATGGTGTGTGTATACAGCGCATTTTTCTGTCGGAACTGGAGCGTGACAGGAATGTGTGTCAACAAAGTTGTTCAGTATAAGAGAACTGTCTTACATGACTACATTCCCAAACGGCAGGCTTCCATCTCAATACGCAAGATGACATGACTTTGTTTATTGCATTTCGCTTGTGTGCTCTGAGACACAAGTAATTTGTTATGGAAAAAAAAAGGCCTCCCCACTGGCTTCTCCTACTGCAGCAAAACCCATTTTTCTTTTTGATATTTGGTGCCAGTTTGACCCTTATGAGAATTAAACATGATTTTTATTACAATAAAAATATAGTAACCAGCATTTTGGTGTATTGGTTACCATTTCTATAACCAGTTTTGCTACAAATACAATCGTTAAACTATGGTTAGTGTAGCAAAACCATGGTTAATGTGTGGTTACTATAGTATCAATGACTCAAAGTGCTTTATTCGCCAATGTTTTATGCGATATTCCAGTTTTGGATGGAAACGTACTATAACTACTGCTATATCAGAGTCGTTTCAGACCGTAGAAATGTATGTAGTCCTACACTTCGTTACATGTCAGCTTCAGTCATAAACACATTACATATTACATTTCATATTACTTGCAGTGTAAAACACAACCTTATTACAACCTTTTAAAAAAATATGGTGTAGGTTGTAACAGTAGCTACTTTATTTGCTTTGATCATTATATAATCTTTAAACTTATATAGCTTTTTTCCGGCTACAAGTTCTCAAAATCGTATTGGTTTCCAATTACAATTATGTTTTTACGCATCTGAAAACTTTGTGTGTACCCACAATCTGCATTTTATGCATATGCACACTTTTAGAATGAAATCTACACAAAGTTTTATACATGTGGCCCCTGGTGCATCAATTAGCATATTTATGGTGAATTGTGGACCAAAAAAAATAATAATAAAAAATGCTATGCCTTTTTTAATGAGCTGGAAGAAGAAACAATATGTTGAACATAAATACAACTGGGTGATAAATTACACAACATGAAGTAAATAATAACTAGCTATATTTCCATCCACCTATTTTGATGCACATTTTAGAATATCTCATTAAAAATGCTAGATGGGAAATTCTGAAATGCACTCAGGGTTTGGACTTTGTTTTCCATGTTTTTGCCCCAGCCTTAGTTCCTGTTTTCCTTGTATGGTTATTTTTGTTTTCCATGTTTTTGCCCCAGCCTTAGTTCCTGTTTTCCTTATATGGTCATTTTTGTTTTCCATGTTTTTGCCCCAGCCTTAGTTCCTGTTTTCCTTATATGGTTATTTTCCTGTTCTTGTTAAGTTGATTGTCCCCACACCTGTTGTATCAATTATCCTTGTGTATATTAGTTCCTTCCTGTTTAATTCTCCCTCGTCTGGTTTACAAGTTACTTACGTGTGTTTTACCTGCTCCTGAGTTTTGTTTTCCTTGTGTTTCTTTATTATATTGGATTTACATTTATCTCTAGTCTCCTGCGTCCCTCCCTCCAACAACGTACCGTGACATCAGTTGAGTTGGATACATTTTTTTTATACGGTGAGAAGAAAGGTGCATAAATTACAGTGGAGAAACATTTACCAAATAAATCCCTAATGCTCATCAAAAAAAGTCATGTGATTTTGCTTCAATAGATCACATGATAAGCATCACAGACCAGCCAGGCTCTCTCACCAACCAATAGGTGTGTTCGACTTAACACAGCGCTATGCAGCTCGATCAAATTAGAGATTAGAGATTTTGAGATTAGAGGTTAGAGATTTTGTCCGACTTGAGGCGACGCCACCGCCTCGTGACTGTCACGTGTGCCATCAAAATACCGCGATAGCGATTTGAGAGCAACTGACTGACTCAGCTGGCGCAGTTTCTTCAGAGCGGCTGCAAGAGCTCTGATGCCCATATGGCTGTTTCACGATTGGCCAGATTCACCGCATGACAATGATCATGTGTGTTTTGGGTTTATTCTGACATCCTCAAGTCCGATAATACTGACAAATCTGTGTTTTTAGAACAGTAAAAGTGTTTTTACTGTAGTCGCAATGTTATATTGAGTCACATTTATTCATAAAACACTGATTAAAGCATATATAACCCCACTTTATTAGTATTTAAATAGTATATGTTTATGTTGATCATTATTCTTGTTCAGATGGCGCTGTATTAAGCAGTATATGAAACGTGTTTCTATTGCTCATGAAAACGTTTTTGAAAAGTCTGTGTATTTGATAAATATTGCATTTAATTCACTTCATCTGTGATAGTTCATACAAACATGGCGAGAGCATCACTGATGAGAGCAGAAAGTGTCCGACTTGACAGCTCCGTTTTCAACTCCACCCCCGACTGCTCTCGGCTACTCTCGTTGATCGCCGTCTGTAGCCGTAGATGAAGTCGAACACACCTAATAACAGTGCAGACGCTCACCAGAGTACTGATTGGCCACACCTGCACCACCAATCAAGACACCATTTATAAGCGCACACCTCACCTCACGTCAGTGTCTGGTCTCATTCATACGAAGAGGACTCTCTATGCTACTCCTAAATAAATAAATAATGGGGATTAGGTGTAAACGTTGCATGCGATTAAAATCTTTCACTTGTATTAGGTCAAAAGGTTGCCAAACTTCTTGGAGAGAAGAAAAAAGAAACCTTCCTCATAGTTGTCAGGGGCCGGTTGCACCAGCTAGATGTACGCCCAGTTGTAAGACTAGGCTAGACGTAAAATGCACTTTAAGTCGTGTGTAGAGTTTATACCCATTGCACCATCTTGGCATAATGCTATGCAAGTGTTTGAATTGTGTTAAAAGTTCTTGGCGGGTCCCCCTAGCCAGACCCTCCTGCTGCTGCTGTTGGTTATTGCTGCAGTTGTAGATTATTGCTGCTGCAAGCAAGTACAGGAACTTGCTACTGCCAAAGCATATGACGATACAGCTCTGTATTTAAGACATACTGCTCCTGCACAAATAGCATACAAAACAACCCGTAACAGATCTATACAGATGGAGCTGGGGAAGGTGGAGGGTTTCAGAGGAACTCAAAGCGTGCTGCTGCAAAAGGCTCTAGTGAATGCCAACCAGCCATTTAAAGGTCATGGTTCAAACTCATTGGCTACGTACGCAAAGTGAACCAATCAGCTTGTGCCAAGTGGTATAAGGCTGTGAATATCATTAGTTACGTTAACACCCGTCAGCCTGCGCCATCTAGAGTTTCATGAAAGAACTAGGCATTTCTTCCATGACAGCTCTCGGAAGATTTTATCATGGTAATGGATACGACAAAGTTAATGTATTTGGTCTTGGCGAAATAGATCTGCTACGCTGCTGCTGAATTGCTGCTGTTGTTGGTTATTGCTGTAGTTGTAAATTATTGCTGCTGCTGCTGCAAGTAAGTACAGGAATTTGCTACTGCCAAAGCATATATTGATACGGTGCTGTCATCATCCTTATAAAGGCAAAATAATGAGACAAAACCCCCCAGAATAAGCAGATCTATTGCCAAGACATATGTACTGCTGCTGCTCCAAAGAGCCATGAGGCCGCGTGTTTGCTATCTATGTGAGCCTGGGCCAGCTTTGCCGAATGGCTTAACACTAGTGGACTATTGCTGTGTGTCCCTGATCATTTGACCAGATAGCTTAAACTAGTGACCTGAGTTAATGTGTTTCTGGGCTAGTGAAACCCAGATAAGTTAACTAGTGGCTTAGCAATGTGAACCTGGGTGCTGTACCCTTAGATTTATTTAACTGGTGACCTAAATAACTATGTGTGTCTGAGCCAATAGCTCAAACTTACCTAGGTTGAAATGCGCACTATGTGTGTCATTAACAAACAGGAATCACGCTGTAGGCTGATAGATGAAGTAACCCTCAACAACCACCTGACTCGGGTTCGGGTGGCCTCAGCAAATAGTTTTAAAATGGTCTTTAAGGCTTTAATATTACAGCATAGTCGCTGCAAAGCAGACACTGCATTAAAATATTGTTATAGCCATCTCATTTCACTCTACATACTGCTGCTATTTATATTATGACCAAATAAAATTTGTGACCTTGAAATGCTATAAATGCTGCTGCTGAGAAAATTATTATTCTCTCTGACTGAATGCCTATGCAGGCTGCGGCTACTGCACAAAGATAACTAAACTGCTGTAAACTCCGTTAATTAAGCATACAAGTAGCTATGCAAGTTCTATTTTGCCATGCCAACGTGAGCTGTTAATGTTATTCACAATGTTGTAGTATAATTACTGTGCAAGCTGCTGCAGTTACAATATTTAATCAGAATCTGCTAAGCATAATCTACTGCTGCTGCAAGAAATCTGCTGTAAACCCTGTTGAATAATCAAAGTAATAAGATGCCTACTGCACTTTAAAGAGTTAATTTACCATCTATGAGTTATCACTAAAGCGCTTTCTGCTGCCGTTGCTACAGTATATTAATAATTTGACTTGCTATGCATGCTGCAGAAATTATTTGTAACCTTGCATATGAATTTGCTATGTATGGCATGCTATAAAATTCGCAGACATTGCAATCTGAATAGCTATGCATACTGCTACTACAGCTGCACAAAGTACTTAGAATTGTTATAGCTCCTTTATTAAATAAACAATGCAATGAAATACTTATTTCACTTTGGAGAGTTCACAAATCTGCTGTAAGCCTTGTTAAATAAGCAAAAGTAATAAAATGCCTTAGAAAATCTTAGCAATAAAATTCAATCGACTAAGGTACTTCCTATTACAGCTGCTAAATTGGAAACACAATAATTGGTTTGCTATGCAGATGCTGCTAATATTATTTGCTACATCACATCTGAATATGTTATACATTCTGCTGCCATTAAAATTCACTAAATGCGATCTAAATAGCTTAACATACTGCTGATACAACTGCACAAAAGTACTTAGAATTATTATTATAATTTATTAAGTCTCTTTATTAAACAAGCGAACGCAACCAATATACATTTCTTTTTTTTTTTTTTTTCTATTTATTTATTTATTTTTTTTAATATGCATACAAAGAATACACAAAATACACATACAGATTAACAAAGACAAGATGACACAGACCAAGCTAATTAAAAAAAACAAAAAAAAAAACAAACAAACACAGAATTCACATATAGGTTGGGAGTGACGAGTATTGTGGATGTGGAGAGTATTCATTTCTTTAAGCGATTTTCTCTTTCCTTCCTCCTTCCGCACCCCTTTCCCTTTCCTCAGTAATAATAACAATAATAATAATAATAATTATAATAATAATAATAGTAATGATGGAAATATTTGCCCACTGCCAAGGATATCCAAGTATATCCACATATAAACCTTAGGGGGAGGCAGGAGCCTGATCTGCTCACACACCTCCGTCCAACATCCAACACACCTGCCTGAGAACTAAGATCCCCCCCCCCCCCACATATACATATATACACATATATATACATGTACATACACATACATAGATGTACACATATATACACACATAAATGTGAAATAGTTATGGGTTACTAATATTTTTTATTATTTTGTAGTTTAGGGCATCAATTCACTGTTAGGTATTTAAGATAGTGTACATAATATGGGATACAAAAAAAAAAAAAAAGTAAATAGAAGATATCTAAATGTCTAGAAAAGAGAGGAGAGGTATAAATTGTAATGTAAATGTGTCCAATTGGTTTTTAGCTATAGCGGTTTGTCTTTCATTACCTGTGTGTTCTTTTAATAATTGAAGCCATTGTGTAACGGAAATTTGGTTTTTATTTTTCCAGTTTATAAGAATTGTTTTCTTAGCGATAGCTAGAGACAAGAGTAGTGGAGCGGTGTGTTCTGTTGTGGTGGATATTACTGAGGTATCACCTAACAGACACAGTGATGGAGTAATAGAAATATTACAATTGAAACATGTTGAAATTGCTTTAATGATTTCCTTCCAGAACAGGGTAACCGGTGGACATGACCATATTGCGTGGAAATATGTATCCGGTGTATTAGTCATGCAGTGTGTACATTTATCTGACTCTGCTAAACCCATTTTAAGCAGTTTTTGTTGAGTAAAGTGTATTCTATGAATCACTTTGTATTGAATTAATTGTATATTTTTATTCACACTGAAGCTAAATATATTTTTACATATTTGATTCCAAAAATCGGTGTCTGTGGATATATTGAGGTCCTGTTCCCATTTTGTAATTGGTACATGGCATGTTTTGTCCGCTGATAATATTATGTTGTAAAGCTTGCTTATTGATTTTGATGATGAGCTAATCTTCTGAATATTATTCAGTAGAGTTTGTGGTTGTATTTGTGTGTGACCAATTTTAGCTGTTCTAGCACTTTTCATTTGTAGATAATAGAAAATTTAATTTTTGTTTAAGTTATGAGTTTGTGATAGCTCTATAAAAGGTATAAAGGTGTTATGCATGTAGAGGTGGTGTAAATACAGGATACCCTTTTCCATCCAGGCTTTATTAACTAGTGGGAGTTTATTGATGGTGAAGTCTGGATTATTCCATATTGGTGAGTATGTATGTAGTGAAAGGGGATGTCCAGTTATTTTATTAGTTTTCCACCATGCTGTTAATGTTGTCTGGATTGCTGTATTTAAAAATAAATTGTGTTTATTGATGGTGTTGCTAAATCGTGGCAAGTCTGATATTGAAATTTCATTGCATGATGATTGTTCAAGTTGTATCCATGGGTTTTGAAGGTGATTGTTATTAATCCAATTGGTTAAATAATGTAACTGTGCTGCCAGGTAGTAATATTGGAAACTGGGTGCTGATAATCCTCCCTGCTCTTTACCTTTTTGTAACCCGTTTAATGCGATTCTTGGTTTCTTGTTTTTCCAATAGAAATTGTTTACTATGCTATTGAGTGTATTGAACCATTTTTTAGTAGGCTGTACCGGAATCATTGTGAATAGATTTATTATTTTCGGTAAAACAGACATTTTGATTGTGGCTATTCGTCCAATAATTGATATGGACGAGTTTCTGGTGCAAAGAACAGAAACTGCTCTTTGTTAATAATTGGAATCTTTTCTGGGAACGTCCTAGGCTTTTCCGTGCTGATGGCCTGCACCCCAGCAGAGTTGGAGCAGAACTGCTGTCGGACAACATCTCCAGGACGCTACGCTCCATTTGACTAGTAAGTACATTCTCAAATAATTGCTACAATGGCTTTTGTTCGGAAGGCTTAAATGATAGTACTCGCACTGTCCAATCTATAAAGACTGTGTCTGTTCCTCGAATAGTGAGGCCAAAACATAAATTTAAGGCAGGATCTAGAAAAAATCTGATCGTAATTAAACCAGAAAAAAACAAAATACATGAACAGAAACCATTTTTAAAGCTTGGGCTCCTAAACATTAGATCACTTGCACCCAAAGCAGTTATTGTGAATGAAATGATCACAGATAATAGTTTTGATGTACTCTGCTTAACCGAAACCTGGCTAAAACCTAATGATTATATTGGTCTAAATGGGTCTACTCCACCAAACTACTATTATAAGCATGAGCCCCGTCAGAGTGGTCGTGGTGGTGTTGCAACAATATATAGTGATATTCTCAAAGTTACTCAGAAAACAGGATACAGGTTTAATTCATTTGAAATACTTTTGCTTAATGTTACTCTCCCAGATATGCAAAAGAAATCTCTCCTATCTCTTGTTTTAGCTGCTGTGTATAGACCACCAGGGCCATATACAGATTTCCTAAAAGAATTTGCAGAATTCCTTTCAGAACTATTGGTTAATTTTGATAAAGCGCTAATTGTCGGAGATTTTAACATTCACGTTGATAATACAAATGATGCATTAGGACTTGCGTTTACTGACCTAATAAACTCTTTTGGAGTCAAGCAAAATGTCACCGGGCCCACTCATCATTTTAATCATACGCTAGACTTCATTATATCGCATGGAATTGATCTTACTGATATAGATATCGTACCTCAAAGCGATGATGTTTCTGACCACTTCCTTGTATCGTGCATGCTGCGTATCACTGATATTAACTATATGGCGCCGCGTTATCGTCTTGGCAGAACTATTGTTCCAGCCACCAAAGATAGATTTACAAATAACCTGCCTGATTTATCTCAACTGCTCTGTGTACCCCTCAATACACAGGATTTAGACAAAATGACTAGCAATATGGGCACCATCTTCTCCAATACGTTAAAAGCTGTTGCCCTCATCAAATTGAAAAAAGTTGGAGAAAAACGTACTGTGCCATGGTACAATAGTAATACCCATTCTCTCAAGAAAGAAACTCGCAATCTTGAGCGCAAATGGAGAAAAACTAACTTGGAAGTTTTTAGAATTGCATGGAAAAACAGTATGTCCAGATATAGACAGGCTTTAAAAGCTGCTAGGACTGAGCATATCCGCAAACTCATAGAAAATTACCAAAACAATCCAAGGTTTTTATTTAGCACAGTAGCTAGATTAACAAATAACCAGACACCACCTGATCTAAATATTCCTTTACAGTTTAATAGTAATGACTTTATGAACTTCTTCACTGATAAAATAGATAACATCAGAAATACAATAACCAATGTAGATTATACTGCATCTAATATGTCAACTTCTTTCGTCACACCCAAAGAAAAACTGCAGTACTTTACCGCTATAGGACAGGAAGAGCTAAATAAACTCATCACTGTATCTAAACCAACAACATGCCTATTAGATCCCATACCCACTGAACTACTGAAAGAATTGTTACCTGTAGCAGAAGAACCGCTTCTCAATATTATTAACTCATCCTTATCTTTAGGTCACGTCCCTAAACCATTCAAGCTGGCGGTTATTATGCCTCTTATTAAGAAACCACAACTAGACCCTAGTAAACTGGCAAATTACAGACCCATTTCTAATCTTCCATTTATGTCTAAAATTTTAGAGAAAGTTGTATCTGCTCAACTGTGCTCATTCTTGCAAAAAAATACAAAATTACAAAATTTCGACTACAAAATTATGCAGGTATCCAAGGGCAGGCTTTAAGATGGTTTAGATCCTACTTGTCCGATCGCTACCACTTTGTTTATTTAAACGAGAAGTCATCTCAGGTATCACCAGTAAAGTATGGAGTGCCACAAGGATCTGTTCTAGGTCCTCTACTATTTTCAATATACATGCTGCCCCTTGGTAATATTATTAGAAAACATGGGATTAGTTTCCATTGTTACGCTGATGATACTCAACTATATATCTCAACAAGACCAGATGAAACTTCTAAACTATCGCAGTTAACAGAGTGTGTTAAAAATGTAAAAGATTGGATGACCAATAATTTTCTGCTATTAAATTCAGATAAGATATTACTTATTGGACCAAAAAACAATACACAGAATCTTTTGACTTACAATTTACAACTAGACGGCTGTACTGTTACTTCCACTACAGTCAAAAGTCTGGGTGTTATATTAGACAGCAACTTGTCTTTTGAAAATCATATTTCTCATGTTACAAAAACGGCATTCTTCCATCTTAGAAACATTGCCAAGCTGCGAAACATGTTACCTGTTTCTGATGCAGAAAAGCTAGTTCATGCATTCATGACCTCTAGACTGGACTACTGTAATGCACTACTAGGTGGTTGTCCTGTAACTTCAATAAACAAGCTACAGATAGTCCAAAATGCAGCTGCTAGAGTCCTTACCTGGTCAAGAAAATATGATCATATTACCCCAATTTTAAAGTCTCTGCACTGGCTACCTATTAGGTTCCGCATCAGCTATAAAATATTACTTCTTACCTATAAGGCACTTAACGGTTTAGCTCCTGCGTACCTAACTAGTCTTCTACCACGCTACAATCCATCACACTCCCTAAGGTCGCAAAACTCTGGACTGTTGGTAGTACCTAGGATAGCAAAGTCCACTAAAGGAGGTAGAGCTTTTTCACATTTGGCACCCAAACTCTGGAACAGCCTTCCTGATAACGTTCGGGGTTCAGACACACTCTCTCTGTTTAAATCTAGATTAAAGACACATCTTTTTAGCCAAGCATTCAAATAATGCATCTCATAAACTTTTCCTGCAGTTATATCCGATCAAATGTTCATTATTAATCTTTTAGCTCTGGTTTAACAAATCTTTCTTTTCTTAGTTTGAACAGCAGCTACGCTAATTATGTTCCTAATTGTTCTCTGTTTCTGCCATGGGATTGACATCCCGTGGTAACTAGGAATTCACAAGCTCCAGTCTGGATCCAGAACACTTAAGAAGAGATGATGACAACCCCTCAGAGGACTTCAGATGATACCAACCCTGAAACAACATACAGCACTACCGAATTCTGCTACTAATGTATAGTGTTCTTTGTCTGTTTGATTACCTCATTAATTAATCTTTACCACACATCTCTGCCATATGTACATCAAGCTACTACTAGATATATTGTAAAAATGTCAATTTGGTGTAAAGTTGCTTTGCCACGATATTTATCGTGAAAAGCGCTATACAAATAAATTTGAATTGAATTGAATTGAATTGAATAATGGGAGATTCAACCAGCACTTTAAATCATTCTCTATTATTTTTAATATTGAAGTAAAGTTAAGCTCAAATAGATCTGATATATTTGGGGAGAAGAGTATTCCTAGGTATGTAATGTTACCTATTGTAAATTGGTTGTTCTTAATTTTGTTGATTTCGGAGTCTTTATTTAACGGAAGTAATACAGATTTATTCCAGTTTATAGAGTAATCAGATATGTTTGAGAATTCATTAATGAGTTTGATGATTTCTGTCAGTGATTTCTCAGGGTTTTGTATATAAAGTAAAATGTCATCTGCATATAATGATATTTTATGGTTGGTATTGTCACATCTATATCCTACAATATTGTCAGTTTGTCTGATGGCTGCTGCTAAGGGTTCTATAAATAGTGCGAAGAGTAGTGGAGATAGAGGACATCCTTGTCTAGTCCCTCGTTGTAGTAGAAATGGTGGTGATATGATATCGTTTGTAATAACTGATGCTGACAGTGTGTTGTATAATAACTTAATCCAGTGTATGAAAGAATTCCCAGATCCATATTTTTCCAATGTTGCATATAGAAAGTGCCAGTTTACCTTGTCAAAAGCCTTTTCAGCATCAAGTGAGAGAATAACTGTATTTGTTTTTTGTTTAGTGGAGTTATGTATTGTTGAATAATCTATGTGTATTATTAGAGGAGTGCCGTCCTTTGATAAAGCCTGTTTGGTCTGGATGAATAAGAGTTGTCATGACTGATTCTAGACGTGTTGCTAGAGCTTTACTGATTATTTTCATATCTGTGTTTATAAGTGATAGTGGACGATAACTGGAGCATAGAGATGGATCTTTATTTGGTTTTAGCAATACTGTAATTAGTGCTGTGTTCATATGTTGTGGTATAGCAGATTGATGCTTTATGTCTTCTGTCATTCTATGAAATAATGGTGAGATTGTTGACCATCTAAGCCTGGAGCTTTATTGTTTGATAATGAAAAAAGTGCTTTCCTGTATTCCTCTATTTTTAATGGCTCTTCTAGTGTTTGTATTTGTATGGGATTTAATGTTGGTAATCTGATGCTTTTTAAGAATAAATCAGTTTTCCTTCTATTTTCCTTTTGCGTATTACTGTATAATGATTTATAAAAAGTCCTAAAAGTATTATTTATTTCTTGTGGATTATGTATTATTTTATTTCCTAAATTTTTAATGGTAGTTATCAGTGTTTTCTCTTTATTTTGTTTAAGTAGATTAGCAAGATATTTCCCAGATTTATCATTATGTTCAAAGTGTAAGGATTTTAATCGTTGTTTCTGAAATTGTACTTTTTTAAGAATAATTTCTTACAATTTATTTTTACATTTATTCATTTCATTTAAGGTCTGTACACTAGGGTTTTTGGAGTATATATTATTTAAAATTTTTAATTTATTTTCTAACTCTTCTTCTTGTTTCTGATTTTTCTTATGTTTATATGTGGAGTATGATATTATTTTTCCTCTTAAAACAACTTTTGCAGTTTCCCAAAGCGTTGATGCAGATATTCCTGGTGTATCATTTATTTCTAGGAATGATGTCCATTCCCTTTTAAAGTGCTCGTTGAATTCTTTGTCTTGAAGCAAGGATATATTCATTCTCCATCTTTGCTTGATTTTTGCATGGTTTTTATTGCTGAGCATAAGCGTTATAGGTGCATGGTCTGAAATGATAATTGGATTTATTTTTGTGTCTATTATATCTTGAATAATGGAATTGCTTGCTAGGAAGAAATCTATGCGCGAGTATGATTTATGTACCGGTGAAAAGTAAGTGTAATCTCTTGCTATGGGATTGTTTAGTCTCCAGCTATCGGTAAGTCCAAGTTCATTCATGTACTGTTTTATTGTGTCTGGAGCGCCATGTTTTAGTGTGATTTGTATTATTTGATTTATCTAAAGAGTGATTAAGGACTGTATTAAAATCACCTCCGATAATGATTTTAGACTGTGAGAATGTGGATATTATTGAAAAAACTTTGTGGAATATTTCATCATTGTCTGTGTTTGGCCCATAAATGTTAGCAATAGTCATTTCTATATTATTTATAGATGCATTTATGATAATATAGCGTCCCTCTGGGTCTGATATTTCTGTTTTTGAAATCGATTTATTTTTGTTGATTAATATAGCTACTCCTCTCTTTTTTGAATTGTATGAAGCACTGTAGATATGAGTGTATTGTGTTGTTTGAAGTTTCTTTATTTCTGATTCAAGTAAGTGCGTTTCCTGTAACATGCATATATCAGCTTTTAATTTTTTAAGGTGGTTCAGTATCTTATTTCTTTTAACTGGTGAATTGATGCCCCTCACATTCCAGCTAACAAAATTTATGCATGTCATACTGAACAAACCAAAATAACATGTATATATTCATTATATATTAATGCATGTGCATACACATCATTCTTACACCCTATATACATCATATGAACATTATACTTCCCCTCACAATCGACTAGTTTGATTATTAATTGTTTTACTCTCAATCCCCACACTGTAAAATTTTTCGTTGTGAATTTACAGTAAATAATTGGATAAATTTTGCATGACTTTCACAGTAAGGATTACAGCAATATACTGTGAAATATACTCACAGCAATTTACTGTAATTTTATATCTGTGATATTGCAATGCATTGTTGTAAAAGCACAACTGTATACTGTAACTTCACAGCTTCAATGACAAAGCAATTACTGTCATATTACAGTACATTACTGGGGAATTACAACCTTTTGCTGTACATCATTACAACAAGGCCCTGTACTTTTACAGTGTGTACTGTGAAAATAATGTACAAGTTGACAATAATTTACTTTGAATTTACAATGTACACTGTGGAAGTCATGCTAAAATTGTCCAGTAACTTACTGTAAAAGTAATGCAGATGAAGCTTCCATTTACTGTGAATTTACAATCATTGTACAATTAACCCCCTCCCCCCAACAAACAACTCTGAGGTAAAGTCAATGTTAGCCCAATGGCATATTTATTAAAAAATAAATATTTTTCAATGTACAGGTACATTACAGTACACGTACTTAAAATGCAGAAAATGCAGAGAAATTGTGCAAACTTGCAATTCAACTACCTGTGTCACAATAACAGTAATAAATCCATCTTAAAATACAAAGAAATTGTGCAAACTTGCAATTCAACTACCTGTCTCAACTATTCAGCTAGCTGTGTCACAATAACAGTAATGGACAGGATGGGAACAAGGCCTTCATGGCAAGATAAGAGAGCAAGGGAGAGAGCGATGAAGTAATGTCGTAAAGGGGTCAGGTGCTCCTCTCAGTCTCAAACATTATAATGAGTCCACACGCAACAGCATTGTGTAAAAATCTTGTAGTGCAAAGTTGTCTTGAAAAATTACAAAAAGAACAAGACTACTCAAAACTGAGCCTGACAACTACCGCTGCAAAAAAAAAAAAAAAAAAAAAAATACTATGATGCCCACTCAAAGTCAATAAGTTTCCTCAAAAGGGTGCTCACATGAGGGTTCATTGTTGTCCGCCTCTTGGTCTTTGAGCCTCTTTCAGGATTGATGCCCAGGAAGCACCTGTTAATAAGCAAAGATAGTTTCAGTTTTAAATAGACTTACAGTATGTATTGCAGACAGCATTTATCAAGGTGTGCTTTTTGCTGTGCTTTTTCCCCACATCAAACCCTAATAGATTTATAATCCAAACTTGTTAGATCTTACTCTCACCATACTTTTTTTTTTAGCCATTTTTAGCCAAGGTGCCTCAGGTTAGGTTTGCCTGAGGCAAAGTGGTTGATTTTCTACTATGAGAGCCCATATCAACGTGCGCCGCCACTGAAATGCATCTTCACGCAATTGGCCAGTTGATAAATTAAAACCAAACCCTGTTGAAAGTATGACAAACATCCTTTTCAATTAAGGGCCTGAGAGCATTTTGTTCTGCTTTTAAAGAAAATTTCATCTACTTCATTCAATACATTCACATTTCACAATAGACGTTTCAAAATCATCATCACATAGCCTGCCACAAAACAAAATAAATAGCTGTTACTGGACCGGCAGGTATTTGTCAGCATAACATGTGTAGAGACCCAGACTGATCTGCAGAGCGAAATTGAATGAGTTCGCAAGATCAGGATGGTCTCACCAGGCTAACCTCAGGTACCTCGTTTGTCAGCATTTTAAACCTCAAGACAATCATTGAATTGGAAGCCTGTACTATAATGTGAATTACAAGATTAAATGTGATCTTTATAAAATACCTTTGAATGAACTCCAGCGTCGACGATCCAGCGGCAGGATACTCAAGGTTGAAGACGTAATAGCTGCTGAAGAAAGCAGCTACTCCGTGTAAAAAGAAAGGGTGTGGGCCCATCACGACATGTCCCTCGATGGATAAAAGCCATCCAGAGGGCTTCATCATGTCACCTGAAATGAACAGATACAACATTATGCGTTATGAGCACTTTGTGATCTGCTTAAGATACAAAGGGCTATACAAATGTAATTCTTATTATAATTATAATTATTTATTGTGGTCATATAGATTTCTAGAATGAAAACAAAATAATGAGTTAGAAATGTCGATACTAGATCAAAGTAACATTACCTTGAATGATCAAGCAGGGGGTGCTGGGGAGTTCTGCAGTATTGACGTCCACAGCAGTAGCACATGGCTGTAACATAGTAAATAGCATGGATTTAGGATAAAGGATAAATACCCCACACTACCCCACACTGGTAGTGATAATTGGGGGCATTGCTATGCAGTTTTGTGTGCTGTGTGCACATTCTCAGACACATGCTCACAGCCAACGAATTTACAGTTGAACATTGTGGTGCATGTTAACTAGTCACCTACCTAATCTATTTCTCCTCACTCTTAGCCTGACACTGAACAGGATGGTTAGCCTCACCCTCTGATGACCTGGAAAGAAAAGAAAAGAAAAAGGAGAAATTACACAAAGGCAACCAACAATAAGAATTTCAGTTTGAATTTCATGTCAAACAAACGGTAGTAGATAACGTGATTACCGGTAATCTCAATAAAAAAACGCTGCAAATAAAAAGACACAAAGGAAGTGAATTACCGGGTTTATGAGAGAAGAAGAGGGAGAAATAAGAAGAAAAACGAACGTAAGTGAAAAGGTTGGTGTTTAATTTCGCTACGTGTACTTTTCAATGTGTTATGGCCCTGTAGCTAAACTGGAGGATGCTGTATTATTAGCTTCGGCTAACACGGGGAAACACAGTGTCTATGTGCGGAAAGACCACTCATGAGAGGAGAATCGAGTTCGGCAACTTTACTCGAATATGTGTAGTGGACTCAAAGGCTCAAAGGCCTTGATGCCACACATTTAATGAATCTTTGTTTCTGTAGAAACATACAAAATACTCTCAGTACGGATGGCCACGAGCATTCACAGCTTACTTCAGCAAAGAACTAAGTTAATCTACTCTTCTTACATTGAAAACTCATAGCCGAAGCGTCACTAATACGTGTCAAAGCGGGAAACCATACGCGGGCTATTCATAACACAAAACAAGCTAGACAGCTAGCATGGCAAACGGCACATATATCGCTTCTAAATTAAACACATGAAACAAATAAAATGTCATTTCTATGTCATTACATGTCACTTACGCTAACAATGTTATGTTATTCGTTTTTAACACCAGCTCACCTGTAGAAAAATACAAAATACTCTCAGTAGATGACAACGAACATTCACGTTATCTTTATTCTCAAATCACTTACATCAAACTGACTGAGGGCACTACCTATGCAGCAAAAGACTTACATGTACCGCCGCAGGCTCTCACTCTAGAGCAGACAAGACCCCGCGAACGAACATGAATACAACAGGTAGTACTGAGTCCGGAACGAGAACACATCCGGCGGTTAATTGACCAGTATCCACCAGTTCAGCTTCAAATTAGTGAAGGAAGTTCGGATCATTTTACCGACTTGGATCTTTGAGTCTCGTTCAGCAAAATGAACGAATCTTTTTTCGAGTCATTTCGTTCATTTTAGAAAAATATAATTAAAATCCTCCCTAACACATCTACTGCTTACACAAACGTTGATCACACTACAAACAAGACAAAACTATAATGCTATAAAAAACAGAAAAGATTAATTCATTGTTTACCTGGGTCTGTAATCTATGATGGGCTCACCTCGCCTCTTATCTGACAAGCTTTCGGGTTTGAGTCGTTCGTTCATCACGTGACAGCCCAATAAGCTTAACGAATGCAGTCTGAGCCGGAAAAAGAATTGATTAGCTCATCTTTCGAGTCTTCGGGTTTGAGTCGTTCGTTCATCACGTGACAGCCCCATACGCTTAACCTATGCAGTTTGAGCCGGAAAGAGAATTGATTAGTTCATCTCTCGAGTCTTCGGAGTCGTTCGTTCATCACGTGACAGCCCCATAAGGTGAACGAACGACTCCAAAAACCTCGAAACAGGTGAACTAATTCCAGTACAGAACCTAATAGGATGTTGCGCATGCGCGACTGAACGAATCATTCCCCGAGACGACTCGTTCGTCCCGAGTCACATTAAGGATTCGTTCAAAATGAACGAATCGTTCAAGAACGCCCCATCACTACTTCAAATCAAACATGGGCTACATGGCCTAACCATATAACACACTGAAAAGTACACGTCGCGACAATAAACACTAGCTCAGTCATGTTGTAACTAGGATCTGCTGGAATTTTTTTTTAATGGACCGTTTGAATCACTAAATTATTAAAGTTAAACCGCTAACGGTTAGCCCTGCTAATCTATGATAACCTTGACTAATTACAGAAATGTGCACACATAAATAGTAATGTTTGTCCCATCATTGTTTTTTACAAACACCAGATTTGTCTAAACGGTGATAGTGACATGAAAAATTATTAGCGAAACTGTCGTCATTACTAACTACTATTAGCAAATGCTGTGAGAGAACTTTTAACAATTCCGGGCACTTGCTAACAAAATGTGAACTGTGTCATGCGATAAACGTTCATTTGAAAGTAAATATTATTATCATATTAAAATAGCATGGGTGTACGTGATGCAAACATGCATGCTGCTCACCTTCTCCATTCAGCCCGAAAGAGAAGAGGGACACGACGGCGCCTTCAGTTTAAAACAGTTCGGTTATGTCATGTGACTTCCCAGGGCATATTTCAATACAATATTTCACTGTAATAATACTGTTTAATGCTGTGAAATCCTTAATTTTTTCACTGTGTTGCTGTGATATTACAGACCTTGTTGTGATATAACAGCAGGTTTTAGATTGCAAGATTTTACTGTAAAATAAGAGTTAAATGCTGTAAAATCCAAGGATACTGTAGTTTTTACAGGTATTCATTGGGATATTACAGGGAAACTTAATTACAACAAATTACTGTAAAATAATACTGTTAATTATTGTGAAATGCTGGTAATTTCTAACAGTGCATTTATACTCCAAACGAAAGAAAGACATGATTTTGATTTTGATTTTACATTTAACACAAAACAAACATAATACGTGCGACATTAGTGACTTAGCTTTCATAATGACTATGTTTTTGGTGTGACGGACATTTCTTTTTTTTTTTTTTTTATTCGTTGCGCATGACTGGCGATTTGTTTTTACATCCAGGTGGTGTCAGTGTCTCTATATAATTGTCCATTTATATACAGTTTACCTGCGACAAGTGATACTCGTTTTCCTTCGTTTCTATGTCTTTTCATAATTGGTACAAGTCTTTTCCGCCTTTCCTGTATTTCTCGTGGAAATTGATCGTTCATTCCATAGTGCGTTCCGCGTAACTCTTTGCCTTTACTTTTAACTAGTTCTTTGTGTTTGTAGTGTTCGAATTTTGCCACTATTGGTCAGGGTCGTTTGGTACCTGCTATCTGGTTGTTTTGATGGCCAAGACGGTGGACGCGATTAAAGGTGATCTTCTCTACTGTTTCTTTTGGGATCTTCAGATTTAGGTGCATGAATTCTTTTATTGCGTGTTCTGGGATGTCTTGTATTTGTTCGGGAATTCCTGAGAAGATTAGGTCGTCTCGCAGGTTCACACGACATTGAAGATTAAGGACAGTTTCTTTCAGAAGTTTGTTTTCCTCGGTGACTTTATCCAATTGTGTGATAGTTGTTATCTTGCTTTGCAGTTCGTTGTTCTCATTTTGCAAGGATGCGTTTGCCGTTATCTATGGTCATTTTGTTTGGCTGAATTCCAGACTCGCTTTTTTAAGTCTTTAATGTCTTGATGTATAAGTTCGAGTATTGCCAGTTTGTTATTGATTGATTCTAGGACACATACCTCTGTGTTTGTTGCACTATCCTCCGATTCCGCGGAGTCTTCCCGGCGCGGTTGTTTTTTTTTTTTTTTTTTTTTTTGGCTGGGGCATGGTGAGTAATCCGAAAAAATATCTGTCTAATGGCATCTTTACACAGCAAAGGCGGCACAGAACCCGAATCTGAAGCAGCATAAATGTGCATTTACACAGACCGTTTAATGCTGTTCTGAAGCGGCATAAATGCATTTACACAGGAATTAAAATAGTGGGAAACATACATCTTTTAAAATAACTACAATTTTAAAATTAGTTTTAACAAAAACAAATGCTATAAAATTACATGACAAATATAAAAAAGAACAAATAATATAAAACATGAAATAAATAAAAAACATGACATTTTAAAATGTAACGGCAATAAATTTTAATTTCCTGCGCGTGCTACAGTGTATCTGCGTTGGACGGTTTGTCACAATGTTAGCTTTAGACAAGAGACAGACAAGACAATGGTGGAAGTTTGGCAATGTTTTTTATTTTAAAAAGCCTGTTGACTTTTGCCGTTATCTATGGTTATTTCAATTTTTTTTTTTTTTTTTTTTTTTTGGAACATTCGTTTCTTATTTATTTGGTTCTACGGTGTTTGCTGATTTTTACTTTGTGTAATTTATTTTTTATTCGTTTTGCTAATAACTGTTCTACGGTTCTTATATTTATTTGGTTCCTTTTATGTAGGCCTAGCCTAAGTTTTTTGTTATTTTATATTAGGCATATAGCATGCTGTAAGCTATTTGTATTCGTTAATAAAAGTTCCATGATTAATTTATAGGCTAAGTGAGGCTAAGTGAGTTTAACGTTGTATTTTGCTGTTGCTTGAATTGGATTCAAGCAATTGACACGGAATGCCGCTAATTCAAAAGTGAAAGTAAAATGTGCACTGCACATTAGCTATATAAAAGCGAAGGAAAGCGAGTGAAAAGAGGGAAATTGAAGATATGTGCGGAGCCACTTTCCTACTTTCCTCATGACTGAGAAACTTGTTTCTGATGTAACCAAACAGTTAACTTGCAAAAGCGGGAAAATAACGAAAAGAGAGTCCTCTCTATCAAGACAAGCTGAGAATCATGAGTCGCGACTGGTGGGGATCTGGGGCTCAAATTGAAATTAATTTACCCAAAACATACTTATTCTACCCACTATAATAGTAAGATAATATAAATAAAATGAAAAAAATGAATTGAAAATGAAATCATGATTGGCTCTCATCAGGACTGTTTCGCGTTTCATTTACACTGAATCAAAACAGCATTGCATCGCCTTTAATACTGGGGACTGAGGCGGGTCAAACCCGGCATAGCGCTTTAATGCGGCATTGCATCTTTACACTGAATTCTGACCCGCTTTAGAGCAGCCTTAAATTGGCTGTGTAAAGAGGCCTTCAGAAATATTCCAACGTTTCTATCGTCTCCGTGGCTTGTTTTTTAAATTTGAATAAAGAATTGTTTACAGTCACCGCGTCGCCATGTTGGATCTCGTCCGTCGTCTCGCGAGTTCTCAGAGTTCACGCATCTCACCAATAACCAGTGGCGGCCGGTCCATAGGGGGCGCTGGGGCACCGCCCTCCCTGATAAGAGGGGCTAAAAATGTAAAATATATTTTTACAAATTAAGTTTTTAAATTCGGTTTACCCACCAGTATGTGCCTACATGCGATATGAATAACATATACAACATTTCCCACCTAGTGACATTCATTCACCAGTGAATTTCCACAGACAGACTTGTATCGTTTCTGTCATGGGGCGCTGAGAAAAAGCACCCCTGAGTGCAGCCAAATAGCCAGTCATGTACTGTTGCTAGGGTAAATTAATAAATATGCGGCCAATCAGTCTCTCAGAATTTTATGGTCTTGGGGCGCTGAAAATTCTTCCCCAAGCAGCAGAAAATACCGCGAGATTTAAGGTTTTTTTTCTTTTGAGGCGCGGTCAATCAGAGTAATGGTGGCGAACTTAACGAGCGAAGAGCAGTTTCCACCAAATTCGGTGAGATCCTTATTTATATAACCGTTTACAAGAAGGCCGATGGAGGAGAAAATCCGGGTTAAGGAGTTGGGACCCGACAAGCCTGACCTTATCATTAACCAGCAGACCAAGGAGAAAAATAAGGTCTACAACCGGAGTTTTTGCAGGAGTTGGTTCGAGCGCAAGTCGTGGCTGACAGGCTGTGGAATAGCCCCTGCATTCTTTTTAAAAGCGAAAAATGTGATTCAACGTGGACACAGTCAGGACAAACCGACTTGAAGCACCTCTCCGAACGCATAAAAAAGCATGAACGATCAAAAGTTCATATGGAAAATTGCATCAAGCTAGCTGTGCTAGGAAACATTAGCATAGCAGCGCAGCTGGATGAAGGACACCACGTCGCGGTAAGAAGGCACAATGAAGAGGTTGATAAGAATCGTCATATTTTATCTAAACTCATTGACTGTATTAAGTTTTGTGGTGCTTTTGAACTTCTGAAACTTTGTTTTTTCCTGGCCCTCTTCCACAAAATAATGCCACATGTGGACATGCTGTATAACCAGCTGCAGAAAAGGAACATCGATTCTGTCTACATCTCAGGAATCATCCAGAGATTCATTGACAACATGCAGGCTATCAGGTAAGGTATGCATGTATGCACAGTGTTACCAAATGTTAATTCTCTTTGAATAGACTCTACAGAATGTTTAATCTCTCATCTTGTTAAAACAATGAATTTATCTGTAACATTATGATGAATTTGAAATGCGCAAATACAGGGACTTATGATTTAATACAGTCCTGGGATTATACATCTTAGACTTAACTTTATTGATCCCTTTGGGATGACTCCCTCAGCAGCAAAAAAAAAGAAAAAAAAAAATTATATATATATATGGAATAAAATAAGGATGGAGTAAGATAAATAAATAAATATATACAGAACGTATCTATCTTATACAGTAACCAATTTTCAGAAATGACTTTTAGAACTTATAAATTGTTTCCGTATCATCAGGGAAGCTGTCCCTTCTCTAGTTGAGGGTCAGGAGTACCGGGGACCTGAACAGGAGCCACCCACGAAGAAACGGAGGACATTGGGAGAAGACAGGCAACACCATTTGGCATTGGAGGTAGGATCTCATATTGGCTCATTACACAATTATAGGTATTCAGGAAAGGAAAGGAGAATTATAGCCTTTTGTTATAAATAAAAATGTCAAAACCTACTTCTTACCTATTTTTTTTATTTATATATCATGTCAGGTATGTGACACCATTATGTGCCATGCCAAGGAGCGGTTTTCCTTCACCAAACACCTGGTCAGTGCCACTCTGCTGCAAGGAGACTTGTTCCCACAACACCACAAGACGTTCCCAGATTCAGCGCTGGATACCACGGTGGAAGCCTATCCCTCACTGGACAAGGCCAGACTTAAAACAGAACTGTCCCTGATCTACAGCAACGAGGAGTTCCAGAGTTGCTGTGGTGCACTGGCTCTCTTTCAGGTTCTGATGGAGAATAACCTTCAGGACACATTTACTGAAACTATAAGTCTTCTCAACATCCTCATCACCACACCGATGACAACATCTGAATCAGAGAGGTGCTTTTCAACTTTAAAAAGACTAAAAACTTTCCTCAGGAATACAATGGCACAAGATCGCCTCAACGCTCTGGCTATGCTTTCCATAGAGAAAAAACTAACACAGGACATCCCTGATTTCAACACCAGAGTCATTGAAAAATTTGCCACTCAGAAAGATAGACGAGTAAAGTTCCTGTACAAATAAGCCTGTATATCCCCTCCACTCAGTCATCACATTACACTCACCTTAGAAACACAAACATACCCATCTTTCTCCCACTCACTCACACACTGCTAACTTGATTACAAGGGTGTAGTAATGACATATAGCTGTTGTTAATTGTTTTAGACTGTTGTTTTTCTTTGTGTGAACCACTTTGAGATGCAACTTTGCTTGAAAGGTGATCCAGCTGATCATACCCTTTGATGTTGATTATTGTATTTGATACTCTCTTAAGCATGCATGGCATATTATACAATGGAAATTTGTTCATTTACTTTATCTGTGAAACTGGTGATTTTGAGGAGGAGATTAAATCATTACTGTTAATTGTAATCATCGTCTGACTGTTGATTTGAATTCTTATATTGGACTAAGCAAAGAAATATATTGTCACATCAGCCCCACCAGGAAAAATTTTCACCAGCCGCCACTGCCAATAACCAATATACATTTCACTTTGAAGAGTTTGTAAAAGTACTCTAGCCCTGTTAAATAGCAAGCGTAATAAAATACCCATTTCACATTACTTACCCCGTGTGATTCACTGGATTTTCATGCAACTAAAAGTACTATATGCTATCACTGCTATATTAGAAAATGATAATCTAACTTGCCAATCATGCCACTGCTAAGGTTAACAATGCGTCCAAAAGTGCTCTGCATGCTGCCGCTATTAAAATTAGCCAACATTGCAAACTAAACAGCTATACACAAGTACTAAGAATTACCATAAGGCCCTTTATTAAATAAGCTAACTGTCACAAACACACACACACACACACACACACACACACACACACACACACACAGATATGGAGGAGACGAGAGGTGAGTGGCAATCCAATCCAATGTTTTATTAAACAGTTTGTGTGGTGAACAGCTTGGTAAAAAGCAGAATATATAGTTCTTAACTGAATGGTTTCGTAGCATTGAGATGACACAGAGTCCAAGTGTTAAGCCACGCCAATCTCCAGAGCACAGTGAAGCATTCCACGTAGAGACAAGGAAGTAGCATGTGAACAGTAGACCAGACAATGAGAGTGTGCGTGAGAGTCTCTTAAATAGAGCGTGGCTCAATGAGGTCCAGGTGATACAGATTAGAATTCGGGTGATGATGAACGAGTGGGCGGTGCTACCGGAGGTGTGGCAGATGGAGGTGGCTGTGGTGAATCCCTGACACTAACACAATGAAGTCTGAGTCTGTAGAATCTGCTGCAAACCCTATTGGATAAGCAAGTAATAAAATGCCTATTTTGCTTAGAGAGTTCACTGACCATCCATGTGAAATCGCTGAAATGTAATCCAACTAAAATACTTTTAACTACTGCTGCTATAATAGCAAATTAATAATTAGTTTGCTAAGCATGCTGCTGCTAATATTATTTCTAACACTGCATCTGAATCTACCATGCATGCTGCTGCTATATAAAAAAAAAAATAAAAAAAATAAAAAATCGCTAAGCATACTGCTGCTACAGCTGCACAAAATACTTAGAATTGCTATAACCCTTTTTAGTAAACAGCAAACAATCAAAATAAAGCCTATTTCGCTTAGTTCACAAAATTAACTGTAGCCCTGTTAAAGAAGGAAAAGTAATAAAGTGCCTATTTCACATTAAAGAGTTACCCCATACGTTAAACTGAAAACTTCATGCGACTAAAGTACTTCCTGCTGCTGCTGCTCTATTATCGATAATAATTTGACTTGCTAAGCATGCTGCTGCTATTTCTAATATTGCATCTGAATAACTATGCACACTGCTGCTACAGCTGTACAAGTACTTATGATTGCTGTACCCCCTTTATAAATAAACAAAATGATAATAATTCCTACTCACTTGGAAGAGTTCACGTAACATCCATGTTTAGCCATTGAAACTTCAGCAACTACGGTTTACCTACTGCTGTAACTAATAAAACATTTAATTTCTATGCATGCAGCTATTAATAGTTTGCTAATAACACAATCTGTCTTTCTATGGATACTGCTGCTACAATCTATGAAAGTACTAGAATTGCTGTAAGCCCAGCTGAATAAACGAATAATTAAATTCCAAGTTTAAAAGTGCCCTACTATTATGCTGCATTGTAATTGGGATACTAAACTGAACCAATTTATTGTTGGTAATAGGATCTTTATATTTTTAACAAATAAAAACACTGATTTATTATCTTTAAACTACCACTAAACATGACTTTTTTCAATACTGCCCTATGGCTGAACCAAATGTAACGAGTGAAATAGAGATGTGGCCCCTTTAAGAGTGAGCGCTCCCTTCTGAAGTAGATTGCAATGCGCCACGTGTACACGTATAAGTGGGTATATTATTTCTTTTGCTCATTTAAGTTGTTTTGGTTTAAGAGTAGCCTGATGACAATAGGACGTTTAAGGAAAAGGGTTATACAGGTTCGCCTTGACGTAAAACTATGAAAAGACTAAACGCCACTGCAGTCGATCCCACTGTAGTGTGCATCTTCTGAAATTAACCCGTTCGCACTTAATATAGATGAGAATGCCCAAGATAATATTAAAACATAAAAGGTTTCAGGCAAATAGGCTAATCCCCTTCACCTTACTGTTTCACTAGGGACCGTATTTTCACAAACATGAACTATAAGCCGCTGCTGCTGTTATATGAACCTGCGCATAGTTTTACGACTATATGTTTTCTAGTTTTAGAAATTCTTCTTCTTCTTTCAGGTTTTATAGTTTTAGAAATGTAAGCTGACTAACGCAATAAAGCACTAAATTAAGAGTGAGAACGTTTACTTATCTGAGTTTCAGAGGAGCTCAAAGCGTGCTGCTGCAAAAGGCTCAAGTCTTCTTCTTCTTCTTCTTCTTGTTTAATGGCGACCAACTCCTTAGGAGCATTATCGCCACCTACTGTACTGGATGTTACATTAAACTTACATAGGTGATGAGTCTGAACTTTGAGAAAGGACAAAAACAAAACAAAACAAACAAAAAAAAATTATATATATATATACATATATAGATACTCCCTTTAATCAATGGAGCACTCAGAGCACATGCTCATGATAGCGCTGCGTGTTCAGCTCCTCTACCACTTACAATTAGCTCTACATGCTCCAGATTAAGTAGAGTATTCCCATCCAAATTATATCCTAGACCCTAGACCTGAGTCATTTATATATCTAATTAGGGCTGTGTATATTTGACTATCCATTAAACCTTTTCCTAAGATATATTCATGCCTTATTCCCTCCTCCCTTAAATGACTAAATAATGAATCACGATACACACTATATTTACCACACCTAAAAAGCACATGAAATACATTTTCTGATACACCACACACATCGCACAAACCATTTTCACGCAAACCCATAAGTGCCAAAGTTGAATTCAGCCCTGTATGTCCCAATCTTAACCTGGACAGCCACACCTCTTCTTTCCTATTTCTTCCCTGACAATTCATTCTCCCTACTGTCTGTGTAATGCTATAACACCATCTCCCTGTGCTGCTGTTATCCCATCCAATTTGCCATTTATTGATTAACTTTTTCTTTAAGACCGACTTTGCCTCTTTTTTTCCCATAGGTACCTGAACATCCACCTCCCTCTTATCTAGTGCTTTTTTTGCTAGTTTATCAGCAACTTCATTACCAGATACCCCAACATGTGCTGGCACCCAACAGAAATATACAATTATTCCAGCCTCTTTTAATCTATATAACGATAGATATATTTCCATTAGTAAATCTTCTCTGTCTGATCTAGCATGCATTAAACTAATTAAAGCAGAAGAATCTGAACATATTACGACTTTACTTGGCCTAACTTCTTCAACCCACTGCAACCCTACTATTATAGCTGTTAGTTCAGCCGTGTATACAGACAAATCATCAGGCAATTTCAAACTTATCCGTATTTTAAATATAGGAATGTATACACCAATACCAACCTTTTGACTAACAGGCTCCTTAGATCCATCTGTAAATAATTGTAAAGTTGAATAGAATGTATTATTTAAAAAAGCATTAACCTCCTTTCCAATATACTCATCCTTGGGCTTGTCTAGTAGACTCAAATCTACAAGCGGTTCAGGAACTCTCCATGGCGGGGCATCAGCGAGTGGTATATTAGGACAGAAAATCTTATTATCCATACCATACTCCTTAGCCCATATTCTACTCTTCCACCCAAAACTATATCCTCCATCATATAAATATTCCCAACACTCCTCCAATACTTTATGAGTAAGATGACTATTTACTGATTGTTGAAGATTCACCCAATATGTCATTGCCAATTTTACCCTTCGAAGCTCTAGAGGCATTTCTCCCATTTCCACCCTAATTGCATTTACAGGGGATGTTTTAACTGCTCCACAACATATTCTTAATGCTCTAGACTGTATAACATCTAATTTTTTCAGTAGAGATTTGGCTGCTGACCCGTAGATAATGCATCCATAATCACAGCAAGAACGAATCAAAGCTTGATACATGCATAACAATGCACTGCGACTAGCTCCCCAACTGTAACTAGCAACTGCAGGCATGCAGTTTATGATCCTTTTACACTTTGACTCAATTTGATTTACATGCACTTTCCATGTTAGTTTTTCATCAAACCATAAACCAAGATACTTAAAAACAGGCACTCTTTCCAATGCTTGGTCATACAACTTCAAATCCATATGTTCGATCTTCCTGTTCCTTGTGAATAACATATACTTTGTTTTGGAAACTGAGAATTTCAAACCCCAATCCAGGGACCACTCCTCCACTTTCTTAATCGACTCCTGTACACCTTTAGCTACATTTTTAATATTACGTCCCCTCTTCCATAACGCTCCATCATCTGCATAAAGTGCTAATCCTATTCCTATTTTTTTAACTTTATCAAAAACATCATTAATCATTAAAAAGGCTCAAGTGAATGCCAACCAGCCATTTAAAGGTAAAGGTTTAAACTCATTGGCTGCGTACACGATGTGAACCAATCAGCTTGTGCCAAGTGGTATAAGGCTGTGTATATCAGCAGTTACGTTAACACCCGTCAGTCTGCGCCATCTAGAGTTCCATGAAAGAACTAGCCATTTAAAAAGCTTACAGAAAACTTTCTAAATTTGCCTAACTTTGGCTAACATTCTCTAAAGGTTCTCTTAAAGTTGTTGAAAAATGTTCTTGCAGTAACGTTGGTGGAACGTCTCAAGGTTATATGTCATTGATAAACGTTCTAAACATGTTAAAATAAAGAACTTTTTTTTTTTGCATTGTTAGTGAAACGTTTTAAAAACGTTATTAGAAATGTTTTGAGAAAATGAGACATCATTTGCAAGGCAACATAATTTGTGTATCTAATGACAAACAGAGAAATAAAAGCAAAAACACATTTGTATAAGTCTTTAGACTCGCTGTTTGTCAGTATTCTCTAGTTCACTCTTTCAATATAGTAAAACTGATCATCATTACACCGTATTTTTCCCCAGGTTATTCGGTTAGCAAGATTATCTTAGGTCCCGTGCCCGTGCATTTTATCTCCTAGTTTCAGTTTCATTTAGTTTGAAGTTTAAAGTCAGATCGTCAGTTTGTCACAGTGAAATCCATTTTGTACTTAGAAATCAGCTTTTTGGATCGACTGCATATAATGCCTGACATTTTAAACAGCTATAATAGGGGAATAAGAAAAGGTCCACACATTACCTCTTTTTCTTAAATAAAATACATACATGTCATCATAGACAATGTATTTTATAAAAGTATTTTATAAAAAGTTGTGAAATATTTGACTACTGTTGTATTAACTGTTGCTGCTGTCTTTCACCACATGTAAATGCATGGGCGTAAATCCCGGGGGGGACGGAGGGGACATGCCCCAATAATTGTGTAAGTAGAAAAAAACCCCGCAAAAAATGGCATTTAGAAACAGTTGAGTTCCCCCTCCCCTTCCTCACAGTGGTTTGGCCCACTGCCTGCTTTCCCAGTTCAAGTCAGGTGTGTGGCTGCGGCTCAGTTAATGTTGAACTCCAGTAAGTAGGGTATTTTATTCACTTTAAATAAAGCGATTCTCTTTAATGTAGTTGATGCAGACTCATTAATAAATTAGTTGCGGCAAAAATGCTGATTACCGATGTAATTTTCCATGAATCTGCTATATTAGCGATTAAATTATTACTTATCTAGTTAACGTTAGCTTGTTTACAATAGCTTGTTGCATAGTGCACTGCAACTAACACGACAAAGCCGTTTCCCATGCATTCTTTTATTTGTGACGACTTGGCATAATGTTAACTTAACATTAACGGCCACAATTAGCATATTGTTTAGCTGTGCATTTACTAAATGAGCACTGTGCTACGTCCGAACTGACCCCACTGTATTTTTTTGTATAATCAATATCTATTCTGATCTAAGTGTCTTAATTTTAAATACAATTTTAAACCTTTTTTTAATTCCTTGTTTTTATTGTTGTGATTATTTTTTATGATAGTTTTACTTTCTTTATGTAAAGCAATTTGAATTACCATTGTGTATGAAATGTGCTACAGTATAAATAAACTTGCCTTGCTTTGCCTTGCCTTGCAGTGTCATAGATAAAATGACAGAGAAAAGAAAAATGGACATAATGCAATAAATAGTTTTGAAGAAAAATCTGCTTTGTCATTGAACCTGAGAAAAACTTTGAAAATAACCATAATGGCGCAGTCTCCATGCTACAATAATAATGATAGAAGCAAAGTTTTTCACTGTGGGGACTTATCTTTATAAGTACAATTTGATTGTATTATTTGTGTCCCCTTCAAAAATTGCTCATGAGAAATTTGATATTTATTGTCCCCCCCTACTGTTAAATGAAATTTACGCCCATGCATAAATGTTAAAATATTTGAAATGACATGTAGGAGCTAAATGTAATTTTAACCACTAGATGGCGGTGTGGAATGGGAGGAGTTGGTGTAGGTCATATGACATATAAACCCTCATAGTTGGGAATGCATGGTTCTTACCGTATCCTAAGAGTTATTGAGCCATGAATCCACATGTTTTTATTGTAAACTGTAGACCTATTTCTTTCATTAAATGAGCAAAGCAAGAGACGGATTCTGTGTGGACAATGACTTTATTTCCAACTTACGGGTAAAGAACATTTTTTCACCTGTTCCTGGGCGGGTAGGAAGCCGCTACAAAAGTAAGAACCATTCTTGGACTAATAGAACTACTGTTGGAATAAAGAGGAATTTCCTTGCACATTGGAGCAGACGGAGGAAATCTGTGAATGGAAACTGTGCCAGCTTGTGCATTTGGGAGAGTGAGTGACTACTATTGGAGTGTGCATCGTTTACCCTAATGTGTTGCAGAGTCTTGGCATTTGGAACCAGATAGAGTGTGTAAGCTTTAAACTTGATCATGCGGAGAAGTTGTTCTTGTTGTAAGTGTAGTACTCCTGAGAAGAAGTATGAAAAAAGTATAAAAGATGAATAAAGAACAATGGAAAAAAAAGGAGCGGTGCAGTGATGGCTTCATTAATGGTGTATTTACTTTGAATGAAGCACATCACGGGTGCGCCACCTACTGAAGTGTGCGATGACGTCATGACGCAGGCAAGCGAAAATAATAAATTTGATAAATACACTTTTTAAGCACAAATAGGATATTAAACACAATTTAGAATTAGAAAAATATGCCTACTGTGAATTATAGTATTTGTGTGTTAATGAAGATTATGTGGTTGAATTCTCTATTCGGATGCTAATATGCCAATCCATTGAGCTGTAGTATTTCACTTATTTCCAGGTATATTGATAAGGGAATCAGATGATAATGGCTTTAAATGTAAATATCGGCATCGGCCCGATATGAAAAATTATGCCCATATCTTGCATTTAATCTGAGATTGCACATACAGAATGACACGTTGGGTGTGTGACAGAGTAAGGAAAGAAAGGAAAGGACATGGCGTGTGGCCAAGTATGTTGGCCCATACTCGGAATTTAACAGCAGTGGGGTATTGAGTGCTGGATATTCACTCCCCCCACCTACAATCCCTGCTGGACCTGAGACTCGAACCCCGACCTTTGAGAAAAGTCCGACTCTCTAACCATTAGGCCATGACTGCTCTACAGTAGTAGCATGTGCAGAGGCAGCAGCGGCAGCCTCCCCCAGGCTGGTAAGTAGGGATCTCAGTTTTCAATCATTTCCAATTAATCGTTAACCTTAATGCTGCAAAATGTATCAATTGTGGTGCCATACAAATGGGCGAATTACTGCACGGGCTTTAACGGGCTGAAGCCCAAAGGCCTATACTGGCAAGGGGGCCCACTGGCTGCAGGGAAATTATATTTTTCAAATAACTATTTGTATATATGGGAGTTTGCGGCAGTGACATCAGCATTCTGTAAACAAACTCACACTCATTTTCAGTAAAGCCCTGGTTGTATTAGCATATCCACATGTTTCTGAGGGGCGCTACTGTAAAAAAAAACACGTGGGTACAACTTCCGGTGAGCAAGCAGTAGTAGTATACCAATGGTATTTTGTGTGCAAATTTCGTGAGAGGCTAAGTGTTTTTCAGATCATTAATCTTCTATTCATTACACCATATATATATTTGTACTAACATTTAATGCCACAGTTTAATGGGTAAATTAATTTATCAGAGACAGAAATTCAACAAACAAACACACACACTGTTAGCCTTTTATTTGTGCATGTAACATGAGTCGATCTGTGGAATGTGTGGTTAATGTTTCATCTGATGGTGTTTCTTTCACAGGCTTTTGGCTGCTTTACTTTTTACTAACCACCAAATTGCGCAGTTTTTGACACACGTGAAGCTTTGAATCTTTTCCCTTAACAGTCAGAAGAAAATGTCAGTGCTTCACAAGGCTTCATTTGCCCATCACTACTGTTGAATGAATAAGTGTCACGTCCCGCTTGTTTACTTGAACCATAAGATGCTCCCACTTGACACAAGGCCTCATGGGGCGTAGGACACTTGTGGATAGTGAATGGTTCAGTTTAGGTCGCCCGCACAGTTTGTATAGTTAGTATGTTTCACGTGTTTCACCAATATACTGTAAGCGCAGCACAATGCATGCTTTTGGATGCACAATGCAAGGAACTGGACCGGACAACTTTCTGTAATGTCATACAGTGCGAGTTCAGTAACTTGAGTGGATGAATCTGTATGTCAGCTGACTGTTTTCGATTCAGTTACTGTTCCATCAAAGGTGCTGCTTCAAAGTCTCAATTTCAAATATAAAGTGATAATTAAACTGTAAATGGCTATGATTTGAAATAGATTTGAATAATTAAACGCGAGCACCACATATTTCAAAATAAAAACGCAGTTGGCAATCACCAAATAGCCCACATAGGGGCCGTTCACATATCGCGTCTTTTGCGTGCTCAAGTTCATTATTTCAAATGTAGACGTGCGCTCGTTTTTTCAGGCGCGTCCGCACCGCAGTGAGATGAAAACCTCTCAACTTTTCAGAATGCCGCAAGCGCATCGCGGGTCATGTGACAAGAACCAACCAATTAGCTTCATCCTTTCCCATAACAACACTGAAAGCTCAGCCAAGATGGAGAAACAGTTGATCATAGCTGTACAGGGATAGCCATTTCTAGATAAATTTAGTAGCAGAGCTACAGCAAGCAATTTTTAGTGCTAGAAATCCGTTTGTCCTTTGATGAAACTTCCACATCTTCATTGAGAGTGCGGGTCATGGTTGCTTAGCAACGGCAGACGCCACGGAAGCGCAAGCTACAGAGCCCTTTGGAAAGGAGAAATCGCATTTTTAGGCGTGATATGTGAAATCGCATTTTTAGGCGCGATATGTGAACGGCCCCACATTCTAAGTATTGTTTCGATTTAATGATGATGAATAATAAATATGAATATTCATATAATAATGAATATTTTGTGTGATTTATGGAGTTCATACCTATAAACTCATATTTTGGGCAGGAAAGTTTTGATGGCATTTAATTTTCATATTACAACAGTATGCCTGTAACAACACATTTACTTTATGTAATGGCTATAAATTAACTGTTCAACAAGCGCCACCTTCTGGCAAAAGATTGAATTTGCATATCCACATCTTCCGCAGAACAGGGTTATGAATGTTAAATTGGATATTAACATGGGGAAAAAACTCAATTTGACATAATTGTCAGGAAGGGAAAAAAAATGTTCTGGGGTAGGGGAGCCTACTCTAAGGCTGTAGCTCAGAAGCCTCAGGCTATCTTAATGCGCCCCTGGCCATACAGTATAGTCACCGGCATGACAGGATGTGCAATGCCACTCAAAATGGCAGCTTTCTCTCTTGAATAGAGTGTTTTTAATTTTTTTTTTATTTTTTTTTTTTTTAATAAAAGCCTAGTAGCAGGACTGTAAAACAAATAGATGTAATTATGATCATTTGAAAAAAATGAAGAGAGCGTGCTGTAGTTTCATTTGGGATCATTTTAGCCTACTGGCAGTTTCATATCCAGTCACTAGACCGCTGAATGTGCCTTTTTAAATGGTTTCATGTTGCTCATTGTTGTATTTTGAAACGCAATTGCAATTGTTTTATCGGAATTTAAAATAAAATGACTCCCAAAGTAATTACGTTGTGGTCAGTGAACCGGCGGCACTACAGCAAAACACACTGTTGCTCATATGAAACATTACGTGAATATGACAAGTGAGGTACAAAGCATTCTTTATAAGAGAAATAATTGGTCAGCAGGCAAATGTTATGAAGCGACCATGCTTTTGGATTCATGCCATTCGAGCACATACATTTAAAGCCATATGTGTTCTGTTTTGCCGGTTGGTCACAAATATTCCACAAACTTAATAACATTTATAGTTTATAGTAATCCTCACCGTCTCACCCTTCAATTTTGCAGGTTTATTTTCATGTCATTCATTTTTTCAATACATGTTTTTCCTGTCTCTTACTGTAGTAAACGTGGGTGGGAAATAAAAGATTTCGTCCCAGCAAACAACAACATTTTAAAAACTTTTTTTTTTTCACGCTGTGAAAAGGTAGTGATAAAGGTTTTTTTCGACGTATTTAATACGACAAATGTCGAGGTTTTTAACGTTATAAATACATTTTTTCCACAGCATTGCAGAAACGTTTTTCTAACATTTTTATCACGTCTGTGTGTCTCTTTGCAACTATATCGTGCAGGAAAGTGGATCACGCAGGCCAGAGTTGAGAACCCCTCCTCTAAACTCTGCACAAAACCGAAATACGATGCTGTGTCTAATCTACACTTAATTTCATAGAGATTAATGCATTGATTAGCACTGCTGCCTATCTTGTGAAATCCCCTTAACCTTTGAAAGAATACATTGACAAATCAGTTAATGATTATACAGCAAATGTTGGGGGGATTATGCTTCACACTGGTGCACTTAAATGCATTATAGAAAACAAGGTTTAACAAATCTCACACCTAACATACAGCATTATGGTCAGTTCACACTGGTTGGGTCAGTGTGCTCCCCCTGTTGGGAGTACGGCATGAATTGGCTTGTAGGTCTTTTGGGCAAAAAAAAAATTAATGCATAAGAGCAATTAACATTCATATCCTAAATAAGGCACATTCCCTATTCTTGCAATATTTGTGTTCATGTTCCTGAGTAATGTCTGCATGCACCAAATTCTGAGGAGAACAAATAATATGCTAGTAGACAGCAATCCATATGAGAAGTCTGGTGTGGAAGGTGGATCTGGAACTGACTTCTGTCAGTGTATAAAAAAAACTTCACATTCATTCAGCATTCATTTTATGTCTTAAGAACGTAAGAATCAGTGCACTGTGTGTGTCTCTGTCTGTATACATACTTGTGTACATGTGTGTGTGTATACACACACACACACACACACACACACACACATACATGCATACATACATGTGTGAATAGATAGATGTGCATCTAGAAGGTAGATCTCTCTATGTCTTATGACATAAAGTGAATGCTGAATCAATGTGCAATTTTTTTTATACCCTGACCCCCACACATAACAGTCATCTCACCCACTCAGACACACACACACTTCATCCCTCTCACACATATATACTTACCTGCCCCTGAAGATCGCAACTAACGAGTAATTGCTTCATGTATTTTACATGTGACTGAGCACACCACGTGTATGTGGAATCTTTTGTATTTCTTTTATTTCTGTGTATTTACTTTGATTATTTTTATTTGTATGATTTCTCTGCAGTTTTGTTACCGGATGAGAAACGATTCATGTCTGTCTGGTGTTTTCTCATTTGTCTTCAGTATTCAGTAAATGCAGTACATGGATGAACTCGGCAAACTGTCTATGTGTGATTTTTGATCTGTGACTGAGAGAATCGAACATGAGAACCAGATGAGGGGTTACACCCCCCACACAAAACACTCACATGCATATGACATCTTTAATGATAAACACTGATCACAGTACCCATGCACAGTAAATCAGATGTGTAACCACATCATTTCACTACGTCTTGCTGGATAATTCTGTGTATGTCACAATTTTCTTTGTATTCTTCTATATTAAATGGAAAGATGAGGTAGCCTAAATGATGAGGTAAATACTTTTTTAGTGGACACATATACCTTCCAATACATGTGTATTCTCTATTTTTAACAGGAGCGTCAAGAAGACATAAAGCTGAAGTTTGCAAAGGTCCATCGTGGTGCTGGAAACAGAGTCACTGTGAGTTATTCTGTGGGGTGGTGAAAGTTCCTGCCTTTCTACAGATGGACAGTAAAAATCAACAGAATGCCATCAAAGACTATCGTGGGAAGAATCGGATGAAGCAAAAGATGTCTTTTTATTCATCTTTGAGTATCTGGAGGAGCTGGACACATTCATATCAAATTGAACAAGGCCTCATGCCATGTCCTGTGAATAGTCTTTCAGAGCAAGGAATCTCTCTGTGTAGCTTATGTATGTAGGTATGTGTACTGCATAACAAACTGTTTGTCTGTTCATTCAACTGCTCAGACTTATGATATTTGGAACATATATTTTGTTAAACACAACCAGTCAAAAGTTTTTGAACAGTAAGATTTCTAATGTTTTTTAAAAAAGTCTCTTCTGCCCACCAAGCCTGGATTTAATTTATCCAACAGTATCATTTTAAAATATGTTTACTATTTAAAATAACTCTTTTTCTATTTGAAACAGTTTTCTATATTTCTATTAAAATATAATTAATTCCATTGATTTTAAATATAACGTTTAGCATTACTCCAGTCACATGATCCTTCAGAAATCATTCTATATTCTGATCTGCTCAATATTATTATTATAATTATTATTACTATTAAGTTGAAAACAGCAGAGTACATTTCTTTCAGGTTTCTTTGATGAATAGAAAGTTCAGAAGAACAGCATTGATCTGAAATAGAAATCTTTTGAAACATTATAAATCTCTTTATCATCACATTTGTTCAATCTAAAGCATCCTTGCTAAATAAAAGTATGAATATCTATAATCTATTAATTCTATAATAATGTATATATACACACACACTGAAGCTTTTGAATGGTATAGTATATAATGTTACAAAAGCCTTTTTATTTCAGATAACTTACTGTTTAAAAACTTTCGGCTGGTAGTGTATATTTTTGTAACATTTTAAATTGAATTATTTTTGTAAAATACTAAATATAAAGTGCCCAAAGAAGTAATGTATATCTTTTAATTCATCTTTAAGTATGTGGAGGACCTGGACACAATCAAGTTGTGATGAACAAGGCCTGAAGGTCAATGTCATGTTACTTATTTAAACTATCAAAGCAATCAACCTCTATTTAGCCTATGTATGTGTAACCTACTGCATATAAAGAACGGACGTGGGTGGGGTTGGATGTCCACCGCAGGCTGCAGCGAGCCCTACTTGGTTTCCATGGTAACTCTCTCTCCGATCCAGTTTAAATGCAACTCGAATGTTCAACGTGCATGCCCGTTTAAAAATGCAGCATTTATATATACATACATGAAGTACAACGTTATATACAGATGGAGTGAATTATCAAAATTGACAGATAAAATGTCCTGAAAGCAGATGGGAGTTTTAGTTACACAAAAATGTTCTGAGGGCAGAAAGGAAAATGATTGGTTTACAGATTCAACCAATATAACTGAAGCAGAGGCGGGGTCAGGAAATTTGGACGCGTGGAAGGAATACTTCAGACAGAAACGTTATTAAAAGTGATGGGAGGTTCGGATCATTTTACTGACTCTGGCCTTTGAGTCTCATTTAGCGAAATGAACGAATCTTTTTTTCCATTTCGTTCATTTTAGCAAAATATAATTTAAATGTTACGTGTTACTTCCCTAACACATCTACTGCTTACACAAACGTTGATCACACTACAAACAAGACAAAACTATAATGCTATAAGAGACAGAAATTATTAATTCATACCTGGGTCTTTAGTCTATGATTAGCTCACCTCACCTCTTATCTGACAAGTTTATGGGTTTGAGTCATTCGTTCATCACGTGACAGCCCAATAAGCTTAAACTATGCAGTCTGAGCCGGAAAGAGAATTGATTAGTTCATCTCTCGAGTCTTCGGGTTCAAGTCGTTCGTCCATCACATTACAGCCCCATAAGGTGAATGAATGAATCCATAAACCCGAAGACTCGAAACAGGTGAACTAATCCCAGTACAGAACCTAATAGGATGTTGTGTATGCGCGACTGAACAAATCACTCCCCGAGACGACTCGTTCATCCCGAGTAACATTAAAGATTTGTTCAAAATGAACGAATCATTCAAGAATGACCCATCACTACTGGACATGACCAATACCTAACGTTTGCTTGGATAGACGCAATCATGTCATTGGCAGATTTGTATTCAAACTTTGACCGGGAAATTTGAGCCGGTGTTGCAGCGGTAATTAAAGGAGAATTTACAATTTGTTAGCAGTAAGTTAGCCAATTATGAATCGTTGAAGTACAAAACATACATAAGCAACGATGACCCTTAACCAAAGGCAACAAAGTATTTACAAACAAAAAAGGTAGGTAATTATTATTGTTAATTATAATTATTATTAGATTATTGTTATTATTATTAGTTTGTTGTTGTTGTTTTGCTGTATTATGTTCTATTATTGTACTAATACTACTACTGTTATTATTCTAATTATATTACTAAATTATTATTATCACCAGTACAATTACACATCAATTACGGCACAAAAAGGAAATTGCTCATTTTCTGTATATACAATCATACAGGCAGCCTTAGTTGAGCATACAGGCAACGAGAGGTATTTCTCTCAGTCTGATGCTCCCCAAGAACAGCCAGAGTGATCGAACAGCTGCACATCACAGGTAATGCTACACACGTGATAGACAGCATCAGTTTACAATGACACAGTTACATATCAATCCATTATCCAAGTTGTGAAATACATATAAAAATCACACTGGAGTAGTAACAGCAGCACATCAGAGGTATTGTGATATGATTGTGCTGGTGTATATGTGTACTTGTTTAACTACACTTGTGAGGCAAATGTTCACAATTATATAGCCAAGTATTATGATAACCGATATTGTGAGGAGATTTTACTGGTCCTCACTAGTTGACAAAACTAATAAAAAAATCAATCCAAACATGTTTGCCTTCAGATTTAGTATTTTTGAAAATTCTGTAATGAGAACATTTACAGGAAGAGGTTATATAGTGAAACAAACGTGTTTGTTTGTTTGTGTGTGTGTGTGTGTGTGTGGCGCGGGGGGGGGGTGGGGGTCTCAAAACTGATTATGCTTAGTATTCCGTAGGTGTTCTTATTTCAATGCAAAACATACAACTGACATTTGTTTTATTTGTTATTATTCATAGACAACTTTAACTGAACTTCACTGTGATGAGACTACTTGCAGTCAATCTGATGCCACTCAGAGACTGCCAGAGAGAGTTGTAGAGTCTCAAAACACTACATCACACACTGAAAAAAGTGTTTCATTGGATCAAAGTAAAGGTTTTGCGTCAACTTGTTACATCTAATTACTTTACTTTTTATCAACTTTAAATTTTTACTTTGAAAAGAATTAACTATCCATTACTTAGCCAAAGCAAAAAGTATCTTTGAATCAAATAAAGTTTTTAAGTTTAATAAAATCTCAAATTATACTTTGTTGTAATGTTTTCTCTTTGTATTAACTAAATTCTTTTACTTTACATCTAACCAAATATCCAACCAAATACAATTTAAAATATTAATGTAATATAAAGAAATTTATTTACTTTCAGAATGTGTAATTTTATCATCTAAGATGAATGACTTCAAGCATCAAACTTTTGACAACTTATTTTGTCATAATACAATTTTTTTTACAGTGTGTACAGTATACTCATACCAATACACACTGTCTAACAATGTAAACACATCATAAACTTGACAATTTTTGTCATTAAAAATGTCTACTATGTGTATAGTATTGTTATAAAAACATACTGTACATAACAGTTTTTAATATCCATATACATAGACACACTGGATACAATGTAAATTCACCATAAGAATTAGTTATGGTGTCAAAGAGAAACATGCAATCTTTCCATGAACTTAGAACTGACTACACAATCTAACCTTTAGAATTATTCTGAAGTTAAAACAAGTTTGGCCCAAAAACTTTTAATAAAACACCTACCAAATTAGCCAATGGTAGAAAGAAACAGGGAAAAAAAAACCTTCACCTTCATGGAATAGTTTACCCCAAAATGAAACTTATCTCATAATTGTCATAAAATGTCTCTGAACCAAATTTAATTAAAGTTAAATACTTGAATAGCTTAAGGATGAGTAAACAATGTAAGAATTTTCATTTTTGGGTAAACTATTTAACTAACCCTAGATAAAACACAACTTAACCAAGATAAAACAAATCGGGTTTAGTAAACAGTATGACAGTTAACTTTGAAGATGTTGGACTGTATAAAGCCTTTTATACGAAGAAATTTACCATCAGCAGAACATTGTAGCTGGGTCAAAGGAAACAAATGTACTCCTGCAGCTTTGAAGAGATGTTCTGCACCCTTTGGCTCATCTGCTTACTCTCTATGTCCATGATTATTTTTTGAAAGGCCTCAAAGGTGTATTTGAGTCCTTCAGGATATTTTCAGTTCAGTGCATAAATGAGTCCAAACATTACAGGCACATGCAACAGAGGGCAACTCTTTTAGTACTTACACACCATCAGTGACAATGGAAATGTCCAGTGCATGACTAAGAGCATCACTTTCACGGATCACAAAAAATGCCATGGTGGTCTTTTCAAATTCTCTCTCCGCTTCCTCCCTCTGGTTAGCCTAAAAACACAAGAACAAAGAGTAATTGAGGGACTTTGGAAGGAAAAAAAATAAAAATAAATAAAAAAACATCCCTTCATCTGAAAATTTATTATAAAATTTTGTTATTATGGAGGTCAATGTAGAGCCCAAAAGTCTGTTGCTAACTTTCATTAAAATATCTTCATTTTTGTTTTAGTTTTGAAAAAGTCCAACTAATAAATGCGTTCAAGTTTATGTCACAACAACACATTATCTAATGCCAATAATAAACATTACTTACATTGTATAAGAAGTCCTCTCGTCAGCTACCTGTAGCCGCGCTCGCGTTCTGTTTGTGAGATAAACAAGCTTAGCCTGTTCCTCTCAGCACGTCCTCATCTGGAGTAAATACAAGGCTTTTTCCTCTCAGCTCCTTCTTCCAAAAACGAAAGTATCCGACACAAACAGGTTGCCGCTTTGTTTACGAGTTGATGTGGGCGTTCATTTCGCGCGTCTCTCACGTGGATGTTTGTAATAACAATAGCGCCGCACAGCGCGTGGGCGTTAACTAATTAGCGGTAATGAGGTAAGATGGGAAAAACAGGACATGGTATTGGTTTCATACGGATTACTTACACACAGAGTATGTGTTTTCGATTAAACATACTTCATTTAACATTTCAAGCTTTCTATAGATATATCTCTCATGTTTGTGTGTCATGTATTCGCTGAGTTTTAGTTCATTTTAGTGACGCATTTCAACTGGATATTCACGGAGACTGAGAAGACTGAAAGGACACCCTGTATATTTTCTTTATTTACAAAAACCACGAACATTTGTTGATATGTTGAGCATACACAAATAAAAATAAACTTTCTACAGATTCAGGTGATGTATTACTTTTATGTGTCCAATTAAAATTGAGGGAGCAATTCAAGTTCTTTTTGCTGACATCTGGAAAATATGCGGGTGCTCCAGCCGGCGGGTTAGCCGACCCCAGGACGTTAAAGTGATATTTCACTACCAAATCAAAATTTCCCCATGTTTTACTCACCCTCAAGGCTTGAGAAGACCTTTGTTAAGACCACAGAGCCGTGTCGAGCAGTTTCTTGATCGACGGATACACTATTTGAAGCTACAAAAAGTCAACAATTCACTCCCATTCTATCTCTTGGAAGTAAAATGATATGTAGGATTATAACTTTGCCTGTATTGTTCTTTAAGAATATAACCATATTCAGATAGGATACCTTGAGGGCGAGTAAAACATGTGGAAATGTTGATTTGGTAGTGAAATATAACTATAAGGCAAACGTGGTTGGAGAAAATTTCAGTAGTTTGCATTGTCTACATTACCTGGTTGTAACGTGGAGTGAGAGGCGAGAGGCGAGCGGATCCATCTGCGAGCTTTTATTAGCAGGACGAGACAAAGACATAGTCGTACAGGCAGGGTCGAAACAGGAGCAAACAGGTAAATCACAGGCAAGAAGTAGAGAATAAACCAAAAACACGAGCGAGAGTCCAGAAGGCAGGCGGCGAACAGTCGAAACGGGGAAGCCAGGCGAGGGAACTAAACACAGGAAACTAGTAAACTAGGAAACGCTAACAACAATAAGGATAACAACAACACTCCGTGGCTTGCATGGGGAAAGTCCGGGGCTTTTATAGTGCGCCTGATTGGCTACAGGAGGCAACGCAATCGGCACGATGGGTGATAGGAGTAGTAGTCCAGGCTGCGAAGCAACAGTCTGTGTGTAGTGACAGGGTGAGAGCGACATCTGGCGGTGAGCGGACCGCAAGACACCGACCAGATTTGTGACACTGGTATTCTTTGATCAGGCAGCTTGCATCTTCACCAAGGTACATGATCAGGCACTTCAGCAGGCACTCTCTTCTGATGTCTATGTCCAGACTCTACAAAATGTTCAGGGTGTATTGTTTTTATTAGACCAAAAAACTACAAAATTGATTGCCACAAGCAATTTTGTTCGCATGCAACCAATACCTGTTCCATAACTTTAATAGTGTCTTTAGTTTTTTCACGGAGGACTCCACCTTTGCTCCTAATAACCTAGAGAAGCTGAGAGCTCTGTCTGTCCAAAAAGGCCATAATTCTCGATTGTAAATGTAGGGTCATGATGCGCAAAAATTCAGCATTAATCTGTAAGAAAGAGAAACAGAAAATAGACTGCTGAAAAAATGATTTCACTTTGAGAACTAGTTGTAAAAATACATACAAAGCATTAAACAACAAAAGGTATAATTAGGGCATCTAAGCATCAAAAACACTACATACTAAAATCCCATGGTAAAAACTATGGAAATTCAGGATTAGTCACTTACATTTTAACATTTTTCAATAAAGTGTAGCAGGGATATGTTGTTACACCAGATTATTCATTTTATTTATTTATGGTACTTTATTTTATTTTAATTATTTGTTATGGGGTATTTTATTTTGAAAGAAGATTGTGCGCTCTTATCAGAGATTATAGTCACAGTATGCACGTCGGCTGACGTCATGCGTAATTGAAAGAAATCGCAGCGCAATCTAGGCTCGTCCTCTTTCCGGCTATGTCATTAGAGGAGAGAGGTACTATTTCATGAGCTCTCTTCATTTCATGTATATCAAGTTTTCTAAGTGTTCACTTCATGTTTAAAAGATCGAATGTGAGAAAGTATTCAATCTGACGTTATGTCGAACTGTTATTTCGAGTTATTAATGTGTTAAATGAAGTTTGATAGCTGTTATCGGGTGGCTGCGTGTAATGGCGGCGCTGTGTGTGCAGCACGTGCGACGGATGTGTTAGCGGCTAATAACGCTTTTAATGATATGCAAAGATTTATGTTTATATAGAGATATATTCTATTTTATGAAGATAATGAATATTATATTGACGAAGTGAGATGCTGTTTATTCAGAAATTAACTACCTGGTGCACTTAATATATACATTGTGGTTGACAGGCATTGCAGAGCGGAGCAGAGCCGATAACCGTGCCTGTATGTTTTTGTTTTATTATTCAGGTATGTTAATTGGTATCTAAGAAACACTGTAATACTTTTATTAATTGAATTGATTGAATGTAAAAATGCTTACAAATTTCACTTATTAGTATTGTCATTGTTAAATATTATTGATATTATTACATATAATGTAAACGTATGTTGTGAATTGTGTT